>KZ308408.1:297513-469599 GCA_000376725.2 Ladona fulva | reverse complement strand
TAGTTTTAAGTGATTGATAACAAACGTCACGAGGTCACTTTGGAGATCAAAGTGCACATTCTGCTAATGTAGCGAGCTCAGCAAGCACAATAAGAAGCCGGCAGTCGATATGGAGTTCTCAAACTTGTGCGTTCTCGTGATATACCTTTCCCTGGCATTTCCTTCATCAAAAGCAATTTTTACTAACGTGTATCCAAGATACGAGTCGATACCAGTGAGAGGAGATCCAGGAAATCCTCTCTTCCTTACTCCTCTCATAGAAAATGGCAGATTTCGGGAAGCTCGCCAAATGTCCAGAGTTGAAGATTTACCTGGAACACCAAATGTGACCAGCTACTCCGGCTACCTGACTGTGAATAAGGAATTTAATTCGAATCTATTCTTCTGGTTCTTTCCAGCAGAGGTAAGTCGTTTCTAAACGTCTTCTTTTTATTAACAGGTTACAGAAGGAACACAAACTCATGTAATATAACATCCATGTAACATATAGTGCAAAGTAGATATTGTTGAAAATGTTCCATAATTGTATTTAACAATAAAAAAAACGTTGTAAGAGAAAACGCCATTTCCACAGGTTGCTCTCATTTTAAATAAGTATTTTTCTGTCAGGTTAATTATGATAATGCACCAGTCCTGTTATGGCTGCAAGGGGGGCCAGGCGCCACTTCTTTATTTGGTCTCTTTACCGAAAATGGGCCATTTTACATAAGAAAGAATGCTCAAACTTTAAAACGTAGAAAGTATTCATGGTCAAAATCATACTCGGTTATATTCATAGATAGCCCGGTGGGAACAGGTATGTGGGATTTCTTTAGCAACTTATCAATTCATTATATTAACATGCATCTCATGTTTGACATCTACCTATGCCAATGAAAAAGTTTTCTATTAATGAGAAAGATAATCCATATTTACGTTTAACTTTCAAAAGGTTACAGTTTTACAAATGATTCACAAGGGTATGCAACCAATGAAATTGCAGTAGGTAAAGATCTACATACAGCTCTCCTACAATTTTTCCAATTATTCCCAGAGCTACAAAGAAATGAGTTTTATGTAACTGGAGAGTCATATGCAGGTAAAAATCAATTTTGTTGTCTTCTTCAACTCTTTTTTTGATTCATAATGTGCTACCATGTATTTAATAACAATATTTTACAGGAAAATATGTACCTGCAATAGCTTACACCATTCACACAGAAAATCCAAAATCACCTCAGAAAATTAATCTGAAAGGTAAGAAATATACCAACATATTTTCCTTTAATTGCCATTGTGAATATTATTCCTTTTAAAACTGATATGAATAATGCAAGCGATTTTTATGACATTAAAAGAATCTGCAATACCAAGGAGAGTCCATATAACAAGTAATTCAGAGAATGAAATGAAATTTTATACGTATTATGACTCCATATGCTAAATATAACTCATAAGATATATAAAGAGAAGAGAAGAATAGTAAAAACTATTCCTGAAAATTTTTAGGAGTTGCCATAGGTAATGGTTACAGTGACCCTGAGAATATGATAGATTTAGGAGACTACTTTTATCAGCTGGGCATTGTTGACAAAAAAGGAAGAGACCATTTCAAAGCTAAAGCATCTCAAGCAGTGCAGTATATCAAAGAGAAAAACTGGAGAGCTGCATTTGAGGTAATACAGAAATAATTATGCTATGCCTCTCCATCTTTATAGGTAATGATTTGTTTGAAGGGGAGAAATATTTTAAAAGTACTAAAATAAGCTAACATAAAAACTGAATATAGTTGAATCTAGAAGTTTTGAGCTTGATTTCTTTTCTGATTTAACTATTCCATGGTTTGCCCAAAGGCCATCTTCTGAGATAATGAATAATTTGTTTATTTTACAGGTTATGGATGAAACTATGGATGGAGATTTAAGCCCTTACAAATCCTACTTCTACAATGTAACAGGGTTTTCATTTTATTACAACTTCTTGCATGATCATGAGGAATCACCATTTGGAGATCTTGGCCAATTTGTACAAATGACAGAGGTTCGGAAAGCTATCCATGTAGGAAGCCAAATATTTGATGGAGGTAGAGCAGTTGAAGAACATCTTATAGAAGATGTCATGCAATCAGTAAGACCATGGGTTGAAATTCTTTTAGACTCTGGGTTATACAGAATTATTGTATACAATGGACAACTTGACTTGGCAGTACCTTACCCTATGACAGTTGCATTTCTAAATGCTTTAAAATGGAGTGGATCAAATATGTATGCAAATGCAACCAGAGAGAAATGGATTGTCAATGGAAAATTGGCTGGATATTTCAAGACTGCTGGTACATTGACAGAAATATTAGTCAGAAATTCTGGTCATATGGTTCCAACAGATCAACCTATATGGGCTCTAGATATAATCAAGCGCTTCTTAACAAAGAGAATAAATAATAACTTTTTGCCTCCTGAGAATTAAAAGAATAATGAATTTTAATGGGAGGAGCAATTTTTTATAGAATAGATCACAAATATTCTGGAAAGTTTCTGGAAGTTAGGCACTTAATTTCATTTAAAATTAGTATTGACCATCATATCACCTTTACCATCATATACTGCCATTAAAATAACAATGTTTCATTTTCAAATTGAATGTAACAGTCATGTGTTTGCTGAGGAAATAAAATTCAAATAATCAATAGCAATATAAAATTCAATTAAAATTATTCTCTTGAAAAATTTTTATCAGAAAATTTCCTTAAAAATATCTCTTTTTTAATCCTATCACAAGAACTAAAAGAGTCATGACATATATGAATTCATCTTACAAGAACTGAAATGTGAACTATCTTAATACTGCCTTAATCATAATTATTATGAATTGTATTTAAATTTGTTCTGGTTAACAGATCTTAGTTGAAATAAATAAAATTCGAATCAATTGAAAAAAGTATGAACATAGAAATAAGAAGGCAGAATTGATAAATACATTTTAACAGTTTGAAATGTCAATTTTAATAAAAATATCATAATACCTTGATCGTTATTTTTCTAGATTTATGAAAAACATTATTACTTATTTTTGCCTTGTTTTGATAAGAATATTTGGCAATTATAGTGTGTTCAGCTCAAAGAGCTTATCAACAACATAGGAAATAAATACATAAAATCGAATGTCATGTTTTAAAATGCAAATAAAAATACCATTGAAGTGAAATTTAGAGATGCATTTTAGCTCCACATGTATTAAGACTGACACACAACTTGTTTTGCAATTGAAATAGTTTTTCCTGTATTGTCTCTGCTGTAACCAAGTAAAAACTGTAAATTTAGAATAACATAAAAAGATAACAATTAAATCTGTTAAATTTTATAAAAATATTTAAAAAGACATGTAACTCTTTTTATTTCCTTGTTCTACGCAAAATCCATAGAATAAAATTCTAGCATCTTTAATCTCTCCAAAATCCTCAGTAAGGTTGTTCACAACCACAGCCCATACCCCAGTTGGGTCCTCCAACCAAAAATGAGTAGACATGAATCTCCAGTCTTTGAAACCACTTTGTGCATCGTCCAAAGGCCTTTCAGTTAATAGGTGAGAAACAGTTCCTAGAAATCAAAAGATGATACCTCTCCTTACTACAGTTATTTTAACAGATCAGAATACAGAATTGTGTTGTAGACTATTTACAATAATTTTCTATCCTAGGCCTAACCAAAGAGAAACTAATAAAAGAAGAAAATAGTGATTTAAAATAGAAGCTCTTTAATTGGGGCTGCCTCAAAGCTCAAGCTGTGAGCATATATAGAAAATTCTCAGAATGTTGGTTTTTCAAGAGTTTGACAGTTTCCTTGATCTGGTCACTACCTCAGTTTTGGGGTAACCACCTAATACCTTTAAGAGTATTTTAAAACTATTTCAACAACAGCCATCTATAATTTCCTCTCTAACAAAGAAAATATTATCCACAATGATAAGGCATGACTTTGTAGAAAGCCATGAAACTGGAGAGAGTACACAATTTTGCAATTTCCACATGTTTAGAAACTAAACACGGAAAATTGAAATTTGTGTACTCTCTTCAGTTTCATGGCTCATTCATTTGCTAAATCATCAAATCAAAACCAGGCTTATGTATGATTCAGAAGAGAGTACCTATATTAGAGGAAGGAATAATAATTTCCAAATCTCTTTAAACTTAAATTTATTACTAAATGCTCATACATTTTAATTTTGTCAAATCAATGGAATGGAGGAGCTAAAATATGTACCAATCCAATGAATCATGTATCACATGGATCATGATAAGATAATTTAAAGCCAAAATGACAATCAATAATTGCTTGCAGAGATAGATACCAGAATAACCTAGCAGCAAGTCAACTCTACACCAGAACAATTGAGCCTCAATGAGCCAAGTGCCAACCGACCTCAGTCTACTCTGAGGCTACTATTGTTCAAATACAAACCTCTTATAATAAATTAAGGAAAAGGAGACCAGGAGAGAATGGTAATCAATAGCTTTTTTCAAAATGTACCACAAAGAGGAGTGAGCAATCTAGAAAAGAGAGGAATTTATGAACAGAAATTTTTTAAAGTATTTCCTCAAGCTTACAAATGCTAATTTTTCTTTTCACTGATTTGAGTCTCCCATAGCAACGAGCACTAAAACCCATTAAATTGTATCTAACCCAAGAAGTAAGTCTGTCATTTCTTTACATACCTAAATGTAGTAATACAAAGTTATCTAAGTAAGTCGTACAATGCCTCAGTGGCATAGCGATTATGGCACTCATCTGCCATAGCAATTCACCTACCACCAGCATTTTTCAGGGATGCCACAGGTTGGCTCAGCCTATGAAAATGAGGAAGACTCTGAGTAATGACAGGTGGTGAAAGCTTATTGCCCACCACACTACCTTCATTTCACAATGTTGAGCTCATGTATTAGCAGCATTAACCGTTAACTCCCAAAGGCCTTGTTATGCTAAGGAGTAAAAAGGAAACTACTATTCTTAAGTCACATTGAGAAAGGGTACACAATATATGAAACCTAATGAATTATTAAACCAAGATAGGATTCTTGGACTGGCACTCACCACACCCAGAAACCTGCTTGGAATTTTTAATGGTATTTGTTTTCGTTATGGTATTTATTTAAGTGTTAGTTTAGGCAAACTCTTGTTATCAAGGAGTCAGTAAATTCAGGCTCCTTCAAGCATAAAGCTAGTTTTTTTTAATAATGTTATTGAAAATCAAACAATTGAGTCGCCTTCACAGGATAGTTGAAGGGTTGAAAATCAGGAGATAAAAAACTTGGTGGAAAAATTGCCAGCCAAAGAATGAAGATAAATAGCAACAGTGGAAAAAAATCAATGGAAATAATAAAATTGATTGTTGAAGATGTCATTATAGTGTAAGGAAATGGTGTAAAAATTAGTCAAATTAGCAGAAGATAACACAAACCAAGATCAAGCAAATTTGTCAACAAGTAAAACAACTGCATTAAGAAACCAAACAAACATAGTAGTTTAATAGGGAAAGTGTTGAGAAGTAAAGACCAGGAAAATAATAATGAAAAACCAACAGCACAAACGTGATGAGAAGTGTCAAATACAGAATTTGACAAATAAGTTGTCTTCTTCGGTGAGAAAAGAATTCTTGCCAACAAAATTGCTTATTGGCTTGAAGGATATCTTTATTTGCAGATACTCCCTCACATGGGTGAATATTTAAGTAGTGAATTCCTACCTGATGGTGAAGTTAGAGAAAGTTCTATCTTTCCTCTTGTAGTTGAAGCCAAACTTACTATCAGTATGGTATGCTCAAGAATAAATGTTTTAAAATCCTCTCTAGGTGGTACCAGCACTTTTAACAAAGATCTGCTTGTTGGTAACAAGTATCTGTAAAAAAACATTGGAAATATAGCATCATTACATTTTTTTCATTTCTAGTCATTTTAATATGAGGCTTTTCTTACTGCCAAGCTGCAGTATCTACAATATGTAAGCTATAACATGCTCCATTGATGTGTAGATAGAAGCACATATGGTCAATGATACTCAATGAATACACTACAAAACCTTACCCAACCCAACCAAACCCTTCCCTACCCAACCTAACCCAGCAAAGTATGATTAAGTGAATCCAGTCCAATCAGCAAAAAATGAGTTCATATTTAGCCTTTGAAAAATGTCTTACATATTTCTAAAATAATGCAACCAGATATTTTGCAAGAAATTGATGTGATATAAAAATGCTGTAAATGATGTAATAAAGAGGAAGAAGAACTGCAAGAAAAAAACACTCATTCTGTCTATGAAGAGATGCAAAAAGCTACAGAATCTCTCATGACTATTCCTAAAAGAGCTTCAATCAGTAATCAATAAGATAAAAAGCTCAAATTTAAAAAAATCATGGAAAAAGAGGACACAGAAATATTCTTTCAGGTTTATTAACAACCACACTGACTATAACAGAAAGGAAATGAGTATTTTCAATTTATTGAAACTTTCTAACTGAGACATGATGGAATTATAATTTCATTAAATATCTCCTCTTTCCAGATAATTTTACATAAAAGTATATATGGAGGGATGAAAACTTGAAAAATTATTTCTAATTCAGTAAGTCTCACCTTGGTAATCCAGGTATAAGGGCAGTAACATTTCTTTGGGGTGGAACACTATCCCATGTACTGCTTAACTCTGCAGCTTTTGCAGCATCAATCGCACCAAAACCAGAAAAAATATGGTAGGAGAGACCAGCACCATTTTGCAACCAGCCATAATGATTAGAGGGTTTCCTAGCACTCCTAACAATTATGTGTTGAACATCTCTCCATGTCAAATTTCCACTGCTCATAGAGATAAAGGAGAGCATATTAAGTACAATAACATCTGTTCATAAATATTTAAATTTGTTACAGTTTCATAGTTTTTAATGATAAAAGAAAACATCTTTCAAAATGTTATTACTTGTATTAACACTCAGCTTTCATGTACTATTTCATCTATTTAAAAGCAGATGGATCAATATGAATAGGTTTCATTCTTTTAATTTTAGCACATAAGGATCATTGGATAGATAATATGATACATTTCCTTTCTCATTCTATGTTTTTTTCATTTGAATTGCTTCAGCACCTGATAATCCTTGAATTCAGTTGTTAAAAAACTATACTATCCTCCACATAATATCTGTTAAAATCTATGTTTAATAGACGAAATGAAGTAAGAGATAGTAATATTATTTGAAAATATTGAAAGCAAAATATAAATTATTTCCTGATTACTAATTAAAATTAAATACATTACTTTCTGAATGATAATTATAGCTTTGAAATACTTAATGGAATGAATCGAATTTTTCAGTGATCTCAAATCTTTTGTTTTTATAAATAACACTGCCTTATTTCCTTTTAAAAGCTAATTAACTTTTCTAAGAATCATAGAAGCATTTATTATCTGAAGAATTTTATGCTATTTATGCTGAAGGGTGAAGAAATATTGAATTGAGAGATTTATCACAATGACTGGAAGAACATACTTGGCTTGTAACATTAAAGCAACAATTCCAGCAGCTAAAGGTGTTGCAGCTGAAGTACCTTGAAATGAATTCTTGCATCCTCCATCAAGCTGAGGAACAACCTGAAATTTTAAAGGATGCAATTTTAAATCAACAGAAGCTATGAAGCACTCATGTTATGATTACGAGAAAGCATTTCTGATTGTCTCTTATATGTCCCATTAAATTCTCCTCAAATAAACATGAAATGAGGAGATAATTCTTAAAATAGAGAGAAAAGTCTTACTGAGAACAAAAATTATTGAAGTAAATCCTTGAAAAGATATTATCTCAGCGGCAATTAGAACCAGTCAGCAATTACAGAGGAAATTAAATATAGATGGTTGTTTAAATTACTCATTACAAAATTCCTCAAATTTTAACCAATGGTTAAACTTTTGAATTTTTGTTTACTTTCTTTTGAATTTTCTACAGATAAATGAATTACAATAAATTCTTTTAGCCCCAAAACATAATTTTGGTATAATGATTTACATGTTACAAAAATAAAAGGTCCAAAATGAACATATGTTACAAGTTGAGACTATAGTAAAAAAGTTTTAATAAAGCCAAATTTAATCATTATGAATATTAATCCCTTTTTTATTAAATGGCACTGCAGGAAAATAAAATACATAAAAACACTAATAATAGGATAATGAAAAAATTAAGGACTAGGAATTGCAAAAATGGTCAAACATTAGTTAAAAGATTTCTGATGTTTAACTTAAGTATTTACTTTCCTCGTTCATGAATCAATTTCAGTAATATTTTCATAAATGACTATTAATAACTTTTTTATTTAAATTATCTAGCATTTTATTTTATTAAGTTTGCAACAAATCCATTGAATATTGAAATTATAAAGAAAATGTCAGCCAAATTCAAGAAATTTCAGCATTGAAATATAATTGTATTCACCATATTGTCTGTATGCAAATGATTTCTATCGTTTGGTTCCTTCCCTCCAACATAACAACTTGCCAAAGTAGCTGAGCATGGTTCATCATACACACAAGGGTAACCTGAAAATGAGAATTTTTCTTGGATTAGATAAAAAATTCAAAAATAAATGCTCATGTGTTTAAAAATTTGACTTTACGAAAATGTCAATAGTAAATCTCTATTCTGATCTATGTGCTTTCTGAAATACATTACAAATAGCTGTAAGTGATGCTGATATATCTTTTCCAAAATGATGAATGCCTTTAAAAACTAACTTAACAGCAGACCACATATTCATTCTTTAAGACAACCTGGTTTATATGAAAAAAAAACAGAGAAAATAACCCTGCCTACCATGGCTATGAGTCATGTCATACCTTTTTACTTTTTTAACTCTACTTATCCTTATGCAATTACAATAAAACTTACTTGCAGGGAACAACCAGAACATCCTTTTTATGAGAGGTAGATTTTTAAGTGGGTCATGACTGAATAATTACTATTCTTGGCTGACAATTGCATCATGCTTAATCCTATATGTTTCAGACCAATTCTCATTAAACAATATAATAATATTCATAATACCACAACTTTATTTCAGAACAATATTGACACTAATTAGTCTCCTTTTTAAACTAACCCTATGACATAAAAATTTTAAAGAAAGAGCTTTTGAGAGTAAAACAAGAGAAAAAGCAATAAAAAGAATGAAATATTACACAGGATAAAAAGCAGTCTGTACAAAGGCAAAAACTTAAACCTTGCAGGAAAACATCCACAATATAGAAAGCATACAAAATCAGCACAACCTACTGACAGTAGCAAATAAAATTTAAAAGCAAGAGTTAGGTCCAGGGTTGTGCCAAGCCATTTTGCCATCTGAGGCAAGATGTCACTTCCTTTCATTTTAATCCCAAGTCATTTGACTAATATAATGAGCATCTCCTAACTGAAATGTATATTGCTTCCAAATCATCCAGTAAACGAATCTTTACAATCAACTTAGTGCCCCCTGAGAGAGGCACCTGAGGCAGTAGACTCTCCACCTTGACTATTTACACAGCCATAGTTAGGTTCATATTTTTAATGTCTCCTTCCTAATCTCTTCTGCCTTTACCTATTTCCCAAATTACAGCAATAATTCAAAAGAAATTTATAAATATTAAGTAAAATATTTTCTAAAACTCATGAGAATTTTGTGCTTAGTCACAAATCAATAACTAATTTGAATTTAGTCAAAAAGACAACAGAAAGAATAGACACAATATAGTCTAAATTTAAGTATTCCTTCAATTCACTTCAAAAATGTACTTAAGGAATTCAACCTAAATTCAAAAGGTATTACAGCCCAAGGGATGTCATGGAACCTCATTTTAAAGTTATCCATCAATAACATATAAAGTAATATGATTATTCACAACAAATGGAATGTTTTTAAAATGGATAAAGTAATTATTAGTAGAAAATAAAATAGTTTCATTACCTTAAAACATTCTGTCTACATAACTATCATCAAAAATTAATTTTACTGTTAAGATGATAATGTCTGCAATATAGTACTTCTTGAACTTTTTTGGTATCTCTTACTCACCTGATTTTGTCAAAGAACTTATTGCAATAGTGTAAATACTAGAGGCATAACCATCAAGATTGCAATTGTCAGACAATCCACCATTTCCCACAGCCCACAAAAAAATGGCTCCTTTCCCATTACGCCCCTGAAACCAAGGTCATACTTTATTTTTCTATTTGTATGAAATATTTGTACTACTTTTCTTAAATTTTTCTTGGAATTTCTAATTAAACAGCTCAATTTTATTAATAAATATAACAACAAATAAGGCATTATAACTTAATTACAAGTTGCAATAATATTTTGATTTCATGATGAATTACCTTTTCTATCCCTTCAATGATGGCCTGCTTTGCTAATTCTTCTGGTTCACCAATACTTTTCCCATTATCAGGAGGTCCCCAGGATGAAACTATAATGTCAACTCTTTTAGTTATAGCTACCCGTAGTGCTAATGCCTCCTGTGCATCAATTACATGTGATTTTTCCCCTTTGAGAAGCCTAACTCCTAAAATTTTAATACATAAAATATATTAAGAGACAGTTAACGAAATTCACTCTTATATTTTAACTAAGATCAACAAAACATGATTAATCTTGGAAACATACTTAGATAAAAAAGAAGTAAAAATTGGAAGACATAATTACCCATTTCCCCTTCTGTCATTTCATATTTAAGTTAGATAAATTCTTAATATTTTTGGTCTCCATATCTAATCACTGTACATTACAATAATATCTCAAGAGATAGTATTGTAATGCACTGTGTTATGAATAATATCATGCTTATAGATGATTTTGGCATGAGACTAAAATTTATTTATGTTGCAGGGAACACTATTAGTAATATATTTTGATTAGCAAGATTATGAAAGTTGCTTGTAGATTCTTTTGAGAGAGTTGAAGATTTTATGCAAGGGTCATTCGATAAGTCCTTAGAAAATCCAAGAGATGTAGTATCATAAATATAGTAAGCATAATTACTCTCTAGATAGCTGTTAAAGTCTCAGATATATCCATCGCATAGTTTCATTGTTATTATCAATAGAAGCAAAAAATTTTTGTTTATTTAGAAAAATGAAAAAAAGTGAGTTTCAAGTTTTGATTAAACACTTATATTTAAAAGGCTTAACACTGAAAGAGATCAAAGCTGAGTTGGATAAAGTTCATGGCACATCTACTCCTGCATCAGCAACTGTTTACAATTGGGCAAATGAGTTTAAATGAGACGATACATCCACAAAAGATGAACATCGCTTGGAATGTCCAGTGGGAGTGACTACCCCCAAAATGATTGACAAAATCTGCTATATGGTTTTGAGTGATCGATGAATCAAAGTGTGTGAAATAGTTAAGGCCACAGATTGCAATTGTTTACAATGCTGCATGAAAAATTGAGTGTGAAAAAAATCTCAGCAAGATGGGTGGCACGTTTGCTCTCAGAGGAGAATAAATGCAATCGTGTGGTTGACTCTGAGGATACTTTGGCCATTTTCAATCGCAATCCTGATGAGTTTCTGCATCAATACATAACTGTGGAGGATATACTACTACACTAAAGATACAAAGGAACAGTCAAGATGGTGAGTTTTTGAATGCAAACAGGCTCCGAATAACTGCAAAGACTGTGAAATTGGCCAGCAAGGTGATGGCCACGGTTTTTTGGGATGCACGCGGAATCATCTACACTGATTACTTGAAAAAAGGTCAAACGATAACTGGAGAGTGTTATGTGTTGTTATTGCACCAGTTGAGCAAAGAAGTCAAGGAATAACGTCCTCATTTGAAAAAGAAATAGGTCCTCTTCCATCAAGACAATGCTCAGGTGCACACCTGTACAGTTTTGAAAGCAAAAATTATTTTGTATTTTCTATTTTGTATATTATAAAATATTCCATTAAAAATGGAATTTAAGTTCGAATCATTACAACATCCACCATATTCACCGGATTTGGCCCCCAGTGACAACTTTTCATTTACAAGCTTGAAAAAAATGTCTCGGTAGACAAGAGATCATGTCGAATAAGGAGGTCATCACCCAAACAGATGTCTATTTTGAGGACCTACCAAAATCTTACTTTTTGGATTGCTTATAAAAGTTGGAGAAATGCTTGGAAAAGTGTATAGAGTTAAAAGGAGATAATGCTGAATTTTTTTTTATTCTACACAAAATAATTTTTTTTCTATATTTTTCTAAGGACTTATCGAACAATCCTCCTAGCTATTAGTGTTATCAATAATCTAATATATTTTCGGATGCAGTCAACCTATTAAGTAAAATAGATTGTTTCAGCAGAGAAAAATCATTAAAAGAACATTAGAAGAACTCGAAATATTCAGACCATGAGCAAAGAATTCAGTCACTTCATCTAAGATATTATAAAATGTTGACATAGAACAATTAATGTCCAGTGATTTGAACATTTCAGACCTACTAATAACACTCAGGCAACTTGCAAGGAGACTGTAATGACCGTGTTTATGATCATATAGGGACTTAGTAACCTTCATTTACTTAACTAAATTACAAAAGAGAAACTGAACATTATTGCTGAGTGGTGATTGTCTCAGTTGACTAATGCATCAGAGATGAGATTACAACACATACTCTTTCATCAAAATCTTAAATGTGCTATCTTTGAGTGATGCTTTTTTTGTGTAGAGGATCATTACAGCAATTACAATCCAAATAAGCACCCTTGATATCTATTTTCTTTTGGCATACCTTAGAAATGTCAGACACTTTGAGTGCAAAGTCTACAAGGAAATAGCTCTCTCAAAAAATGTGATGAGATAATGCAGACTAACCTCATGATTATACAATGAGAAATATTACATAAAATAGTATAACTTTGAATCATCTGATTGAGTTATTAAACAAAAAATGTAAGAGTGGATGAAATAGACTCTAGATAATGAGTCCACAGAGAAATTATATCAATCACAATTTCTTAGCTTATGACCATAAATTTTGAATTCATAAGCCTTCCGTTAAAAATTTAGAAAAACTTGTAAATATAGCATGGCAACATAATATATACACTGCTCTTCCATGCATAGTAATTTAACCTTTCCTTAATACTTATAAATATCTTATCCAGCATTGGAGGTTTCTTAAGACCTTACCTCCAACTTTAGCTTTGAAAGCTACTCCTACTCCACAATAACTATTATTGCCAGCAGCAGATATGATTGCCGCACACTGTGTTCCATGACTGTTCTGAATATAGTGTCTGAGATCTGGCATAGGATCACTAGATATCCAGGTACCTGATACATCATAACTCACTCCAGCATCCTGCATAAAAATAATGAATGAGTGTTTGAAGTAAAGCAAATAAAATACGACTGCATCATAGGAAAATGGGAAAGCAAATAAAATAAGACTGCATTAGACAGTTATAGCCAAGTATATTAATCTCAGATTTTAATGATTCCTAAAATATCATCTGAGGATATGTATATTAAGGCAGGTTGAATAAATCTATTCCTCTAGTATATTAGGACCCAAAAGCTCCATATTTGCATACTGATGAATGAAAAAATATTAAGAAAATATTTGTTGGCTCTTTAATTTGTGAAAAAGGAAAATGTTTAGAAAAAATGACAAAAATCACCTAATTTTATCTATACAGTCGACATATACAGGTAACATTTTTTGGCTTTCAATAGTGTCTAAGTACTTCATTTTAGCTGCCTGATGACAGAAAATCTATTTTTAAAACCAATTTGCTACATTTCAGGTTTGTGCAAGAGGCTTAAAATTTTAGAATTTTGGTGAAAAATTTGGGTTTCCACAGTTGCTCAAACAGACCCACTGTAGAACTTTGCATTATAGAATATCAGCGAAAAATCATGATTAAGTGCATTGGCAGTCTAAATAAACAAGAGAAGATAAAATTAAGAATAGAAAGGGCAAAAACCCCTAGAATTATTGTGAGAAACTGTTAGCAAACAGTTTCTCTGTTAGAAACAGATAGCAATGACACTTTTGACAAGGAAACTACTCAAAAATCTCTGCATGAAAGAAGTAAAGTTTATGTCTTCAGTTCCTACTGCTTCTCAAATGAAGTTAAAATTAACATATAAAGCTACAAATAGTGATACATTTGGCTGATAGAGCTGCAGTTGCTTTTTGCAAGATATTGAAATGATTAATGAAAAAGTTATTTTGCCAATGATCAATGAAAGCAAGATAAGCAAAAAAAAAAGAAGATGCAACTGGCTAAAGGACAAGATGGACTGGCCCCTAGTAACAAAAGGAATATACTTGGGAGGTAGAAAAGATAATACTGTCTTTCAAGAAAACAATAGGAGTTAAATTATACTAAAGAGTGTGGTAAAATGGATGAAATTGTGTGAAAGTATAATAAATCACTAGACAAAGTCTATGATATATACCATATTTATTGGCTTTTATCACACACCCTTATTTTCCTAAAAAAAAATAGGGCTGTAAATCTACCTGCACATTATATCAATATACGATTTTTTTATTTACGGTGTATGCCAATAAATACAGTACTTTTAAAACTTCGGTTTTTTGGGATGCACGCGGAATCATCTACACTGATTACTTGAAAAAAGGTCAAACGATAACTGGAGAGTGTTATGTGTTGTTATTGCACCAGTTGAGCAAAGAAGTCAAGGAATAACGTCCTCATTTGAAAAAGAAAAAGGTCCNAATAAAGTAATTAATATGCTCTAGCTTAACTTAGTGGAACGCCGGCCATAAGAGATGTTGCTGAGTAGGGAGACATTCAAGATTAAAATCATTTTGTAAATGTGAAATATTGTGCCCATGACTTTAATGACTACCATTTTATAATAATAAATAATAAAGAAGTTAAAGAATATGATGAAAAGAACTCATAGAAATGTTAAAGGGATATCAATACTTAACAGCAGAAGACTGACAAATACAGGGAGAAATAAATTCACATGCATCATCAAAAAATTATGGCAGATGCAATCCTACATGAGGGATCTACAAATATGATGAAAGATGACCGAAGAGTACTGAACAGATCAAAAGAGAAGTTTTGCTCAGTACAGTGCCATAATCATGAAATATGTGCAATGTTGAAACCTAAAATACACCTAAAATAAAATGTGGGTCAATGCCTGAATGCTTAAATAATATCTTAAAGACAAACAGAAATGTGCAAGTACATAACAAAATATGAAAAATAATTTTTATATTCCTTTTATTTAAGAACAGCGACACAAATGTCCTTAATTTTTCAAGGACTCGCTTTATATTTGCTCTTTAAAAATATAAAAAATTCTTAAGATCAGAAGAGTTTCCTAAAGAAATTGAAAGTGTGTGTTTGAAAATAAGATATGAGTTACTTTTTTTACAAAGTCCTGTCCTTGCATCGATGGCTTCAATGGTACTTTTTTCTATTTTTTTTATTTGTATCTATTGTATTAGAAGTTCCTATTGAACTGTGAAGAATGAACCTTGAATAAACAGGAAAAAGATAGACCATTTGTAGCAGAAATGTGGTTCTGGAGAAGAACTACAAAAACAAACTGGCACATGAGAAAAACAAATAAACAAGTTCTGGAAGAGGCTAGTGAAAGAATGCTCCTTCAAACCATACACTCCAGAAAAATCAAATTCATTGGCCATGAGACATAGCGACTTCATTAAAAACATAATGGAGGGAAAAGTATTAGGGAAGAGGCCAAGAGAACAGCCTAGAATGTCCTTACATTGGTACTGTAATGTCAATTACCAATTGCAAGTCATATGAGGAGAGGAAAACAGCAGCTTCAGACTGAGACAAGTGACTATAGTGACAGAGACAAGGCATTGCCTTTTAAGAAAAGAGATTGTACTATTAATTTCTATAGGTTTTCTTTTGATATTTTTTACTATGGTATGTACTTAACCCTTCCTTATTTGATTTTTTACATTTTATAGGTGGTTAAAATGTTTCATGCCTTATATAAATGAATAGCTTCATACTGAATAATACTTGTATTATACCATTTATATGATCAAACATAACATTATGATTACACAATGCCCTCCCTCTAAAATTCAAATTTCATTTATCTATGACAACATTAATACATTATGTCACAAGTATAGATCAATCCTATTAGTTTAGATATCTGATGCCCAAACTATAGTTTGTGAAGCAGATCCAGCCTGTGAAGGAATTTGTTGTGTTAAACAATTATTTTAAACTGTTATGAATTTTATTGATGACTACAATGCATAACACTTACCAATTTTACAAAAACTTAGTCAAAAGAGAAATTCGTAGATAATGAGGTAGAAAAATTGCTTTCGAATTTTATATTGTATTCATTATCTGAAATTCATTAAATTAAGGCTTGCTAACCTAAAAATAATGCCTAGCCCACAGAGTAAAACGTTTTGGGCACCACTGGCTAACGTGGTATTCAATTAAACATAATCCGAGGTAAAAATGCAAGGTAATGATTTTTTAACCAACATTATTTTTCTTCCCACAAATCAAGTTTTTACCATCCACAGTGATTTCCTTGGATAGCCAACTAGCATATAGGTGTTATTTCCATTGCTTGTAGCAATGGCAGAAGGCTTCTGGTGAAATACCTTTCAGCTCATTAGTCATGCTCTTCTGAATATCAACCAAGTAGCAAAATGGTATCAATCCAGGTAATTTTTGATCCTAGAGAATTAAAAACACTAAGGAAATACAATATAATGGCACGGTGTCACTAAAACTTTTTGCAGTACTTTTTTTGATGTACCTCATGAACACTTCAGATCAGACTGAACTGACAACACCTCACCTCAATTCAAAAGCTCTCAACAATAACATTTAGACCATAGCAATTTTTGGGCTCCTGGATAACCAACAAGTCAAAGCATTCTAACTCAGTGAAAGTAGCCCCCGGTTCAATTTCCGGTAGGGGCCTACATGAAAAATGATCTGAGCTGTCAAAGAACTTTTAACAATACTAAATCTGCTTCACAAGTTCAATCATTTATGGAGTAGAAATTAAAAATTAACCAATCAGAAATGTTAAAAGGAAGACAGCTACATTATTGATTTGCATATGGCCTGTCCTAATAATTCTCCGCTATTTGTATGAGAATATGATTTTAGATCCAATTCTTTTGTATACAGAAACTATAAAAAAGTCACAATCGAAAGAAATGAATTCACTATAGTCAAAGTTGGCCTGCAAAACAAATAACAATGAGATTTACCGATAGTCAATGACAGCATCTGATGGATTACTCACATAATTTGGACTTATGTCAGGGTTTTCAAAGTACAGACCATCATCCAGGATAACAGAAGTAATTCCAAATCCTTTAAGGCCCTTGGACCAAGCAGGGAATACATTCATCCATTTCTTGTCCTATGATTACATTACAAGGTATTATTTAATGATAATATGCATTTCATTTTCAAGCATTATAAAATGAAAAAATATTTTTTTGTCCAGGAATGAATATACAAACAAAAGAGAAATTGTCATAAAAAATGAAAAAATGTCTATGATAAGCAAAATAAATTCCCTAAGGATACTAAGAGTGGTTATATGAAGCTAAATTAGAAACTGCAGTCTTCATCAAACTTATAATAAAGCAATTAATATGCTCTAGCTTAACTTAGTGGAACGCCATGATGAAATAAATATGAAAGTACAGGTCACCTGAAGATGACTCACGAAAGTCGAAACTGGTCGAAAGAAAAATTTCTTGTGGAAACTATGAAGTACTTTCATATTTATTTCATTATAATTGAGATTCTCTCTGAATCATGAATGTGTTTAGACTATTCCATGCAAAAAGTTTCAATTATAGGTTATTTAAACTTTTATACATAATAAAAATACAAAAATAGAAAAACTAATGATCTTATTTCTTTAATTTACTCTATTTTTCTTTCACAATAATGAAGCAGAAGTTATTCAGCAAAACTAATTTATTTTTACGGCGATAATTCATCAACAGTTTATATTCTTAGTTATTCTTGATGTTTGTCTAAGTCAATGTAAGTGCCCTGCAAGCCACCTTTCGGCATGTGGCAGGGGGTGCATGCACCATGACTCTACTTCCCTAATCGATTACTTTTGCAGAAAAATGTGTTAACATACATTACATGTAAGAACAGAGAAAAACACTGAAATCACCAGTTTACTATTCAATTTGTTATGCAAAACATCAAGAAAAAGTAAGGAGCATGAGTTTCAAAATAAGAGTGTGACGTTTTTAATATAAGCTTTAATAAGACCTACCATATTTCACAGCCCATAAGACACACTTTTTTCCTCATAAATATTTAATTTAAAATCTGCCTACGTCTTATGGACTGAGGGTGAGAATTTCTTCTGACATCAGGAATAGCCATACAACAATAATTGTAAACTATGTTGCACTTGGACTCATGGGATTTATCTTCCAATTATCGTGGAAGCCTTTTTACCAATGTTGTGCTTTTGTTTCATTCTTACGTAAATTTATGCTCTTTTACAAATCACGTTTCTTTGTTTCACTTATAATCAGCTTATATTATTGTGCATATAAATTTTGCTTTGTCCACCTGAAAAATCACGCTGCATCTTATAGGCTGATGCATCTCATAGGCCAGGAGATACAGTGATACTGTATATGCCTGCTTATAAAATTCAAAAACATTATGATGCAGCAAGGTTTTTGGGGTGTATTCTTGAAGTGTACTTACTCATTATATCACAATATATACCATAGAAAATCTGTATCCTCCTGGATGGACCCTGCTTTTTAACCTAAATTTTTTGTGAAAAGAATGTTTCAAATGTGCGTATTTAGTACCTTGCTATGTACTACCTACTTTAGTAGTAGCAGTACTTTAAAAATCTTTTCCTAAAAACTAATATATTCAGGTAGAATATGTTAAGTATTCACTGTTTTAGAAATTACTAACTAGACTAATTCACTAGCCATGTAGATAAATATGAGATACTTCCAAGAAATCAAATAAGAGATATAAAGATAAGAAATCTAACTCCACTTAGAGTTGTAAATGCCAACGTATAACCAAAAAAAGGAACCTCATTTTGAATAACATTAGAAATTTTATTCACCATATCTTCCAATTTAAAATCTTCCTTACCATTCACAGTTTACAATTTTTACTGACACATTTATGCCTTTATGTAAAAGTATATATACTTTCTACCTCTTGACAGGTTCATAGTTAAATATTTAAAAAGACTTCCTTGTCAGATCTCAGGAGGAAGCAGCAAGAGATTAGACAACATAAAATGTGAAGTAAGATGGGAGGGACAAATGAAGAGTTGAGAAGTTACTATATATTAGTCAGGGATCTAGAAGGGGAAAAATGGGGAGGGGATAATAGTGAGAAATTAAATAGAAAAAAATGAAGAAAGTAATGTATATAGATGATAGGCTAATAGCATTAAGAACAGTAATGATACCAAAGGATCTAATAATAATTCAGGTATATGGGTCAACTTCTGTGTATAAGGATGAAGAGGTTGAAAGGATGTATGAGAATATAGAAAACATACTTGAGGGAAAAGAGGTCTGCTGCAGGATAATCACAGGAGACTGGAATACAGGAGGAAGAGCAAGAGGAGAAGACAAAGTAGTCAGAAAATTTGGCTAAGGTGAAAGGAATTAAAGGGGAGATATACTGGTGGAATTCTGTCAAAAGAAAAAAATATTAGTAAGCTACGTATGGTTCCAAAATCACAAAAGAAAGAGATATGCATGGATAACATCAGGGAATAGAGCATGCTACCAAATTGACCATATTTTAGTAGAGGAAAGATATAGACATGCTGTATAGAAAGCAAAACGTTCACCAGGCACTGATATTGCAAGCAAACATGTGCTATTAACAATGGAGATGGCAATAACATTTAAGAAGATCGAAAAGGCAAAGAAAGTACATGTGAAATCTGGAGAGAGTGAAAAATGTGGGCGAAAAGAAAATATATGAGTTGTTAACTTAGGCAATTACTGAAGGTAAGAAAGAAAATGAGAAGGTGGAAGAGAAATTAAAAATAATTATATTAATAAAATAGCAGAAAAGGAAATAGGATATTATGAAAATAGAAGATAAAATAAAACTTGGGTAACCCCAGAAATGTTAAATAAGATGGAAGAAAGAAGACAATACAAAAATGGAAGTGAGAAAGAGAACAGAGGATTGTATTGAAAATTAAACAATGAATTAAGGAGGAAAATGCAAAAGGCTAGGGATATATGGTTAAAAGTGGAATGCAATGATATTAAAAATCTTGAGAGAAAAGGCCAATACTATACGTTGTATAAAAAGTAAGAAATTTTACAATGGATGGTAAAGGAAGAAGCAAATACGAGCAATTGTGGACAAAGATGGAAAAGAGATGTTTGGGGAAAAGGTTCATAGTAGCTATTATTTACTTATATGTCAGTAAGAATGACCTGAACTGATAACCAAACTTCAGGCTTTGTAATACAAAATTTTTATAATACTCATTTCATAATTTTCATAGTCGGATGGTCTCGCCTCCTTTGGTGCACTGAAAAATTTTGGTCAAAACCTATCTTTGACTGATACTCTCCATTAAAAATGGCAGTGGATTTACACATTCTTGTAATACCAATGTTGACTGCAAGCTACTGTAAGAATATTTCATAAAAAATCTGTCACCAAAATTAACTCATTATGTAATAAAAATTTAAAAAGGGCATTATCTTTAGTACCTACATTTATCCATAGAAACTTTTAATAGAAAATCTAATATATTTCATATGTTGATACCTCTATTATTTACCCTCAAGCTATGTTATAATACACATTTGTAACACTGAGATACTTTCTTTTTATCCAATTTGCAGTGTTCCTAGCAAATCCTCACAACTCTCTAAATGTAGTTACTTGATTTTCCTCTTCTTTAGATCAAGGTGGTGTTAGCTTTATTTCATATCACATTAGATTACCAAACCCTTGAATTTATTTCCTCAGATGATGGACGAAGATGGATTCCTCAATAATAGGTACAACAAATCCCTTTTAATTATCTTCTACAGCGGGAGGTAGTCTTAGGGAGTATAAATAAATATAAATTTACCATAATCTAAATATGATACTCTTCCCTCCAAAAACGACACATGAGGACAAGACACTGAGTGCTTTCATAAACATTTATAGTTTATTCATAACCATTTCCGATTATAGCTGTCAAAATATATACATTAATAACCCTTTCCTCAACTCACAATTATTTTGAAATGCTAAGCTTTGTCACTTGTGCAAGTTATGCCAGTAATTGGACCTTTTAAGATTTTTCATTGAATACAAACAAAAACCTATGCTTTCAGGTCCTAATGAAGCAAACTATGTTATCTTGGAATCTTCGATTAAATCCGATTTTTCTCTTCTCTCTTAACGAACACAAAAGAAGTACTTCCCTTCATCATAACCAGACACATTTTGTAAGTAATCATATAGAGATATTTTGTGAGTCAATAATGAATGTAACAGAAGATTTCATTATAAAGAAGTAGAAATTATTTTGCGACAGATACAGAGCAATATTAGTCATCGGTGAGACTGAGATGTTTTTATTACACTCTTATTGAAAATATATTATGACTCTTCCTCATTCATTATAGCTAACATTAATATAGTGCCTTTTAGACAGCAGGTATTAATCAAAAAGCTTTTGAATTGCAATGCAAATATCTTTTCTTCTGTTATAGGAAAATCACACATCCTGGAATGCCTGTTATACCAGCTAAAAATGCTTTCTGGATTCACATATAATAAAATTCGATTTTGTATTGATTGTTTTTCTATATTGTGGAATTAGTCTAGTTTTGTAACAATCTTTAATAGATTGTTACAAAATATAATTAACATAATATAATAATAGTATTAATAGATTATATTAATGGAATATATTAATAGATTCCACTAAATATCACTTGATATTTTTTGTTATATTTTGGCTAAGTATGAGCCAATAAGGTGATAGTTAGGAAGAATATTATGAACAAATAAATTGTAAGCTTTCCTATCAAGCAACATATTATTTCATCTCTAAGATTAATCAACATAAATTTAAAGTTAATATACGGTCAAACTCACCAAATACCACTGATATGGAAAAAATGGATCGTTGAAGTTTATGTCCCACGTAGCACACTCTGTAACTCTAGAACAGGGTCTATTAAGTTCTTCTGAAGAGCTCAGTATAGAGAGAGATTTATTTCTTAGTACTCTAAGCCTTCCAATCTGAGGCAGAACATGATGCACCTGAGAGCAAATTGCATACTCTTAGGGAAAACTTTTACAAAGAAAACACATTATAACCAAGTATAAACATTTACTCTCTTATCCAGAAACATATTAATTGAGAACACATATCTCGGCCCAGGATGTGAACGTAATATTCTGAAGTGATAATAATTTAATCCAGGTATGACCTAATAAAAAAGATACACCTTTGAAGAACGCATTTACTTCTTAACTGCAAAGAAAACAGTTTATTCAGTTATTTAAGACAAGTTAGTTGATTTAATACTAAATAAGACAAATACCTCCCCAAGGTAATGAACTCCAAATGTCTTTGATATTTCTTTAGCGACATTTTCGTCTCCAGAAATTTTAGCAACAAAATGATCAACTTTCCACAATATCACCCTAGACATGAGAAGAAGTATCAGAAGTAATCTGAACCACATTATTCATATCTACATTGCAGTAACTACATTATTTTGATAATTAATCTTAACCATGAACAACTTCAGAGCAGATTTTACTTATCACCAAGCTCAAAAACTTAGCAGCTGCAAAGTCAGATAATGTGAAATCATAAGGCACAAGGTATCACTTCCTCCTGAAACCACATCCTACAAGGAAGTACAAAAAAGTGATTTATCTCCCTCTCTACAGATGAATTTTGAACTAGATAATATTACTTAAGAAAAAGTAAGTGTACAACTTCAAAAACGAATTTAACAAGAACAGTTGCTATGATTGCAACATTCGTATATAAAGTAAAAAGTACTTATGGCATTTTCCTATTGTGGTCACAGTGCTTTCTACTCTGGCCACAACCTACATATTAATATTTTCTAAACTTAAATAATCCCTTATACCTTAACTGATTATTTTGAAGGATATAAAGTTTTGTGCAAACAATAACAAAATATCGAAGTATGAGAACAGAGGAGTTAAATGTCTATCTGAAGAGAACAACAGTTACTACAATGCACTCCCCAAAAAACAAATGACACAACCTACATTTTTCAAAACAGTAAAAATTATTTTAATGCTTTGAAAAATACATGTAATGCTACACACAACCCTCTAGTTAGATTGGTTGAGTTTGGTTAATTGTTCTGTTAAATGGTGACAGTAGTGATAATAAAAGTACATACAATAACAAAAAAGAACTTAACAAAAGTGATCTGTTTTTCATTACTAATTAAATGAACAACTGAATACAGCTGCTTGAAATATAACATCCTTAGGAATGATAGGGAAGGAAAGAAAACCCCGGTAGTCATATGTCATAACCAGTCACTTAAGTTCATGCATTTATGCATAGACTCAATAATATCCAACTTTAAAGCTTCATTTATCACAAAGCCAAAAATTAACCATTAAACACAGCAAATAAGCACAATAGCGTTAGTTCAAGTCAGGGGTGTATGGATCAGCACAAGGCTGTGAAACATCTGCTCAGAAATCTGGGTCAATATCATGTAGCAGAACCTAAGAGTAAAATAATAATCTGAGTATTGAGAATGTAGAGAGATTGTAAAATCCAACGGTCACTTGCATTTTAAACAGTATTTTGTTCCAAAATTGAGGTATTCCACCAAGATGGTCTTCTAGTCACCTGGATGATGGTCAGTAAATAAACTATGTGATAAATAAATGCAAATGGCTACAAAAAAAGTTATTTGCTATATTTTCCTTCCCAGACAACTGGTAATTATATAAAAATATCTGCAAAAAACATTCTATACGGAGATAATATGATATGGAGATCCTTTCACTCCAATCATGCACCAGTAGAGCATTACTGACACTCAGAAGTAAAAACCTAAGAAACAATAAATAGGGAAAAGGAAATTATAATGAAAACATAAGAACTTAACTTACCAATTTTCTACACACTATTTTCTTCTTGTAAAATTCATTCCATCATAAAAACTTGACTCCAACGAATTTCAATACATATCAAAATATATCACTCCATACTGAACAAATACACGATAAGTATGTCAGTATGATAAGTGTAACAAATACACGATAAATTTAATAGGGTATCTATTAAACCCGTTCAAATCTGTTGCAAAATAAGGAAACTCTCCACCCTATTTCTCCACAACCTTGTTTAGCTTCTTGCGATTGATTATTTAGAAAATATCAAGCAACCACACCAAACGAAAAAAATTCTAATAACGGGCATACCATGAAGAATTCTTAATTTTACCATGGAACAGTTTCATAACAAAGATAACTGTTGTCATCGGTTGTTATCTTATTCATTGAAATCATTAGTAATTTTATATTTATTTATTTTTGAATAAATGCAACATACACCAAAATTCAAAATATGCACAAATACAAAAATTTTAATTGTTTCCTTTGAATCTTGCTGAAAAATATTGATTTTACTGCATATTTTCACTTGTTTTATGTTCAGAAATTTACAATCAAATTACAAGCTTAAGGAATGTATATTGACACCAAAAAATTGACATCATGAATTTATTATGGATGGAATCTTTCATTATGAATGTTTCGTCAATTGAGAAACGATCACAAATTGTGTTCTAGTTGGAACAATTATTGATGCACATGAATTGTTATTGAAGATACAATATTCAATCCAAACTTTCATTATCAATTCATGCCATATTACCCATATTAAAGGCATTAAAGTACAACATTCAAAACAATCTCAATTTAAATTATCAAAAAGACATCAAATAATGTAAATGACAAATGGCAATCTTGAAACAAAACTGAAACACTTGTATTAATAAAATAATACAAATTGAGATTACAATCAACAAGACTAGACTAAGTATTAAAATAGAATCTCAAAGAACTATTAATGTCAGCTGCTTTGCTTGACAAATAAGTTTAAATAATAAATAATCTTTGAGAGATAATGTTGCGCAAATTAAACTGCTGGTTATAAGAAATTAACTACCCACATCATTTGTCACAGCCAAAAAAACTCACTCTATTCTCAGCAGTAATTATATTATAATAGACCTTTTAAAACACCCCATACATTAAGGCAAGGTGTCTCATTTTGAATCCAGAAATTCGTTATAGGAAAATATTACAAATATGCAGCCCAAAAATTTCCTAACACTGTTAGGACATTGCAAGGGTTTAACAAAAGGGCTTTGTATGTCATCACAAAGTAAATGACTGACAGCTGCTTAAATTATGGCATATCCTTAGGCATGACAGTTGCACCTTATCACATAAGAAGTTTTGAAAAAGTTGGAGTTTAGCATCAAGTTTCACAATATACAATAAAACATACCTATAGATTGATTGGAATCATCAATTTAGACACACCAAAATTAATATTTTGATATTGATATTCCTTGAGAGCATGAAAACTGTGACTACAACATATAAAGTAAAAAACTGAGGTGTATGAAATACATGACTACTATTTATGCGAAAACCCTGATATTTGAAACAAATAAAAATTAATGCCGCAGAAGGAAAACCTCTCATCATTTGATAAAACAGCTAAATTTACAATCAGAAAACTACTCATCAAATGCTGAAAATAAATAACATCATAGGATGATTCAAGAGTTTTAAAGATTAAGTGAGAAAGCACTGAGCTGAGAAAATATTAGAGCAAAATTCTAGTGTTTATTATAATAGCAAAGATAAACTAGAAATAAGGCTGTGTTTTAGGTCTAGAAACTCAATTCTATAAGAAGTTTTTCAGATTAGAATTGACAACACCTCACAAAATGACATCATGACCAGATTAACTCAAACCACATAATGAATTGCACTTATTATTAAGTCACAAGAGGTTTTCATAAAACCTTTGCATCTGCAAGGAGATCAAAATGAAATACTTGAAGCATTCGACATTTTGTCAAGGCTGGTATTTTATATTCATTGTTGAATATATCATGAAAATTTTACCTTCATTCTGTGAAGATGGACTGAAAGATATGGAGCACCTCAGATAATACTTAAAGATTCTTTTCAATAGTATTCATCCCAAAGAGCTACCAAATTAACACCTTCATCTCAATTTAATCAGAAACATTAATAGCCATTTCTGCTGAGGATGATTTGTTTAAAAATAATGAAATATAACGTTTAATCATTTCCCCAGGTATTACTGGCTAAAAAAAGCTGTGTTATTCTTTAAAAACTAAAAGCTCATAAACAGCCGGCACTCTCTTACTGCCAAAAAAACAATAGGGTAAAAATTCTTTTCAAAAACAATAAAGAGTTGTATTTTGAAGTTTCAACAATGTCAGATGTGCACTCAGTTCCAGTGAAATAAGTTGGGTGCTCAAAGACTATTCTAAATGGACAACAAAAATCAAAATAGTAACACCTCAGCAGACTCATACATTCCTTACGATTCTTTATGATTAATGCAAGACAAAGATGTCCCAGGAAAATCAGATACTAAAGTGTGTGATAGTTCCTTTCTGTACGGGCCTTGTAGAACTTCCATGCGACAAATGCTATAGCTGTAACCCCCAGAGCAAAGACAATGCCTCCTGTAAGAAATAAGACAATTTACCATAGATAATAAAACAAGAAGTAAAAGCTGTAATGGAAAACTTTAGCATATAACAATATGTACTAGTAAATAAGAAATCACATATAAGAACACATTACATTCCTACAGTTCAATGACAAGATACATGCTTCAATTAGTAATAACCACTCAAATTAATGATGATCCTTAATTAATCTTAAATTCGAAATTGAAAACGATAACTAGAACATACCAATGAAACTAGGTCCGTCAAAGCGCCGCTCCTCGGCAGGCTTGTCTGTTGGAGCTTGGGTTGTTGGAGCAGCCTTTGTAGAAATGACTGTTGGCGAAGTTGACGGAACGGCACTTGTAGTTGAAGGTGTAGGTACAGGAGTAACTGGAGTAGTGGTAGTTTTCTCTGAAGAAGTTGTTGTCTCTGGAGTGGTTGTTTGCTCTGTGGTGGATGTCTTGGGAGTAGGTGGTTCCACAGTAGAACTCGGTGTAGTAGTAGGCTTTACCGGTGTAGTAGTAGGCTTTACCGGTGTAGTTGTTGTTTGTGTTGTACTCGCATCATTTGTTGGTTCAGATGTACTAGGAGAATCATTTGTTCCATTATTAGGTACGTCAATGACGCTTGCATTTGCAACATCTGAGTGTGATTGGCTTCCTGAGGTAAGTTCATCCTTTGAAATATTCGGCGCAACCTTTCCATCCTTTTCAGGTGTCGGACTAGGGTTTGTAGATAATTTTACAGACTGGTTGATAGAAGAGGCTTGTGGCTTTGACGGCACAGACCCCGAACTTGCATCTGTAAGTATAAATCATGGTTGAATGTAAGAATGGAGGGCATAGAGGTTTACTTCGTTTCGATTGAGTTGTTGATAAAATGTCGTTTCACTGAAATAAATATAAGGAAGCAATAGTCATTACGTATTACTTTTGATTGACCTAGGTGCAATATGACACAACGGAGAAACATTTACGATAGCTTAAAAGACGTTATCCACTGGGTAATTGCGTAGATGTTTACTGCGATGACTGTATTCGAATAGCAAATTAAAATACATGAGGAAATAATGAACGTATTATAGAATAGACTTAGAAAACAAGTGCATTATCACCATTTTATTAATTTTCCACAGCAAAGTTTAGATCACATGCTCAAACCTACGATGGGACTATTTCATACGATATAAACTGTATATAATGTTCAGTAAAACGTGAGAGAGGATGACATGAAGTAAAAAAATCACATTGGGTAGTAGATTTTCCAGTATTACCTTCTGTACAGTTTTCACATGTTTGGGATGAATTAGTCTTCGACCCAGTTATTGCTGCAAGGAAAGTGAAAAATTTCTGTAAGTAAAACCCAAGGAGATAATAACTTGATACAGCATAGCATAAGAGAACATTTCTTGATTTACGTAAAACATCAGCAGAGACAGCACCAGATTCAGCTAATGTTCCAAAAAGTAATCCTAGACAAGCAATAACACTTATATAGTTCATTTTCAGCATATTTGCTTAATTTAATAGAGGTCTGTATCAAACAGTTCCGTTAACCAAACGAAGAAACAATGTCGATAGTGACGACGTTACGCTTTTCCTTGTACTCTTAACACAACCATTGGCGGAAATGTTACGTCAGGACCGGAAACTTTGCTTCTTTGAAAATACTCTGAAGTCAGATGGGCAATTGAATCTGAAGGAAGATTTGGGACGATTCGTAGGTTGGTAGTTTCGTGGATTTCAAAAAATAATCAAATTAAACACTTTTACATAGCTACACCCGAGAGAAACTCTGTCATTGAAAGGTTTCATATATATTTCGAGCTGTGTGTAATAATTATGTTGTAGCCTTTTCTGTTGGATTGCTCTTGAGTATTAACTCTGAGAAACTAACAACAAATATGAGTGGCACGATGACGGAAGATAGTGCTCCCTTAATTGACGATGCAAGTATTCACATGAAGTTTTCCCGGATGAAAGTACCACTATCATACTTCATAATGTTTGTTATTGCAGAATGCGTTCCGAGTTGATATTGTGAGTAATATCATTAAAGAAGTGATAGAAAATACTATTGGGGCCAACACCTATCAAAATAGTAAAGTTAACCAATGGACCAGTACTGTAGTGGAATCTTGTCTATCCTCTTTAAACAAGATGCAGAAGCCCTTCAAATATGTCGGTATGTTTTGATCGAAGAATCGTTTATTTATCTATGTCACTTGCTTCCGTTATTTGTTCAATCGATGCTATGCTAATTGAAGTCTCTTCCATGGAATTGAGAATATTATTGTTTTTCAGTTACATGCACAATTATGCAGAAAAACGGAGCTGGCCTTCATTCTGCAAGTTCGTGTTACTGGGATGATAAAAGTGATGGAACTTGTACTGTTCGATGGGAGAACAAGACAATGTATTGCATTGTTTCTGTTTTTGGTCTGGCCATATAAGAGCGAAATAAGAATGGCAAAGAGACTGATTCTACCCGCTATCTACTATTGCTGAGCTGTTATTAACCTTGTATTTCTCATAGCAGATGCCTTTTGTTGGAAGGGATGTTTGTGAAATATGCTAACCCTTTAAGAATTTCTCGTAAGATGTTATGAATTATTAAGCTTTTCGAAGTAAATTATTTCAGCCGCAATCTAAGTATTCAAGAAAAGTTAAAAGTACTTCCTGAAGAAGAGAAAGTGTATGGTGCTGTCTATAGCTTTCTTTCATTTATGTTGGTGTTTTTTATAAACACCAACACATTCTTTAAGCTAATGCTAATATGTTAAGCAACAATAACTATTTCTTAGTGCCATTCATGTAACCTGCAAGCTATATATTATTTTAACTTTATTCAAACTTGTCCAAAATGTTTAAAACATTGAAAAAATATTATTTAATTTTGCATAAATAGGCATTATTTTTGTATTATTTGATTATTTAATTTGAATATCTGAATTACAATAAAAGTTGTCCATACATTTATGTAAATTTAATGGAAAGCACCATTAATTAAGCGTATTAAGTAAAATTAAGAATGCTTAAGTTGCTCTCATCTTTTAGTTTTGTGGTGCTGAATAATGTTTGCGTCTTTATGAGAGCCTTTAAATTTTTCTATTTGAAGATGAACTAATTTCCTCCATTGATAAGGTGATTTTTGATTAAAGTGCATCAATGTTTAAGAGGAACTGGAGTTATGTGACTAATTGTGAGGAGAAATATCTTAATTGCAATTTTCTGAGAGAAGACTGCAATTGTTTATTTTTAAATATAATTTTTTTTAATTAGTTTTAGTTACATTTTTCCTTTGGTCTTCTTAATTTACCTTTTTTTGCCTTGCAAAAAAGCTTCGAAGATAAAAGCAGGGTAGTTGTGAAGTTGCCTATAGGAAACTTCCAATGGTTACCTGGTTTTTCAAATATTTTTGAGAGTAGTAGCATTTATTTGAGGATATGTATTAAAGACTGGTCTGTTTATTTATATTGCCAAAAGATCTTCACCATCATCCTAGATCATTTTTATGTATCAACAGCTTAGTTAGGGTTTTTTTGTTCTCAAGAGGAGAGATAGGTTCTTTTGCATTAATCACTTTCGCGTCTTGGTTGATCTAAAACCATAAATCAGCAGTTTTGAACTTAGTAGGTTGAAGACTCCTGTGCTCCAATCTTTTTGCTGACCCCCAAAATGTTGAGCTTTCATATGCATGTTGAAATATCAACATGCATATGAATGCAATTTATACTTCATTTACTTTTACAACTATTTACAATGAACTACAAAAAGATTAAACGTTTAAGAGGACCCATGGACCCCAGAGAATTTTTTTGGGGAGAGTCCCAAGGGTCTGGGGGACCAGTAGAATTGTTGCCTTAGAGGATTGTAGTTAAGGAGACTATATACCAGTGTGGCTGGGACAAGACCAATTTTCCAATTTCTTGTTCCATAAGAGGAAACGAAATTGCTAATTTATGCTGTTCTTCTGATTTCTGCATCCAAGTTTGTTAAAATTATCATTAGATATAAAAAAAGGATTTATGCAATGCAGAGTGAATTCCATTGACACCTTGTCATATCTGGAACATAGGCTGGAAAATCAATTTATGTTTAACTTCTCAGTCCTTACAGCAAATTAACAAGTTCAAAATTTTAGCCTGTCAATTCAGCATAAAGATGATTTAATATCCAAGTCTAGGATGTTGAATCCTTTCTAACATATTTTTTGCTTTGACTTTGATTGACTCAGAATTTAGAGTTATCTGTCCAAATATTATCCTTAAGAATTTTTATTAGTTTCATTTATCATTAAATAAGCTGAAGTTAAAAATGTTTGTTAGTAAATCATTGGAAGTAGAACTTTAGCCTGGTTTGCAAGAAATAAGAAAATTTACTGTATCATGCTCTTACAGAAGCTTTCATGTTTATAATTTCTAACTGGAGGTTGCTTTTGTAAAATATAGTATTGCTTTGATTCCTCCTCATGGTTTGTCTTGCTATGCTGCTCTTATTGTAGTTAACTAAGAGTTAAAATGAAAAATTACTGAACATATCTACATCATATATGAGATCTGAATGGGATGTCTGGGATAACACTTAACATCAAGGATTAAGGAAAGGTGTAAATCAATAGATGTCCTAAGAGAGTTTAGTGCTGTCAAAAATACATTTTTACGGATTCTTTGCTATCTCAAATATTTATCATCAATAAAAGTATTTCACTTTTTGCCCTTTAAATAATTATATAAGCAATGAAATTTGTTCATTTAAATGAAATGATGTATTCCATAAATAAAATTGTGATATTTTATCTTTGTAGTGACAAACATTAATTTTGCAGGTAGTAATATTTAGATTATATTCCTACTTGCTACAATTTGCTTAATTCCACTTACCAAAAACATGGCTAACATAACAAACTTATTCCTGAAGTGATCATATAGCTGTGGCCTCTCTTCAGGATTAACTTATGTTCAAATTTTGACATCTTGTTTATTTTTTTCTGGAATGGTCTGTATCTTCCATGTCTATGTATTTATAAAGCAGAGATAGTTTAAATTGCTCCTTACCATTTGCAAAATTTTTGTCAAGCTACCCTCTATGTGCCCTCAGAGAGACCAGGTGAGAAGCACTGTCGCATTTTTATTTGCTGGGTTCAAACCAAGATTGCTCCAATTTCTGCAAAGAACACCTCAAGTTCATTTTTATCATTTGCTGCCTTTATTTTTTTCAAAATGAAATTGGAAAGAATAATTGCACGAAATTGATACAGACATTAAAAGGAGAAAAATTGCGTGGAGATTCTTATTTTGTTTGAGGAATATTGATTTCAATTAGCAATTAAGTGAATTTTGGTAAACAAATTTTTTTCAAAATTTTGAGGTGATAAGCAACTCATCCCTTTGATGAATGCATTTCCATTGCTTAGTCAAACTACATGCATTTTCCCATATATATAAGAATTTAGGCCCATAGACAATATGAAGGAGAAAAAAATGTGAGATTTTAGCATTTTTATTATGAATTGAAGAAGAAAAATTTTAACATAGTGGACATAATGGATGTCAGTGAAATATGCAGTAAACAAAGCTGCTGTGATTCTAATGTAAGTTTACAAGCACTGATTGGAAATGATGATTGAGGACCTTGATGAAGGAATGAGGAAAATTTATTAAAACTCTGGAGTGCGAAATGTAAGATATGAGGACAACCAAAGATAGCAAGCGTCAGAGATTTTGACAAAAAATTTTGGAATCAAAAATAGTAATTTGGGCTAATAGAAGAATGAATGAGAAAGTTTTGCATAAGATTGAAGAAATAAAATGAAGGTGGGAAAATGGATGTAAAACATTGAGAGGGGAAGAATAATTAACCCTTTAACTGCTCTTATTATCTATTGATGATATTGGCCTTTTTTCTATTTTATCGCATACAATCTTGCTTACATGAATATCACAGGTAAGTTTTAAGAATATGAGGCTAAAATACTAATTTTCATCTCACTTAGGTGACAAATATAAGTTCCACTGCAACTCAAACAGCTACTAATTTTAAAAAGTTTTATGCATGTGATGGGGAAGTTTTTGAAACTATTCTACAGTTTAAAGAAATGGAAAGGGTTCAAGAGAAAAGGAAGAGAAGACGACAAAGGTAAAAGTAGTTGGAAGTTACAACATAAGCTACAAAGAAGTGAAAGAAAGAGTATTGAATAGGATACTTTAGGAAATAGGGAACTTCTGAACCTACCAAAAAGAAGACTTGAATGATACATGTAGATAAATTCTTATGTTGAACTTCATTTTATAAAAAGGTTAAACATGTTAAGAGTACATTTTATTTATATATTTTCAAAAGTAGCTTTGAAAAATTGACATCCTTACCAAAGGGAAGTTGAGGTGAAGCCAAATAGTGTATCACTGAAGATCCAAACCATAACCCTTATAGTGCCAGCAGGCCAATCTACTAGCCCATGAGATATGTGCGAAAAATGCCATGGACTGGTCTATCAGCTGGCTATTTTTGCACTTTGGTCCTCTCTTCCCTCCTCCTCACATTGCTTTCATAAACACTTTTTCAGTATCTTTGATCCTTATTAGTCATTGTCGATACAAATTCCCAATGACAGTGAATTATGTGTAAGGAGTTTTGGCTGGAAAAACATTGAATGTTATTTTTTTCCATTGTAGTGCATCTGGTATTGCTGAGTGCTTAGTTGCAATGTAAGCTGCCGCACTCTCATCCCACTTTGTATCACAATTAATTTTGAGTTCTGACCTTCTACTCATGATTGTTCTAAACACTTCTTCGAAATCTCTTACGCTTATTCAACTTGAGGGATATGAAGTATTTTGTCCATGCAGCATCATCGGCTCTCTTCTCCACTGTAGCTCATTTCCTATTGCTTGAAGGACCGCAGCAGTGATTCCCCTTTTACAAAAGAGGAATCACTGCTGCAGTCATTAATTATTGAACTATTACAATAGTTTGTATTTTGCCTTATTATTTTGTGAATGATTTACATAATTGAAAGTACCGTGTTTACTGGTAAATAACACACACCTACTAGATAACATGCATTTTAAAAATTTCTTCACTGTGATAAATGTATAGATAACACGCATTTCAAAAATTTCTTCTATGATAAATGCATTGATAACGCACATTACAAAATTGTTATTTTGTTGACGAGAATGTTTTTTCACTACTGTAATATTTATGATAATTACTCTTGTATTTTGAATGGAGTTATTTGATTACGTTAACATTTACAATATGTTGGTTGAAATAAAATTGCCCTAGTATGGGAGTATATACTCTGTGACTTCCACAATATATGATGTGTGTTGTTTAGTCATTTGTTTCGGAGTTCAATATTCAAGATATTCAATGAAACGAGATTTTCTATTGTATATCATGCACTATTATTTTTATCATTTTTCTATATTTTTGTATAGATAACACGTGGGTTATCTACCAGAAAATACGGTAATAAAAAGAAAGGTATTTCCTATGAAATACTTTTTGTATAGTTCCTTGAATTTTCATGAATTAGTTCATTTAGAATACATAAAACTATTCCATGTATAACTCTTATATCTAGGATGTTGTTGATTTTACAATCGATGATGGCAAAGCATTTATAAGACGAAAATATTGAAAATGTTCTATTTCAATTTTGTGATGACAGTGAGTTTTCATTGGAAATGGATTATGAAGGCATTCGTCTGTCAGACATTGATGGCTCAATTATTGTCCTGGTGGGCTCACTTCTTCATGAAAAGAAAAAGTATTTTCTTTTAAGGGTTCCATGTCTGAAGATTTATGACAGAGAGGCTCTAACCAATTATGTGGAAGATATTTGGGAGGAGTATTTATGGAAAATGATAAGCCCCCCAAATCAAAATGTTTCAAGAGCTACCAGGACCAAAGCCTGCACCCCCTCCTACTGCAGCTCTCATTAATTACTTTTATTATTTTTTTACTAATATTCTTTTGGATATATCAGCAAAAGAAACTAATGCTTAAGCAAATAGTTATCTTATGTCATGTTCAAATCTATCCTTGGAATAAGGTTCACGAAAATGGACAAATATAACTTGACCTGAACTGAAGGGCTTCATTGTTTGCATAGCAAATATTGATCTAAATAGTTAACCAACAATAGCTTCACACTGGTTTTCTCACAAATCCCTGTGCCCTCTATGGTTCCGTGAAATGCTTCCAGCTCTTCCTGAAATTTTTCTACCACGTCAATACAAACAATCATATTTTCATGGATTATCGTCAACAGTTAAATAATTTAAAAGGGACCTTTTCCCTCTGAGAAAAAAACTGTGTTGTTTGCATTTTACAATTAGCATTATCAAATATCATGGAAATCAGTGTTGCTCCTAGAGAAAAACAATAAAGATGGGAAATTAGAGGACTTAGTGAGACAAGACAAGTCACTAAAACACTTCCTGGAAATAAGAAAGACTATTGCATGATCAGCAAAAGATGTCAAATGAGGAAAGAGAAGTAAAATAGGTGCCACATTACATGTAAAAAGGGTGAGAAAGGTCTTCATGTTCCCTGTTTTCCAGAACATAAGTGACCATTCTAATATAAGTGTGGGACATGCAGTGTACCAATTTCAGTAAATTTACTGTAACTATTAAAAAAATTATGTTACAAGCATAAAAATTTCTTTATGAACTAATTAATAATTAGTAGTGGAAAACACTACCAACAATATTAGTAATAGCAAAAATTTTTAAAAACATATATTCTAATCTACATGCAAAATTTCATTTTTTTAAAATAATTTTTATAATTATTAATTTTTCATAAACATTATAAGAGAAAATAGCATGAATAAATTGTTCTATTAATTCTGCAAGTGTTTAGAATAGAAATAAAAAACTTGGTCTCAACACATTCATATAAGAATTTATATAAATTTTTCAAAGCAAACGTACAAATTCGTCAAAAAGCCCTGGCATTCTTCACATATACAGAGTAAAAGAGACTGGCACTAAAAGGGTTAACAATTACCAATTAGGTGGCTGAGATTTGTGGCAAAAATCAAAAGTTATACCCATAAAAATTTAAAGGCTATTTTTACTTACGATAAAGTAATAGCTGAATTAAGCAATAATAATTTTAACTAATGAAAAAACAATTCCGATTTAATTTTATTCAAATAAACAGTAAGATGCTTTTACAACTGATTAACCATAACCTTAACTTTTCAGGTCATTGTGTAAAGAGATGAAAAGGAGAGAAATTAATTAGCAATTTCATATGATTCCTAATAATCCCTTCTCTTTCTGTTTTTCCCTTTCCTCTGCCTGCTGTCTCAGGTAGTGGAGCCCAGCAGTAATAGCGTCATCTAAGGAAGTTTGGTTGCTACATTCTCCAGTTTTCTTGTACTTTTGCTTGCTTGAGGTAGGCCCATAATATTCAAAAGTTGCAGGAGGAGGTATCTCTGCTCTCTTTCTGGTGTTATTATCAGTTTCTTCAAATGAGGAACTACTAGGTATATTATCTTTCTTTATGTCGTCTCCATGAGGATAAGAAGTCCTAGAGGGTCCAGCTTTATTTTGACTCGAAAATGGATTTTTCTGCATTTTGTATCTTTCAGGAAAAGCTTTTTGGGAGTATTCATATTCTGGGATAGTTGAACTGGTCTGATTGAGTTCAGAAGTTGGTGCAAATTCAGCATGTCTTTCCTCTCTTTTCTTCTTTACCCACTCCTCTTGTGTCATCACTATATAAAAAGAGAATGTAAAGATACTTTCAGAATATGAAGTTGTAATAATTAATTGATATTTTTATTTATGCAAATATCAACTAATTCACTTATTCTACAATGAATATACGAGAAAACACTCCAAAAATAGTAATAAACAAATGAAAAACCACTGAAACCAAATTCATCCTTACAATCAGCAGTTCCAGAAACTCCCTCTTTCCCCAGGTCCCAAGGTCGCACAGGTGGGGGCCTCTTCTCCAATCTTTTCTTCCTCCTTTCCTCCTCTTCTTCAATCTTTGCTCTTCTACGTTCCATCTCCTGATCTTCAGCTTTTGCCTCTTCGGCAGCTTTACAGTCTGGCCACATGGTGAGTGTTTCATCTGCAGTGCCATCAGTAAAATTTATGGTTAAAAACAAATAAAAAGATTAACAATAATCAAATCAAGTAAAATGTTACACATTTAAAGAGTTATATTCGACTCCTTAACTGGGAACTATTTTTCTTAACCAATCACTTTGTAGAGAGTAGATATTTTTTCATATCTTTCAAACTTATGGCAAAAAAATATCATGAGTCATCTTCTGAATAAGTAAAGAATTATTGATTATCATTATACTTTTTCCTCAATAGTTAATTGATTTTAAATTATCAATCTAATAGCAGTGAGAATATCCCATATGCATGAATGTGACTTTTGCTTGCCAACTTGGTGGCCAAAATGTTGATTTCCCAGGAACTTACCTGGTTGACAACCCAAAAGGATTTTCTCTAGAATATTTACTTGGAAAGAGTTAAGTCTTTCAAAATGGAAAGCAATAAGAATTAACAGATAGCAGAGGCGATGCAGTATTGATAAGCCAATGACATGGCTTAAGAATCAATATGCTGACAACCTGTAACTTGTTAGAAACATCACTTTGCAAGGCAATAGCTATAGCTACATAGACTTTCATATCAAACTGAAGCATCATAAAAACTACCATCTTACAATACAGCCAAGCCTTTCACAGAGAACTTAATATTACAATATTTGATTATATGTGATTAAACTAATCTCTTCCCAAGACCTCCTTCAGCAAGCTAAATCCACACTGAATACTCATATTTGAATATTATCATTAATACTAAACAAATCCTTAGAGATCAATATTGACCATCATTCTAGAAGATTTATTTCTATAACTAGTGACAAAATCAATTGAATGTTGAGAATTCATAAAGAAAAATAGCAAATGACAAAGAACACCTTTTGCAAATTTGTAGGCAAATAAATTTTTACTCCAGACAGAAATCATACAATTGGATTTTGGATAGTAAATGAATGACTTAGTGTTTTTGTAAAATTTTAATAAATGTAAGTTAACTTCACAGTGTCAGGTGAGGTGTAGTAGAAATTCATTATGGAAACAATAAAACTACAATTGGAAAAGGACCAATCATAGCTCCAATGTTTCAGAAACTAGGTTAGTGATTCTTACTAACCTTGATCCAGATCTTGTTCACTTTCCTCTGGTTCTGGAGGGAGACCCTCTCTTTCTCTCTTTCTTGCTCTTGCTGCTTTGAGCCGTGCAGCCATTTGTGCCTTTCTCCGTTCCCTAAGTTCAGATGCAGTCTTCTGGCCCTTCAAAGTTTCATTCCTCAATTTGAGCAGCTCTTCCTGCTCTGCCTGTCGAGCCTTCTCTTCCCTAGAGAAGGCATAATAGGCCACACCATGAGTACGGACCTCTGCAAAAAAAGACAAAGAAAGAGGAATTTTTAATGCTCATTTTTATTTTAAAATAAATTTCTGATTTCAAATTTAACACATTTTTGTGATCCGTGCCTTTTTGAGAGAATATAATACTAGATCAGTTGCATCTATAGATAAAGAGACTCTTATTCCGTCTAATATTTTCCATCTATGGGCAGAAAGAAGATTATTGTAGGAACAATGCCACTACAGCCATATAAGAGTTTTAAGTTGCAATTTTTCTGAATTTCTTCTTTTAAATGGTGCCACTTTACAATTTATAATAAGCAAAATCGTTAACGAATATATAAAACAAGAGATAAAGGGCTTTAAAATTTTCAATAAACAGTGAACGCTTGAAGTATTAGTTGTGAAACACTTAAAAAAGTACTCCGTGGCCACCCAGGCACACAGCTTGGATGGAACCCTGGTCGCAACCATCTCTTCATCACTACCATATTCCAAAATATATTTTTCCTCTTACCTTTGAAAGTTTAAGTAAAAATACATAAATGAGCCTCAGATAAGCTATGTTTGAAAACTAACTATCACAAAAAACGAAGATTTAAGATTCTTTACTTTTAAACATCCTTATTTTTATATTGCGAAATTTTCTCAAAAATGACCCACTTCCAAAGAAAACATCACAATGAACTTCAGTGAAATTTTAAAGATAGGGATAAAGATTTGATTTTAAAGAGAGGTTATCATCATCGGTCATTCAATCCATAGATAAGTTGTCTACAGTCTTCCATTCCTCTCTTTCTAGTGCTAATCCTACATCCTGATATCTCTTCTTTCCTATTTCCTTTATTTGGTTTATATATTTGTCCCTTGGTCTTCCTCTTGGTGCTTTTCCTTCTATTTTGCCTTCAGGTACGTTCCTAACAAATCCACTGTGTCTCAAAATATGTTCAATCCATCTAGTTCTTCTTTTCTGGACGATGCTCCATATTGTTTAAACCTCTTCCATTCTTCTGTATACTTCGTAGTTACTCACCCTATTTGTCCATTTGATCTTCAATATTTTCCTCCAGTACTACCAGGTTTCAAAGGCTTCTTTCCTTCTCTGATCCGCTTTTCTAATGGTCCATGTCTCTGATCCATAAAGTGCCACACCCCACACGAATGTTTTCAAGAATCGTTTCCTTGTCTGTAACCCTAGATGCTAACATGTATGCTGTTTCAAAGTTCCCCTTCTTCACGTTTTCATTAATTTCTTCGCAGCAGCATTCAATCCACTCTACCTTTGCTTTCTTCGACTCACGTATAACTTGGCTCCATAGTTTTTTGTAAAGGACTATCCCATCTCCACTCCTGGAGTTCTTCTATTTCCTTCTTTCTTCCATAAGTTCTCTTATATGTATTGTTATCCATGGACGCTTGGTATCAGTTCTGTTACTCACAAGTTGCCCTTCTGCTACTTCTGTAATTGCCTTTTTCAAGTCATTCCATCTTCCTTCAGTGCTTGTATCATTCTATTTTTCTATCTTTTCATTAATGGCCGCAGTGAATCCTTCTCTGGTATCCTTTCCTTCTAGGGCTTTTATATTCCATCTTGGTTCACGTTTCACCTTCTTAATCTTTTTGTGGTGCAAACAACTCTGCATGACTATTAAGTTGTGATCACTATCTGTCTGCCCCCGGATAACTTTTGCACTGAGAGGTATATAGATATTAATGTAAAAACGGACGAAATTCTCGAAAATAATCATTTCGTCAAAATTATATTTACTTTTACATGATAATTCTATAGAAGAAAATACTTTTGAAAATTTTACTTCATAAATTTTACTTTGTAATTGACGAAGACATCAATTTACACTACCGTGTTTTGCTGTATTACATTTTATTATTACTACCATCATTGACATTATTACAACATTATCATTCTCAAAAATACTTTTTGCGTGATTGCTCCCCTAGGTGCTGAATTAAGTTACTGTGCCATCGGTTTACGGAAAGGGAATCATTTTGAATAATAAAGGACGGTATGTAAAAAAAAAGGTTAGCGATCATTGATTTAAGACCTGTATAGCCCCCATACTCGCCATTATTACACTGGTAACTATGTAACGTCCTACTTAGGTACCAAGGAGCAATCACTATCTCCTTCCATTGCTTTCCTAGGATTCCCTTCCATAGTGATCAGAAACGCTCATATATTCTAAATAAATCGTGACGGCTTTCTGTCACAGGGCATCAATAAACATTAATATTAAATTTTGTCATCGCCACTAAGGAACTATAATAGTTTCCTCGCGGTCTTGGCCCTTAGTAGTCCGAGTCGTTCTTTCACGAGCTAAGTTTTTAATTTTTTTTATGTACACGTAAGTACCAAATCATTTACACATGCTTAAACAGTAGAGGTTTACTTCCTGAGGACTATGACGCTATTTTATTCTCTCATATATAATGTCACTGCTTCCCGATCAACTACCCTGTTCTGATGATCCCGTGATATCGCCAGTAAATCAATGTGTTTCTATCTCCGTTCTCATTTTGAATTTGTTCAAGTTCTGCATTTATTTACCTACTTCTGTACATATATAATTACTGGTAACTTTCTTTTATTTTTAACTTAACTTGAGAAATGGCTCTCCCGAAGCTAGCTGGAGGCCAATGAAGGATCGCCACTTTTATATCTATCTAGCAAAACATGTATTAAACATTTACTTTTAACCTAATTATTTTAGATCTCTTTGGGAATTATAGGTTGCCTATTTACTTTTACAGCCATGTAAAATAGTCTCTTCGCTATCCAATCAAGGCTCACATATACAATTGTAATACGTAAATCGGAAACATACACCGATGTTGCAAATTCAATTCAATGATGGACAAATATTTAAATCCTAGTAATTCTACATCACAAATTTCGATGGATGGAGAGTTAAATTTAATTTAAAATGTTCCTGAATGTATTCATTTCCGAGCGATAACATATAATGAAAAACAAATACTCGATTGAAAGATATAGCCGGATTAAATAAAAAAAACACTTGCTGTTGCCTCCAGCAGTAACAAAAGAAAATTCCGTAGTTCGCTCCTCGTCAAAATCATAAAGAAAACACAAGCATACGGAGAAAAGTTTACGAAATAGGTATCAAAACAAAGGACGATCTTAAGGTGGCGCTCGCCCTTTGAAGAGAAGCCTGAGCGTTTGCGGGTTTACTTTTTGTCGGTTGACCCAAGGGAGGAAAGGAAAGCAATTAATTAAATAAAGAGAGGGCAAGGCCCTCATGTTTACAAATGGAACGAAGGAAAAGACCGCCTGTACTAGGAACTTGAGGCGAAATCAATAATGGCGGAATGAATGTCCGCGGTACGATGCCATTTGAATATGAAAGGGATGACCTAGTAGAACGAGAGAGCTTTCCTTCCAAAGAGCACCGAAAAAAGGGAGGGAAAAAAAGAGCTATTCCAGAGCTGAGCTTCATTTTGAAGCGGAAACAAGTTGTTCTATGCCTTTGCTGTGAATATTTTGGACTTCAAATTGAGTCTCGCGCGATACTTTGCAGTATTCTTAGATTGTTTAATGTACATTTATCATCTCTGCACTGAAAAAATATGACCACCGGAAGTAAAATGCTATGATTAAGCTCCGCATAACCACGAAAGACTATGAAATAAATGAGATTGAGATGTACAATGAAAGATGAATGAGAGGCAATATCTGATTGCAACTCTACTCACAAAACGCTCTCAGGTTCCTTTCTTGTGTTAATAAAAGAGACTTTACGAATTCATAGTTAATTTTTAAAATCAGTTTTAAGGTTTTAATCACTAATGACATTGTTTGCAGAAGCCTTCCGTATCATTTAAGGAACCCTCGACTACGTTTGGTGGAGGTTATCTTCTATTGGAATTTGTACCGTTAAAAGTGCTTCGTTAGCTTAGACCATTACGCACAAATAGGCTCCCGCCGGGAAAAGAACCCGGGACCGCTTTCATTGAAGTCGAACGCGCTACCTACTTGCTTATTCTATAATAGATTTTTATTTTTATCTTACAGACTTGGTTGAACCGTGCAAAGGCTCATTCCCTTGAATACTACAATCATTACTGAAAACACGAACTCAGGGCCTGCTTGGGATGCCGGATGCTTGGATTAGCAATTAATTTCGATTGGCAAAGAAGTTGACTCGATTACGTTCCGCTGACTTGAGAAATAATGCAAAGACAAACCATTTTTAAAATTTTAAGCGCAAAAAATTGACTGAAAATAATTGTTGCCTATGCAAGAGAATAGTTCCTCGAACCATCACCAAGCAATAAAGAATCGCTACCTCGAAATTAATCGCTAGATTAGATATTACAGAAAAGCGATTGAGATCGATGGCACTTCGTAATTTTCATTGACGAACATATAATAGTAATATTTAAAAAAAACATGACGCTACCAAATAAAATAAATAATTTCAATAAATGGCCACTTCTACGGTGTTTAAATCAAAGCATTAGCTCAACAATAGGCAAAAGAAACAACTCAATATGTTGTTTTGCCCATTACTTCAATCTCGCTTACTCTCTTGAATTTTAATTATTGCTCTGACATATCATTTCCAGGAAGAAAACAACTATCCACAAGGTTGAGCTTGACTACATATATCATTCTTAAAGCGAACTTTTGCCTTTTCTCAAAAAGTAAAAAAATAACAGATTTAATTTTAAATATTTCACCACAATATGGAACGAACATTAATTCAATCAGCAGTAATATCTCCTCTCTGGGTATAAGAGATGCCTATCACGAATTAGCTCGTTGCAAAAGAAACCAATGGCTTATAGCAGTGATGCACAAACTGTAGCCCAAATCCGACGCGCAGCATACTTACATCCAGCGTGTAAACCTGTTTTAGTGGCGTAAATTATGAACGAGGATAAACTCTTAGACACTCGAAGTACTACTATAGTATTACAATAGTAATTTATCGGAATACCTACTAGCATCTTGAGTCAATGTCAGACAGAGTTGGAGGACAATTTATGATCCATGAGTCAATTATTTCTTTTTTATTCCAGATGCGCCACACAAAACATTATAATGCGCCATAAAGCATGATAAATATGTTTTCTGAAATTCTGCGGTATGTTATATTATGAAATGTAAGTATGCGGTTTTGGTGTTTGTACATGTAAACCGCGTAAGATATTTATTATTAAATTTTATCTGAATTCAATACGCCTCTTACAATCATATGATCCGCCACTTTTGGCGGTTTCACCATAGGTTCGCCGCCCATGGTGTAATGTTAAACGATAAGGAATGTCGTTAATTATACAATCTACCATGATGCTTTCCTACCCTACGCTTAAATCAAGTCAAGTTAATAGATCAAAATGGGTTACGCAAAAATAAAAGTCGAGTGGTGCAAGAAATTCACTATATTCAAGTTCGTGAGAGCATACCCATTCCTTTGAGTTTTTGGTCAATTTCCTTTATTCCGAAAAGTTGATCGCTTTTCGTAAATATTTTATCAATTTGAACGTTATATTCAGGAACAACTCTTTGCTGTTTTTCAGCATGATTTATAGTTTGCTGAATAATACTTATAATCTATCTGGTAAATAAATTATTTATCGACGGTGATGTTTTCAAAGGAAATTCTCGCGGATTCACTGCACGCTCCTATTTGGAGCCCAAAATTCCCAATTTCTAACGACCATGGCAAACGATTGGGTCTGCTAGACTTACAAGAAAAAAATCCCGTTTACGCTAGGAAAAAGGTATTATGAAAGGGGGCACAGCAGCGGAGAAATACGCCCATCTTGACATCTGGGCCTGGGACATCGTCGATGAATAATTTATTAACCGGATAGATTACAAGTATTATTCAGCAAATTATAAATCAAGATTAAAAACAGCAAGGAGTTGCTCCTGAATGTAACGTTCAAATTGATAAAATATTCACGAAAAGGCATCAAATTTTCGGAAGAAAAGGAAATTGACCAAAAAATCAACAGCCTGGGTACGATCTCACGAACATGGGCCTTGACGCCACGCACGCTAACCACTGCTACCGATGGATGCTGAACTGATGCGTTGGTAGTTATTCTAATTTTCAAATTGACAAACTTTGGGCTAATTTTAAAATTCGTTTTATTTAGAAACTAGGAAACATAAGGAGAGAATGGAACGTATTGGTCCTCATTTTGTGCTAAAGGAAATATTCTTGGATGTATCATTGAGATCCGTTTGACGCAGTGGTAAAGGTTCCCTTGTAAGGCATGTATGCACAGTTAAACCCGTTTGAAAACGCTCCGGCTGAAGACACTATCCCGCTATTTTCTCCCGGTTCCTTAACGCATATTAAAATGCCGCTTCGACGTTCCGCTAACCGTTTGTAACGCAGATTTTTCGCGTTCCCAGCTGCGCTGCAACCCTCCTTAGCAAAATTCCCAAGAACCAGGACTATAAAGTCTCCCAAACAGCATGGAGAAGTTTTATGGAGGGATAGCTCAGTGGATAGAGCAACCAACCGGCATTTGGGAGACCCGGGTTCGTGTCCCAGTTCCGTCAGACACTTCTCATGTCCGTTTCTCCTTGGGAATTTTCTTAGGTGCACGCCTTATCGTGCCAAGTCACCTTAATCCTTATCATTGTGTGGCATCCTTCGCAAATCCTCCGCCTCATTTCAAAAAACCAAAGTTTGATTACATTATCTGCAACACCAACCTCAACTGCATCGCCCCTACTCTGAAGTGGTACTAACTCTTTTCTCTGCCATGACTAATTTTGAGATGAAAATTAAGATATCGCCAAGAAGAACAATTTCCATCCTACAGTCAGAGCCGATAGTAGCTCTGGAATGGAGTGAGATCTTCCCCGTCAGTCTCGTCTCACCGCAGAACACTAGATTAAAAATTAAGATAGGTGGTTATCTTATCATCCCAATCATATGTTGAAAACAAGTCAAATTGTTAAGCGTAGTCTTGGAGATATCGTGGTCTGTGACGGCCTGTCACCACTGCCGTCAAATATTCAATATTCTTCCCTAATTTTCTACCCGGTAAAAACTGTAGTGTAAAGCGATCAAAATGAAGAAACGAAGGAAGGCGTTCTTTTTCTTCCAAAAGCTGACCATTCCTCAAAAAAAATAAGAAAAGAAGGCAACCGGTATTAAACAACAATAGTGCACGTATATCTCTCCATATGATAAAATGAAGCAAACTAAAGAAATACCATTTTCGTTTTAATGTATAAAGGAATTATTTAAAAATAAGCCAAAAACCCTTTTGTTTTCCAACTTACAAGAATAAAATGTAATATCCGGTATAAATTAGACAGCAGCACTTCGTATTTTTCGCGAGATTTTTTTAAGGAACGAAAAATCTAGCGGAAAGTACAAAGTGCGGCTGTCGAATTTATTCACATGGCTTTCCACGAAATCCAGTCATCTCATATAAACTATATGTAATATCCCGATTAAACCGCTATCCCGCTTATAACGCGGTATTCAATCACACTTCACTTTCCCTAAAAAGAGTACTAAGCGGGTTTTTGAATTTTGAAGATTAACGACGAACTGCTACAAAATATAGAATATGTAGATAAAAACGAATTGAAAATTCATTTAAATTGCTAATCGGCAAGCGGAATTACTTGCCAATCAATATTCTTTCTCCCAATGTTCAACTGTAAGCGCAATCTGTAGCTCGCAATCAGAAGCAAATGATAACCCTAGAGACGGAATACCTAAAAAAAAAAAAAAAATACAGCCAGTCACAATGCTGAATTTTTAAGGAAATGTTTAAGATAAGATTTAAGGTCCCGAAATCAAAAAAAATATAGCAGTTATCAGGGAGGAAGAAATCTAAACTGTTGTTTTGAGCCAATAGATACCCCGAATCGTGGCCGGCGGTGGTCAAATCAAAAATCCAATCAAGGACATAATTGAATTTCACAGGTAGCTTTTTAACGAAGAGCGACGAAATCATAAAAGTGATTCCAGCACTAACTTATTCAAGTGCAATTTATTCCGGCTAAAAAGCGATCGGAGGAATATAGAGCAATTTAAGATTAGGAAAATTAACGCTTTGTGATTAGATGCCTGCATATATGCGGATTCCGTAATAACATTTTCTGCTGAATTATACCCACCAGGCGCAAAAACGGGAAAATTGGGGAGATGGGCCGTACGCTCCGGGAAGCGAAATCTTAATCAGTCTTCCATTAATTTCCGATAACCTATGATTGCGCAAATGTTTCTCGATTCCGTTATCTGAGATGTTTCTGAGCAGACTTTTGCGCAGTACCAATCTGTGAAATCGGTTAGAATCATAGACCCTCCCTCACTTTATTTATAGAGGGAAATTAATTTTCCCTCTCCGAGTCATGAGGCATTGGGCAGAGCGTGGATATTTGCCTTTCCTCATAAATATTAATGGCTCATCTAGATTACAGGCGAATTATTCAAAAAGGCAATTTCCGCAATGATTACATGGTTAATATATCCATTTGAATAATGATAACATGTAATAATTTCTAACCACAAATAGAAAAAGTGAAGAAAAGAAAGACAACGCAACTTACTCATATGAATAATGTTACATCCTTAATAGAAAATTAGTTGGTCGAAAGAAAGAAAGAGCAACACCGGAAGTGTAATATATAATCTTCTAGCAAGAGTCCAGCATCTACGAAAGGGAGCCTGGGTGCAAATTTCCATGGAGCCCCTTTCCCCACTTCCTCTGTCCATACTACGAGATTCGTTATTTGATAATGCGTGATATTCAACGTAATATTTAATTCTTTAATTTCTTGCAGGTATATTGCTTACCCTCAACAGGATAGTTTCTGAAAATGGGGCCCCCTCAAACTGGTAGGTCGGATGCTACGCTTCTCCTCTTTCCGGCCATGTTTCCAGCTATCTTTCCAAGCAGTTAATTTTCAGTGAGGGACCAGCAGATTCAATTCAGGGATGAAAACCCATAGGTACATGAGACGAATAAAAGAAAAATATTTTGTAATGTTTAATGGCTTTCCTCGTTCGTGACAAATTCGTTTTTACTTAATTCGACACATGAACGCGAGTAGATTGGAGAGGCGAACATTTCCGACTGTTTCAGCTCACGTATAAGCCTTTTTTTTCCAAATGATGTTTCAAATTAATCTTGATTAACCGTATTTGAAATTGAAAGTAGAAATGCGGGAGGTATCATGCAGGAACAGGGTAAATATTACTTTCCTCATCAGTCAATCAAGATAATTAATGATTGAATTTCGAGAAATCGCAAATGAAATTAGGTTCCCTCCTCTGCGCTATTTCTGGCTCGATGCTTCTCTATATCGAACCAATAATTTCTCTTAATTCAGTCACTACGCAGAAGTATATCAGTGATGAGTAAAATATATACTATTCTGGTAGTTCAACCAAAACGTCCAATACAAGATGCATTTTACTTACGAATGGAATAATTTGGTTTATTACATCTGGCGGATAAATGCAGCAGCCAAATGTTTCCTTATAATACATTCGAACAAGATATTCGTAATTATAAAAAAAGGCTTTCCATGCTACTGTCAGCTTAACTGACAAGAAAGAAAGAAAACAATAAGCTGTCATTTCCTGGTTTAACTCCGGTATTAGGACTTTGTAGAGTGCTCAATGTTTTGCTTCAACCACACATCCAGGCATATTTATCATTCTAATAAAATGCTCTTTCCATTCAAGATTTCTTATGTCATGAAATTACCACAAGCTTTCTTATGAAATATCTTCACCTGATTACTGCCTTGACGAAACGATACATAAATTCGGGAAATGCAATTCTGCGACAGCTGAATTGTAAGTATGACAGATAAAGCTAATAAGATTCGGCATACAATCAGTGAAACAAGCAGATAACAGGGCTATCAAAACTCATAAAGGGAATACTGGAATTCAAAACACCTCTTTCGTTCAAATCATTGCAAGTTTTCGGAGATTCAACAAATAACGATGAAATGCACAATCAATTATACAAACAAAAAACCTATTTGAGGATATATTTTCTTTCTGAAACTGACTGCTGAGAGAACTTGCTTCACGTTTTTAGAAAACTACCTCTTTTGTAATTAAGCCCCCTATTTCAATGTTTCCAACGGGGTTTTCATGCATGAAATTTATTCTTCCTTATTTTAATAAGCTAACTCCAGGATTATTTTCCTACGTGATGCAAATGTAACAGAAGAAAAATATAAAAACCATAGCATTTATCAGAATGATTCCTGCTGCCTTGTCTGAGAATATATTTAAAATATGGAACATTTGATCGATCAAAAAACAAACTAAATTTTTGATATCGATGCATTCTATACATTCATTGTGATCACGCAACCATGATGGTAATGGGTTACGAATAATGCGGAGAATTTCATACAAGAAAATCTTCCAAGAGAAAAAAAGTCACTAAAAGGATTCCAGTTTCGAAATACACGGCCTATTGACAAAGCTAGATGGAATATTTCAATAACGGCCAAGCAGAAAGCACGTAGAAGGAACTCATTTGCATAATGTAGAAGATCCCGGTCTTCTAGAACTTAAGTCAACGAAAATCTAAAAGCTGATTCTCGACTCACAGCAATTTGAGGAGTTTCTTGCAAATTTTAGAGGTAAGTTCTGAAAAACATCGTGCTAAAAATAATATCACTGGAACTTCTCTATTATGATTGAAGTTCTGCAAATGATTCTTTAAATTAAATAACAAAGATACGTCTTAAAATAAATTATTAAAATTGAAAAATACTTGACCATAAATGAAAATATTTTATTCCAATAAAGGTAAAACGTAAGTATTAAGGAAATTAGTAAGGTAAAGAAAAAGAGGAGATAACAATAGGTGAGTAATATACATAACGCTGAAAGTAAATGTATGCTTTGAAAATAATAAATGAAAATAAAATAATTGGAATTTGACTTTGATACCAAAGATCAAAATTCCTTCAGCTACTGTAGATTTTTAGAAGATCATGAAATCATTGTCAAAACACCAAAAACAGGAAATTGTTTTTTTTTAAGTTGGGAAATTAAAGTGTGCTATAGATATCATTTGCATTGGATCCAAATTACTACTGTCGGCTTATTTATTACGGAAACTCGAATTTGAAGTAGAATAAGAACTAGCAGTCCCATAGAGAAACAAGTTGCACCAAATTTGAGCACGTTTTATCCTGCGTTCAACTATTTAATGCGACATGTTTTATCTGGTTGGTATTTTATCATAGGTTGGACTAAAAAAGTGCCTTTTGCGCTCTTCACCACAGTTCTCACTCTAAAATTTAATATTTTTGTAAGTATCAACTCAATCAAAAGGAAACTTCGATATTGTATTAAAATATTTGTTTGATTAAAATAAAAAGTTTATGTAATTTCAATGCCACGATAGAAACTTGATATCGAACAACTATTTCTCAGTAATAGATGGAGGTGGAGATGCGCTTATTCTCGTTATAAAACTCTCGGCGGAAGTTTTCACGATTTAACTCACGTTAATACGAGCAAGCGATTTAATTTGAACGAATTTATATTTCACAGGACGGAAAGCCCGCGATACTTGGAGGCGGAATGTTGTCGAATTCACCTGTCTTAGACTGTGTTTCGGGAGGTTCTTCAGCTTTAATAAGCCAATATCATATGATAAGAAGAGGCGGGCGAATGCGACAAAATTCACCGTCTAATTCAGGCTGTATGTTTTAAAAACAACCGGATAGTTTCATTACTTTCAATATCGATAAAAAAATTAGATGGTAAAAAAAGAATCAGAGGATTCGAATAAGCAGATCTGAATTCGTGCAAAGGTCTCTTTCATAACGCTTTCGCTTGAAAATAATCGAATAATAAGTCAATAATAATTGAAAGGGAGGTCGACCCTCCAAATGACGTATTCATTCTCAATCATTCGAATGATTATGACGGGGGAAAGAGTCTCAATTAATGATGACGTGATGGACGCTCTTTATCACTTTCCACGTTTAATATGCGGGACACGCTTCTAAAAATCAATCAGAGAGGCAAAGATCTCATATTAATAAACCTATTTAACCAACAGAAACCATAATAAAAGTTAACAAATAAAAATTTCAAGCTAAAACATAAGTANAATCATGAGCATACTAAGTCAGTGACGAAATGGAAGGCCTAGGAAATTTTCCGGGAGTGATAGAAATTAAAGCTTTGTTTTACTAGCTTTAATGAGATCATGATTCACGTTACATCTCAGCTAAGATGGTAACGGAATTGCACAACTTCGAAGCTCAGATTTCATGCTGCATTATAAAATCGTATTGGTAAACGTACACTAAAAAATCGGTATGCAGAGACATGATAGTGTAAAGCTAGTTTTCCATGTCTGACGAAAAGACACCAGAGCTCCAGCAATGTGCACAAATGTATAAGTATTCAAATATCAGAAACGCTTCTCTAACAATTTATTTTTCAACAGGGACATTTCACGCGTACGTTTCTACTTTTCTGATGAGTTATTTCATAGATTTTATTATTTATTTAAAATTAAAACAAGTGTACGAAGAAAGACAATTGGTGAATGTGATGTAGCAGAGGAGAGTTAATTTCTTGGGTCATATGCTGAGACATAAGAGGCTGATTTAATTGGTTTAGAGAAAAATGAATTCCCGAGTACCACTACAGCAAAAGTGATCGATGTTTATGCTTCCTAATTCTTTTCTCCCGTGCAGTTCGCATAATCTAAACGGAGATGCATATATAGGCGTAGCAATATCTTTCAATCATCGAATGGTGAGAACAAAAATATTTTATCGATATGTATGCAATCGTGGCGATTTAATTAAGCCTGCAAATGGATATTCAGGCCTACTGTCGACCCCCTGAAGAAGAAATGGAAGAGGATCGAGTAGGGCGTTCCTACATGCTATCCAGGCAAGAACGAGGGTGGATTCATACCAAGACCTCAAGATAATTGCAGAAAACAGGATCTCTTAGCTGCAGCGATAAGGCTTCGTCACTAAATAACGAATGAAAGATTTATTTATTATTTTTATCTTTCATTTTAAAAATTTTCTAACCACGCTTCGAATGTCACCCATGCTATACTCTTTTACTACTGAATTTTTTGCACAAAAGATCAAACTTAGGACGCCAGGATTTAAACTAGAAATGGGCGCCAAATCGCTAAATTACTTCTATTAAATAAAGTAACTCTTATGAAGCCTAGAAGGTATATCCAATCGCATGCAATTCATTGAAATTGATAATGGAAATATAATATTATTTCATGGAGATTAATGAAATATTACCGTGAAATTAACATAAATAATCCATTGTGAGAAAACTACACCATGCCTTTATAGTCTTTCCATTTGCCAAAGATATTAAATTGGAATTTCATCGAATTAGCTGCGTAATAAGCTGAAATACAAAGCAGGTCATTTGGACTTCTGCTTCCGATTTTCCTCAGGTAATGGAATATCAAACTGTTAACATCGATTCCATGATGTTCACTGTCCACTGACTTCCGTACGTCGTCTAAGGTATCCTAGAACTCATGCAAATCACGGTCAGTCTTCTACGTATCCACAGAGAATATATCTGAAAACCGAAGGGAAATAAATATCTTTTAGCCGGTGCACTAAGGCACTTCCTCAATTTAAAATACACAGTTCGCATTTCACAGCTTGAGAAAGGAAAATAACCCTCGCATTTTCCAGAGAATTTGACCTTATTAGAATTGCATTAAAACTAACCTTTATTGCAGAGAACGTACTATAACCATTGGAATTAAGGCATCACACTTTATTGCCTGATTCAGTCAAAAGTCACTGGCCGAATGACAATGCGAATTCGAAAAAAATATATAAATTTACGAGAACATTTTACTCTTCCGTTATTAAAATTGTAAGCTTTTATTGAACTATATTGCATTAGAACTAACCTAAATAAAATTCAGACAGCAGCAAAGTACTGAAAAATTTATTTACTAAGGATTTGGGAAAATTGTTTTTTGTTTCCTTATCATTAAATCCTCTGCCGTATTACAAGGTGCGTTCCGGTGTTTAGGTCTCCAAATATTTTTCATAAAAAGACTTGCACTAGAAAGTTGAAACTTCTGTTACTTTTCGACGTTATCTCCGCGAAGACTTTCGCAATTCTCACAACGTCGTCACCAAGACCACGATTCCATGGCTGCTGAGAACACTTCCTTAGGAGTGTGTTTTTTCCACCGGAAAATCGCTGGGAAGATGCGAGGTGCGTTCAAGTTCTACGGTCTTCAGATTTTTGCGCACGGCATGGTGCTGCATTCTAAGATATAAATTCAAAGTAGTTTTCAGGTTAAAATCTTCAGGCCGCATCTTTTAAAAGCAACCGCATGTCCCGTTAAGTCTACACGGAGATTATGTCGAGATGAAACAGTAGTTCCCATATTCTAGGGCAAATATTATTTGGCAACAAAAGATCGGAGACCTTAGAAGATGAACGCAAATCGTATATCTTTATAATTATTAAAAGATTTCAAGCTCGATTATGTTTAGAGGTGTAATCATTAGGAAATGAAAAAAAATCTCATCCTTGAGTTGAGTTTTCCGGTGTTTTCATTGGCGGATTCAGAAGAAGCCGACGGAGGTAACCACCCACACCTATAACAAGCAATTCGCATACGATGATATGACCTCAAACTAAAAATTAACAGTTGAGATCTTTAACTATTGCTTCATACACATTTGATCTTTTGCAGCAATATGGCATTTAACAGTTAATTGTAGAGAATTAAGGCAACGTTATTATTGTTAATTTCGCTGAGTATATAAGGAAACTGTTTAAAATTACACCTCAAGCAGTTTTCAAGATATGCCGCTGTAATTCTTCTCTGCTCAAGAATAACATCTCCTGTAAAAGGATGTAATGTGCTTCCTCAAATCAAATGTAATTTTAGTTCCTCCGACCAATTGGAATTTCCTCAGCGTTTTCACTGGCTAAACTATACATAAAAATACTGAATCAACCATGGATGTTTATTCGAAGAATGTTAAAGAAAAATATATCTTAGAAAGTTCGTTCTGTATATATCTACTACATATGTTTGATATTGTAGAAGGAGATCCCATTAATAATCTTTAAAAAAATCGAACATGCAATCATGAGCATACTAAGTCAGTGACGAAATGGAAGGCCTAGGAAATTTTCCGGGAGTGATAGAAATTAAAGCTTTGTTTTACTAGCTTTAATGAGATCATGATTCACGTTACATCTCAGCTAAGATGGTAACGGAATTGCACAACTTCGAAGCTCAGATTTCATGCTGCATTATAAAATCGTATTGGTAAACGTACACTAAAAAATCGGTATGCAGAGACATGATAGTGTAAAGCTAGTTTTCCATGTCTGACGAAAAGACACCAGAGCTCCAGCAATGTGCACAAATGTCCGCCAGACGATGATGCCCTTGCGGAGAGCAGCAATGTTCTCTGGTGAAAAAAGTAACCTCCGGAGCCATTTCCTTCGACACGAAAGAAGCACCGACAATCGACACCAATGCAGAGGAGGGATTCCTCAATCAGGGGCGGCTATCCCGTGGAGTGGAAGGAAAAGAGGGGCTCACCCAACGACCGGAGGGAAATATGAGACGGGGAGGTCGAAAAGTTTGTAAGAAAGGATTAGATGAGGTGGAGGGACGTCTGGGCGTCGGAAGGCATCTGGAATGAACGGAAGAAAGGCGTATGAGAAGGGATGGAGACGGCGGAGGGAATTTCGGACAACTTTCAATTCTGGCCACGACAGAGGACGACTACGATCGAGATGTAGGTAGGCTTATAAGTATTATACGCACATTGAATGAGAAGTGGGCGGAGAAAGGAGAGAAACAGCGTAAAAGGTGTGACAGTGCTTTAATGCAAATCGCGATTTGTTTAATAGGATTAACGGGGCGAGAGAAAGCAGGACATCAACTGAGCCATTCCACAATAACGCATTTCGGTTCCTTATGACACCATAATGGTGCTGCTCCTTTTCCATCACTATGGACTGACAGTTCCGACGAATTCCTTTCATGGAAATTCTCGGTTTATACTGATAGAATTTCCATGAGATAAAGCTACGAGACGAAACAGCACAGAAGCGCTGAAGGTTGATAAATCACTCATAAGAGGAAAAGGTTTATGCTCAATAACAGCTTGGCTCAATATACAAAACGGAAAAACCATTCAACACTGGAAGCAGCAAAGAACAACTAACCTGGGGGCCACCCTGACATCAAAAATGAAGAACTAACCAAAATGTTTAATAATTCTTCACATATGGCGAAAGGCTTCACTTAAAGAGAGGTGTATGACTCTTTATTACTTTACTTACAGATTTAATAACCCTAGGTAGGGGGTTTGAATATGAGTGATTAAGATACTGAGAAATAAGGGGTCGAAAAAGTTATGATTCAGTTCATTAGGCTGAGGAAGAATAGGCATTAGAAAACACGGAACAATATAACAACAACGTAACATGATAGGAGAGGTAGAAGACAAGAAGAAGATAACAATACATAGGATATTATACATTAAAATAAAAGATAAATATCGAAGTCCACCATTGAAAACCACATCTCACATCACGATGCAATTAATGTGTATAATTTGAAAACACGAATCAATTTTTATAAACGCTACAACAAAAAAACTTTTTTAATGATTTTTACGGCTTTGTCTAATTTTTAAAGTAATCATTTTGATATCTGATAATAGATTAATTTCCTAATCTTTCCGCATTCTTTCTGGACTTTGATCGTAAAGTTCAACAGTATACTGTGTCGTCACTACTTTCATACGAATTCCTACTTAAATTAGAGGTTTAAAAACACTCCGTAAGCCGCATTTCACTTCGTAGGCCACAATAATTGTAGGGCCCCTCTGATAATGGAGGCATTGTCTCTGAAATGTAAATTTGGACTTCCCAGAAATCGGTAATCCAGAGCTTCCCGTTTGCCTCTTGACGCGAGTTGTTTTTAAGCCTATAATTTTATTAATAGCCGTGTTCTGACTTTCTTTTTTTTTCCACTTACAGCAAACAATTTTAATCCAAGGAATTATTGGAAGAAAATAATAGAAGCGTCGTGACCTCTATCCTAGCAGAGTTGATGATTAACAGCCGAAATAGGAGGAGAGACCATTAAAAAAATATTTAACTTTTCTACAGACCTGAAAAGAACAATTAACTGAAACCTTATTAAACACTATAACCTTACGTAATGCCAAGCTAAGCAAAGATTGTATAAATACAAAGAAGCGGATAAAATTTAGAGATGAAATATAAATACCCATAAAAAACTTCCTTCGCGACTATTTAAAAATAGATTCCTTGTTCTTCTCGGCCGGGTACTGTGACATGAACAACTTTTTGCTTTTAAATTTTCGGTGGAATATTTTCATTAGAAGGGTTTCTGGCTCTGTGCACCCACTAGGAGGACGAAACTGGAGTGCACTGCACTATGGAATATTAGAGAAACCTGAATAATAATTACGGACCACAAATGGATATGCATTACATAAATAAACATTAACACCCAGTGAATGAGAGGTCGTCGACGAAAGCTGTTTCTGATCGAGTCATAGGGAAAGCAATTCTTTCTCTGTGCTTGCCGTGTGCACGGCTTAAAATAATTGGTTTACCTATTATGACATGATTAAGCCCCTAGTATATGACAGTAGGAATCCTCTCGAATCGTTCATATTAAGTAGGCAAAACAGAACGCGAGGTAGTGGAAAGGGAGGAAAATTTAAGTTTATGAGAGGTCTAATGAGGTTGGGGTCCAGGAACGTGTTCTGCCATTTCCCAGCATTTCTCTCTTGTACTCCAGCAAAGGAAGGGAAAGAGAGAAGGAAGATGATGAAAATGAAGTGGACAGAGGGATAATTGAGAGAGCTTAATGGAGGGTACGGCCTCTCCGGGGTAAGAGAAAGAGAAACAATACAAGGGAAAAGAGAGAAGGGAGAGCTGCATGTACTGGCGAGTCGTTTGCGAGTTTCAGGCATCATCACCTTTTATACTTTCTCTCGAAAAGGATAGAACTGTTTTCGACCTAAAATTTAATATAAATCAAAATTTCGAAGTGTTTCAATAACTTAACCAGCAAAGAATAAGACTATCTCTTAACGGAATGACAAAATGATCAACTGATTCAGACAAAAATTACATTAGATAGTAATTCCCACTATTATTTCTCGGGGGCATACTTAGAAACCGCACCATCGGCGAAAGTTAAAGAAATACTCTGAAAAGTAATAAATTTTTGGGTTATTTCGACCTTCGAGTGAAAGTAGACAGAAAACTGATTTTGTAGACGACGCATAGCATTGCTAATTTGTTTTTTTCATTCTTAATTTAAATAGACGTCTCGGATAACTGTTAGGTTGATGCATTTTCACTATATTTTCACACTTAACAATACCCTTCAATCCCAAATAACAACACTATGGCTCCAAATTACACTCCTACAGAATTTCCATTATTTATTTCATACTTAAAAATGGTACGTTTTATATTGATATACCTACTGATATTAATTTGCAGTACTGTTAATGTATTTTCTTCATATTCAACTGAAATTAATAACGAATAATACACATTTAGGACGGGATAAAATGTTTTCAAAGAAATTTTAACTTTCAAAGGATATATAATGTATGTACTTACACAACTTAATTTATATTTTCATGGCAAATCTAGAGTTATGCAGCTATCATATTATACATCACCCACCTCACAATGACAATAATGTTTAAACTGAACTAAACCAAGAAATTGGAGGACAAGTTTATTGCCGATGAAAGAAACATAAAACTGTTCAGAAGACGAAAGATTTCAAACATATGCAAGATTACACATATAGAATTCTGTAAACACGATGCATCTTCGATCGGAAAGTTATTTCTGGAACCAAAACAGATACTTCTGGTTAACATATAACAGATCGTCGCTCTTGACTCACACCACACGCACCCATGCTACTGACACAACATTTAAACAGAAATAATTTCTAAGAAAAACTCGAAGTAATCCGAAAAACACTGAAATCACCTTGGTGGGGAAGGAAAGGGCATAAAAAGTGCCAAGAGGCAATCACTAGGTTCACGGCCGTCACGGTTACATAATGTTACGTTACTCAACGTCAATCAAAGTGATCCAGTTATGCAGATATCTATGACCATCCACATCGCATCAATAAGAATGCAAATGAAAACCTGAGGAAAATGCAAAAATTCCGTCTCCTGGTGCAAGATGTGAGAATCTATCCAAAGGATTTATCACAGAAGTGTTTTGATAAAAGGAGCTAATGAATTGATACGGCTTGAGAAAGAGAAGCGGTTGGAAATCAAAGTGAAAATTTCGATTTATTTTGGAAAGATAACTTCCACAAAAGGGAATACCTGTGTTACGAGCGCGTGAGTGAATTACAGGCGAGCATGGTGGCCTTCAGAGTCGCATAATGACTCAGAATAGCCAAAAATAACACCGCTGACGAAAACCCCACTGTTTTACATACCGAAAACTAGGTCACTCGGAGATATTGTTTAAGAAAATGGACGCAGGCATTCTAAGAAATAGGATGGCGTGACCACATTTTTATGAATCAATACGGCGACGAAATGTAAGCTTCGGAGGACTTTCCGAAACTTAGTCCTAAAATGTTTACGACTAGGACGAGATTTTCATGTGAGTAAAGAAACAACGGGAGCATAAGTTTAACCGTCATCTAAGAACTACAGAGACGAAACTGAAACATTACGGTGGTTTCATCTCTTACTATAATAATATATTCTTCGAGTTGCGACTAATGCAAAGTGGCCTTTAGAACAGTGCATCAGATAGCCGTATGAATGGAGCTACATCCAGCCCAACGCTTAAGTTATGAGTTACCCGAGTGAGCGGAGGCAAACTGTAGTTGAGAGAGTGCCAAGAAGAGAAAAATAAACGAAAGAGAAAAAACAATATCATAAAAATAAAAGAGGAAAAATCAGTGAAGTAAAATTAAGACTCAGCAAATAGAGCACTATTTTTACGTTAGCTTCCTGTGTACATCTCCAGATGAATTAAGTTTACGTCGAAAAGTGTACAGACATGATTATGTTTGATCTGCATGCATAATTAATCTTCCTGCTCTCCAAGTTTAAAACGTAGAAAAGTATAGAAATATAAACGCTAAAAAAGAGAAGGTTTACAGTGGGAGTGCAATCCACTCCACTTTACAAGTAGAAGACCCGAGTTTGAATCCCGATCTCGTAAAATTTTTTTAACGTCCTTTAACCCTTTGGATTTATCAGAAATCGCGCTCGTGAATACGGGAATCCTAATCCGAAAAAAATACGCATTAGTATTAATATCACTAATGCGTATTTTTTTCTTAACAAGAGCATAGTATTAGTTTATCACTAAATTTAAAACAGAAAATAGGATGTCAATAATTTGACAAGAAGGAAATATTTTCTCGGCTTGTTTAGAGATTTTTCCGCTAATAACACCGATGGTTTCGTTCAATAAGACGAAAGACAAGGCTTTAACTACAAGAACTAAACGAGTATTCTGTGAACAGAAAATGTTTGACTAATACTAATAATAATAATGACGACTTTGTTAGGCGAATTTCAGTCTTAAGAGACTACTCTTACAATTAACCTTTTACAAGTCACATTCACAAACAATCATGCCTTAACCAGCATTTGAACCCGGGACCCCAGCACTGCTAGACTAACACGCTAACCATTTCGCCAACGCGGGTACAAAATAGGAAGCGAATAAATTAATTCCAAATTTTGAGGATTTAAATGTGCTCTCAGGTTTGAACGGCTATAATTTGCAGATCAAGCACGCAAAAACTGTTTTCGCAAACGGAAAAGCAGAAAACAGCACATGGGTCGCTAAAAAGTCCCTTTTCAGAAACATTTACCGGCATTCCTCAATTACGTACTTAATAATGTAAGACAACGCAACATAAAATTCTGTCTAACTAAAGCTTTTAAACAGTTAATAAAAAGAATGAGATAATAATTTTCATGAGCTAATGAAATAGTCCATATTTGCAATAATTACCACATTTATGTAAAAATACTAAAAGATTTCATAGTCTTTGTACAACAATGAAATACAATAATCGAAGCGAAGGAAGTTTAACATTTCACGTAAGAAGTCTTTTCGTTTCATACAAAACATCCCTTTTAAGATTTTTTACGATCAGTTAAGATGTTAAGAGCTAAGAAGTTTTAGCAGGAAGCCAAGGTAAACATACGTATCCTTTCAACCACATTAAAGAGGCAAAGGCCCGGCTTAGCAGAGTTCCAAACACAATATTTTACATCCAAGAACGCTTCCAGCCATTGTTCCGCGTCCGTAGTAAATGCACATATATATTGTTACACTGCAGAATTTCGGACGTACGAGAGCTAAGTTGGTACTGCCTCTGAGCGTAATTAGCACACGACCCGCTAATGGAGACCTCCAACGTAACGATACATCTTTTGTGACAGATTCTTCTATTTAATTCTTGCCATTTCGGTATTTCAAAACTTTTAAACATTATTAATTATACGTCGTTAAAACTACGTTAGAAAAATCATAGCTGATATCGTTTAAAAATGTCGAGGGCATTCATTCTCCCATGCAAACTCTCATTAACAGCTTTTAGAATGTTACGAAGATTATTCCTCGATAAATGAAAGGATCATAAATTTAGCTTAATCCTTTGCTTATTTAAACGACAAAGTTACGATATTTAATAACAGAAGAAACAAAGTCAAATATAGATACATAGAAGTCATCAAGAAATGAATCAAGAATAACTTATGATATGAACTTCATTGAGAACTACATAAATATCAGCTAAAATAGGAAAACTCTTTATCATACGCGAATAAACATAGCATAACATAAAGCTGCATAATTTGCACACATCTGCCGAAATTAAAAGAAATCTAGTTCATCGAAACTTCCGAAATGTCAATAAGAAACATATGAGAGTTTACCCAATCCTACTTAATCAGAAAACTAACTTCTCTCACAAGAGAAATACATTGTAAAATTCGGCTAGAGCAGAAAATTTAAACTAAAGAAGAAACGCCTTCTGTATGGAAAGAAGATGGAAATTTCGCGCTAAAATTACATTGGTGACTAAGTCGAAAGGGGAGTGGATACTTATCGACTCACTTCTCATTCAAGGAAAAGGAATAAAGATTCTTGGAATAACGTTTTCGAATTCAACAGAATTAATAAAAATGGAAAGCATATCCAGCGTCTTAAGATAATAATGAACTGAAGATCCAATCTAAATCCGGTTATTTTTCTGCTTTCGGTACGAGTATTATAAGGCAGCATGAATTCGTTTTTTTCAGACGCAAACACTCCGGTAGAATATATCCAACGCCTAGGTTGATTATGCGAGAAAATAATGCCTAACTTCCGGAAGAAAACAAAAGTGAAATTTTTAAGGCTATTCTCATCATCTATTTAAGAACAGTCCTCGGTTAATCATTGCTTTCCAGGTAAACTTCGCAGAAAGATAATCGCCAGCGAATCCGACAGCGAATAAAAAAGTAGCAGTAGTAGAAATCTCATGAGTCCTGTTATTTATGAGGCTGTCTACTTGAAGAAACGCTTGGTTTGAAACATAAAATAGGGTTATACTAAATTTGGCAAAGGCAATTATTAGTTTCGCAATATATTAGTATGGGAATACTTTACATGCAGTTTTTAAACTAGGGACACTACATGTATGCGTGGCAAAGTGTTTTCCGTTATTCTCATGAACAAAATTTTCCATTCCATACTTACCGAACGTTTTAAAGTCTTCATTACTATAAACGGTCTAATTCACCTAGAATTTTAGGTTGTTCTCCAATTCCTTTTACAATATTTCATAAGAATACACAAATCGTTGTTTCACCTGTGTAACTCGTCGCAACTGTATTTTATTTCGAAAAATTATAAAAATAACGATACTAATGCCATTCCAATAACAATCTGCTATTGAGATACGTAATACGATAATTCGGTAACATACATGTTTACCTCAAGGAATTTATTTCCAAATATATTTACGAGTTATCCGAAAACTGTAAGTAATTAACAATTCTTAGAATTTATAGAAGCCTGTTAGACAGCACAAAATCAATGGAGAGAATAATCAGATCTCTGTTATTAGAAAAGACTATTGCTAACTGGAATTATATATGTGGTAGTCTCACAGATGACTGAAAAATTTTAACGAGAGGAATATATATTTTTCAGGGGCTCCTTCTATGTTACAGAAATCTCACGACAGTGATTTCGATAATGATAAGAAGAGGTGAAAAGTTTCGAATAGTTTTCTTGATATTCATTTGGTCTTATAACCATAATCCTAAATTTGGAGATAAAACGGAAAAACGTTCGTTTAACTCCTGAGTTAGTTCGTGCAACGGCGGAAGCTAGATTTAAATTTCTAAGCTAAATTTTTCACAAGAACCCTTAGATATTCAGCAGCTTGCTCAATCATTTCTTATAACTACTATATTTTAGAGGTAGAACTTCATTCTTTTTATAAAAAGATTAACAGAAATATTTGCTTAATAATGGGGATAATTGTAATTAATCGAAGCTGCTTTTTGAAATGGGTAGTAATTAATACCAATATGGATATATTACTGTAGATACCTCAATTTAAAAATTTCAACCAATAGCCTTAACTTCCCATCACGTTTATTTGCTCACTGTGTAATCAAACTCGTCAAGTGCAATGGGAAAACAGCACAACATTTGATTCAGGTTTTCATTAAAGATAATCGAATATCATTCCAATCATGCGATCCGAATTTAGCAAATATTAGTCTATCGTAGCGTAGTTATTACGAGATTATTCCATATACACGAGGAAATGTGTAACGATCTCTACGTCGAATTTAAAAACACATTCCTAATGAACATTCTGAAAAACATATCTTCTTTCTGATACACTAAAGCTACAAAGTCATCGCCACTTTCCCTTCACCATCTACAATTCTGTGATTTACTTTTAATTTTTAATATTTGAAATTTTTTACCTACATGCAACTATCCTCCAGAAAATGAGATTCTGATGATGCTTAAAAATGAAATAGTATTCCTGGAAAGACTTTCATCAGGAAATTCATCACAAAGTATAAAATGATATAAATTTCAAGTATAAATAATCCACAAATTATAATAATTGTAGTAGATATAGTTCTACTGTTAACAGGAGAGTAGAGCGAATAAGGCCCCCAATCAGCATTCCTTTCAAATATCCTCTTTCTATTAATGTTTCCCAAAACAATGAGCTTTATTTCTTTGGGTAATCAGTGTCTTCGTCTTGGTGGAATTTCCAGGAATTCAAGCTTCGGTATCTGAGAAATGATCTCTCCATGTTGCAAAGCAAGACAAAAGCGTATCCTTAAATTCATGCTTACGTATACACTATAAGTAACCTATAGAGGAACCCAGACAACATCAACGCATACCTCTAAAGCGACGGAAGCCTTCTTAAACATAACAACCGCAATTCTTGTCTTGGTTTAGACGTTATTACCAAATCATACCGAATACTATAATAAGTAATTGGCTGCTGATGGTTGAAGTATCATAATAAAGAAAAAAACATCAAAAAGCCATCAAAAGTAACTTTTTACTTGATGTTTTTTCCTTATTCTGATATCGAATACTAATAATAACGAACGTAGTCCCATGAGTTATTAGATTTCAAGCGCGGCTCGACTGTGTTATTAATTATTTATACCGCAATTAATGCTGGTGAACTCCTGCAATCAATGAATCGCTTTCCGGAGGACAAATTTAATTGCTCTCAAGCTTCCAAACACGGGTGAATGCGGAAAATATCACTTGTTCCAGGTTTCCCATTCAACAACAATCCCCCGGTTTTGACATCACGTTACCGTCAGCTGAATTCTCAATTATTTTGTGCTCCGCTCAGGCAGAAGCAATCTCTTGACGCAATCCAACTGAACGAAATAAAACAAAAATACTGCGGAGAAGGGTTTAAGCGGTAGATTTCAAAGGCAGCCACAACAATAAATATTTTCTCACTTGAGCGAATAATGTACTTAAATCTGGGTTTTCTTCCCCCAGTGTCTGCTGCAGAGATCAAACTCGAGTCTTGAGGAAAGATCAGTGGAGCGGAAATTCCAAATCGACGCGCTTACGCCCTACGTCACCGGCGAAAAAGTTTCGGGATTTCGGACTAAATGTAGAAAAAGTTGCAACGCAGAAACTTTGATATGATTACTCTGGTGTAGAACTTTTATTTGATTGCAGGTATACACTGCGATTTGAAATTAGTTTAGTAGCTTCTTCCGGAAATTAGCGTAAGAAAACCATAATTGAAAGGGGACGTAAAAGAAATTCTTCAGCGAAAACGGTTCATGAGTTTTTCTGAATATGCATCGTGGAAAAGGAATAATGAAACGAACGGTATTTTCACCTAAATTTGAGCCTGAAGAGGGGAGTTTATATTGAAGAAAGGAACAACTTTACAACAGCTTCCTTTCGCTGGAAAGAGTATTTGTTCTGTTGGTGATGAAAGCCCTCGTAAGTATCCTTGTGTGGAATTTGATTCCTTCATTTTATCTCAAGCTTTCCACTATGAGCGTCATTTACTTATAACTTTAACCTGAACAAGAACACAGCGGTATAAATTCATAGCGCAATATAATAGTTTCGTAAATATTCTATTTTAATGAATTTAATCCAGAAGAACGATAAATTACTTCATATCTGCGATAATAATAATTTATTTTATGGAAACAGGTTAATCCCAATTACATCCATTTTAATAGCTATTACTATTCACAAACACACACAACCATTCCCCAATCGGAAAAATCCGATTAGCCGGGATTCGAACCTGGGCTGTTGAAACGCTATCACGGTAATATGCTAACCACTCCGCCACCGAGAAAAAGAGACATAGTATGTGACATCAGTAATGACACAGTATGTGGCATAGTATGACAAAAATGTCATACTATGTCACATACTCTGTCCCAGTAAAGAATCATTAAATGTAAGTAATTTTGAAGAAGAATTTAGTTCATTTAGACGCTCAATTTCTCTTTAATGGAAAAGAGAAATAATCCCTCGTGGAATTAAAGGGTTGGAAACGAGCCGGAGGTCGAATGAAGGAGAGAGAAGTTATTCAGTGATGGAAAAGGATATATGGATACTCACACATGCATAGAAATAATGGAAAAAGGGATGGGGTGAGATTAAGTTTTAAGAGAATTGTCTATCGAGATGAGACATTTTTATTTTTCAATGTTAAAAGATATTATAAAATCATGTACTTCCTGTTTACGCAATTCATCTATTGGTTTGGGTTTTGAGAACATCAAATTATTCACTTTTACAAAGAAGAAACAACTTTAGCCTAGATAGAAATTTGTTTAGAAATTTAACTAAATTATTTCCATTTGCAATAATAGCGTTATACATCATGTAACTGTGTGTGCTAGGCTTATGGAAGATATTCCATCATCTCCTGACAAGTATTTATAATCACACTATCATCTCCGAAGAGCCAAAGGTACTCCCATAAAAATCCGAAATACCGGAAAACCACAGCAAAAAATAAAATGATATGCGAAATGCAATGGCCTCTTAAATTCAGATTTCCCCTATAAACGTTAGTCTCAGTGAGCAGGAAATATTTATGACGTAAATAAAATTGAAAGGCATTTTACCTGTCGTACATCATAGATATATTGCAAAAGTAAGTGAAAAGCTGGAAATGCCTCAAAAACAAAAAGCTGTAAGTAGAATGGTATATTCATAATCCGAGAATATGGACAAGTCAAAAATATAGAAAGATAAACAGTATCAAACTAGAAAAATTAGACAAAAAATTGATTCAAAGTTAGGATTATAAACAGTTCAAGAAGAGAAAAAATAATTCTTGGTGCTTTTAATGATGAGAGGAAATATATTCGAAATACGAAAAAAGAGAGCAGATATACTTCTCTCATACAAAAAATTTCGCTACTTCTACATAAAATTTATCAAATTCATTATTATTGAAGTTTTTGTGATGATTAAATTAAAACTGAAACTTTTCTCAAGAAACTCATGTTTCTTGAGAAAATTTCTTCCTGTTTTTTCTTCTTTGTTATGGTACACCACTAAACTACTCGCAAGTCAGTTGAATTTATTTACCAACTTTTACTTTTCAACCAGCCATTATGCAGAGTAACTCTAATAGCTGCCTTCCTTCCTACCTTCATTTCGCAATTCCGCCTTCCCACAATCAGATAGTTTCTCTTAATAACTCTTGGAGTTTCTCAGAGTTAACTCCAATGATATAATTTCACCTTCATTTTCTGCCGATCATTCCTTATTTTTTCACGCCAATTTTAGGTATTATTCACCTTCATTTTTTGCTGATCGTTTCTTATTTTTTAATCTCAATTTTAGGAATTATTCTAATCCGATAACTATTTTACTAACTATATGCTTTTTTGACGACTCTCTTCCTCAATTTTTCATTAATGCCGATTATTCCAATATAAATAGTCAACGTGGTTGTAACAGAAAGAATGTAATCGAGTCAATACTGGTCTGATAACAGCCGTCGTGGTCTTGGATCTGATATATATTCCAGTTTTTGTTACGCATTCGGACTGTGTTGTCGTTTTTATGTAAGATTTACTTTTGCTTCAATAACTATGTATAGGTTAAAAAGAATAGTCCGAACCCTCGGTGTCTTCACCCCCTGCCACACGTCGAAAGGCGGCTTGCAGGGTATTTATGTAGATTTAGATGTAGATATAAGCTGAGATATTTTAAATTCCACCTCTCGTTGGAAGATATACGTGTGATTTAAGTGAGGCAAGAGAAATTCACTCGGACCTTACATCACCTATCCATAGGCCATTCCTTCATTTTCCGAGTACAACAAATTGTGATGCGGTAATTACTTTTGCCACATTTCAGCAATAAAATGAGCATAAAAATTTAGGAAAAGTGGAAAGAAGTAAATCACATGCAATCGGAATATCGCAAATTCTCAATTTGTTTTTCTGTGAACTTGCTTATTATCTCTCTTTAAATCTCACGAATAAGCATGGAAGGGCTATGCAAAAACGCGCGGTTTTCTAGACCTCAGATGAATGAGAGGATAAATATCCTGGCAATGAAAATATTAGACTTTACATGGTAAAAGCATCAACGGATTATGGAATTCGACCAAACCTAATGCTTCACTGATTTAAATACATGAAAAATTACAAATAAAATGAGAATAAAGAAAAGGATAAAATAAATTTCAATATGGTACAGATTGATTAAACTTCAATCTTAAGAAAACTCGATGGCATTAGCGATAACTAAAAATTCTATCACGAAACAATCGCGTGTATGAAAGGAGACTGCATTGCGTTCAACTGTCTTCAACTATAAGTCAATTTTTTGTTACGTTATCTCACAACTTATACTCGAGGAATTTGAATAAATCAGCCGTTTCCTTACGTTATTCAGGAAGTGGCGAATGCCAGGCGTACGTCCGAGCATTACAAAAACTCACTGAAGAGAAAATCGAGAATCCTGAAAGAAGCTTAGTATTTAACGCTTGTACACTTCGTTTGACTTACTACTCCGAGACAACTCTACCACACTTTCAACCGAGAGATTAATTTAGCGTAATTATAAAGAAAAGAAGAGAAACGGTAACTTGCTCTAGTAATTAAATGAAAGTACGATTATTTAAGTTACTGATTCGAAATATAAAGCCATTTTTGATCAAGTATGAGCTCATTACCCAATCAGCTTACCGTACACTATCGTATGCTCGAATATCAAGAAATAAAAATATAAAGGATGAAATATCATAAATAATCGTATGTAAGTCAACCATAAATACGAGATCAATTTCAAAAACTCCAGGGCTGACCTATACACTAGAATTAAAAATACGACCGTTACATTATACATACAGAACACAACAGGGATTAAATACACAGATTATAGATATCGAATTTGGCCAACATTCTAGGAACTGAAGCTTGAAAAAAAACATTCCTATACTGTCTTATATATTGAATTATACCAATCAAAAGCTGTCACAAGGCTGTAGATTACAGTATTTGGAGTTCTTCACAGGAAGGATTAAGAATAATTTTCGAATAACAGGACTCGCTATCATAAAAAGCTACCATGATTTTACGAGGTTTAATGAGTTTAAGAAAACAGTGAATTCATCAAACAATCAGCTGTCGCTTAAACATTTTTTCAGTAAAACTTTGATGTGTGAAAATACACAAACATTTCTAAGAGCTGGACAGACTAGCATCATGAAGAGGTATATAAAAAATATAACATTTATTACTTGTACCCTTCTTTCTAAAGAAGCAGTACCCTGTAATAAATCGCGTTCGCCTGTTAGTCGAAAGTAGCCAATTAGTGCATCACAGCGTAACATTCTAACACACGAATGATTCCATGATAGAAATCTTTCCACTCCAAAATTATTTTCGATCCTTAAACTTGCATAACTAAATCGACAAATTAGAGTGTGAACTCCATAGTTATGAAATAAATTAAGGTGATAACTTTAAGCGCATCATTAAGTCATCCTATACACAAAAAAAGCGATGACGGCAAATTTTGGTCGTTACTTCCAAAGGAAAACCCCATTCACAACCTAAAACCACACTCTCCACCATTCTTCTCAAGCACTCCCACTGTAACGTTCAGAAAACTTCACGACCATTTGATTTCCTCTCCGCAAACTTCCAGAAACCACGTTATAAAACGCTTAACTTTAAGCGGGAGGTGGTTTCAACGCTCTACTCGAAAAACCCGCCGCTTCACCTTCCGAACTTCCGAAAGATGGTTTTCTTTCCCTCCCTCGCTCTCTACCTGGCAAATTCCTCCCGTAAGAAGATGAAGGATGCGGAGCAGGAGTGGAGAGGGGCGGTAGGCGCGGGGGAGGAGAAGTGGAGAAGGCACGCTCCGCCACTCGGCCGACCTCAGTCTACCGGCAGAGAGACGGGAGTCAGGAGCGAAGGAACGCCCAAGGGATAGTGTCCAACGCCGGCGATCGAGAAGCCGCCGCCGAGATCTCGACGGCATTCTGCGGTGGTTTTTTGCGAGGGCAGCTTCCGCCCGCGGTCGGGAGGCGAGGCGGCGGAAGAAGGGATCTGCAGAGTCGGGCGGGGCGGCGAGAGCGGTCGGGAGGGGGCGATGGTGTCCGCCTCGCCAGGCGCCCTCCTCCGCACCCTCGCTCTCCTCAACGCCCTTCTCCTGGCGCCGCCGAACGCGGGTTCCGTCCCCGCCGCAACCGGTGAGTCCGCCGCCACCCACGGAGCGGTGTGAGGAGGGAATGGTAAAAAGAAAAGGCGGCAACCGCCTTCCCCGGTAGCCCCTGCGGCCAATGTCAGTCCGCCGCTCGTTTAGGTGGTCGAGCAGGTGGCGAGAACACACGGCTGCTCGAAGGGCGACGAGATGTATCGCGCCCATCAACCGACAGATACGGCCGATGGCTTGCGTGTTTTCTCTCGGTCGCGCGATGGGAAAAGTGGGTGCGGAGGAGAGATTCCGCGGGTTAAGGAACGCGCGAGAGACTCTTGCAGCTGCCCCGCATCTTTTTGCTTTGTGTCCAGCGTGGATGTCGCTCTAGGCGCCTTCGACTTTTCCAACGTAAAACCGAGGGAAATGCGGGCACAGAAGATTTCAATTGGAGTTTTAGAGCTTCGGGTTTTGGACTAAAAACGTGCAGGCGAATCAATTGCGTTAAAGTTAAGGCACAAGAAATACTAGAAAAGTGTGTAATAACTCATCGGTAATGTAGGGATAGAGAGGTCAGTTTAAATAACAACGTTAGGCAGTACATGGCTTAGAAATTTGCTGTATATTTCATTCTGAGTCAAACATCGAAAACAGCGGCACAATTTTTTTTTTTATAGGAGCATATAAGTCTTAAATTGTAAGCCATGCGTCAAGTGGCAAGATTCACCTTCTTATAATATTAAATTTTTGGCCAGAAATATTGCATCAACACCAGCCCTCAATTAAGTCAACACAAGATTCCCTAATCCATTTCGTTTATTGTCAATCCTCAAAACTGATTTTAATATCTTCTTTAGTATCTTTATTAAGCGCTACCCAATTAATGAATGCAATAATATATCATTTAATTCTTCTGCATTTATTTCATTATACACGTGTTACTTTCACATAAAGTACCCCGTGCCCCTGTCTAATTTCCTCTTCAACACTAGAACAAAATAAAATGTGAGACACTCAAGTCTTTGCATAATTCAAACACAAAGTGGGATTCCTACCGTCAGAGCACGTAATTTGCAATCGCGAATTCTGCGACAGCCACAATAATTCGCTGAGTAGGTATTTGCTGCGGGAGAGATTTCGGTAATGAGTAGAGATGTAAAGAAACTTTACTTGCGGGAGAGATTTCCGCGTTGAATTTGCTCCAGAGAACTCTCGGAGCAGCACGCAACGACCGGAAGGCAGATTCTTTTTATTTACAAAGGGCATCCTTTGAGAAGGCTTCGATTAACGTCGTAAAAATGGAGGAGAGAGGTATACGACTCATCCCTGAACCCGAAAAACGAATCTCTGCATTTTGTATGTTCCGGACGCGCGCACGCACACACAAACCCTTTAGCGGTGGTCCTTTGACCTCACTTCGATCCACAATGACCATTGATTTTCCTGTGTAAACTGCTGAGCTAAAATAACGACCGTAACTCACGCAATAACATCCAGAATTGATAAAAAAGAACAACCAGAAGGAGCAAAAAAAAAACTTGGGAGAAGCCGGTTGGGAGGCAAGATCCAGGTGTAGCTACATCCGGAGTCCTCACCCGTAGCATCCAGCCAGTCCTTCAGTATCTCTTAGCATTCGATTCCGATTTTTATTCAGTGGGTCATAAAAACTCGAAAGGAACTCTGGGGAATGCAGGGCGCTTTGGAAATGCGGCGGCGCGAGCGAGTCCCAACTTGCAAATGTAATTCCTGGCGAAGAGTGCATTTCGTAACCAAATAGCTCTCGCGTTAATCTTTTCGAGATGAAACTTCTCATAGGCGGAAATTCTTACGTAGGGCTGTAGTGGCCGAAAACGTGAATTATTCATAACCGGAATACTTCCTGGGAGGGTTCCGTCGGCATTCCTCTGAAACCGGAAATAAATTTACGCGCTGCGTTTCTCGTTTGATTTTTAATTTCGTCATGACCGACATAAATTGTAAAAAAAATTAACACCCGAATAAGCCTCCACGGGTAATAAAATAGTTCGCAAAATTCAAACGCTAATCTGTGAGCAACGATTTGACTTTAAACCATCGGAAGGTTTTAAAGGGATATTTCTCCCGTCTTTGGCGAATGTCGGGCAAATTTAAAGATTTTTAATGAAGTTACAATCCTCTTGGGCGTTGCCACCTGGCGAGTCGGCCAAATTAGAACGCTATATATATATGAAATAAATTCCATCTAAGCCAACAAAGTGAGTGATTACCTTTTCTTCTTTTTCTTTTTTTGCTCTCTTGCTCACGAGATAAAAATCTGAAAGCAATGGAAGAGAATCCAGCGCAAACGGAGCTTATATATTTCATAGGAAAGCGAAATTTACGTAAAAAAATACTTAGCGTTTTTGCAGACCACCCTCCGCCTTAATTTCTGCATACTCTTTTGGGGGCCTTTCTTTCACGGCAACGGAGCGCAGCGAGAAGGGAAGTCGGGAGGCGTGGCTTTCGCCCAGAGTAAAGGGAATGGCCAAGGTGGTGAACACAAAGGGTTAGGAAGAAAGCCGTGGTGAGGATGGCATGAGGGTGGAGTGGGAAGTTGAGAGTAAGGAGACGACGGAAGAGGAGGGACATCAGAGGGTTTTTTTGGCGGCGAAACAAGAGGTGGATGGAAGGGGGAAGCAAACACTGGTGCGTGCGAAAGGCAGTGACGGGCGACCGGTTCTCTAAGAGGCTACTGCATGAGGGCGGTGGGAAGTCGTGGGCGTCTTCCGTTCGAAGCCCTGATATCTCTTGAGATCCGCTCGAGTGGAGCGCGTGAGTCCGAAATTTTTATAACGGTAGCGCGTTTTCCGCCAAAACTGGAACTGGGACGGCAGGAGCGATCGATTCGAAACGGAAAGAAGTTCTATCTTTTCTTAGCGCGTTAATTTCACTTCTTGCGGGTTTACGACGAAAATGAGAACAGAAACATCGCGGAAAAAACATCCTAGTCTCGTACTCGATGTTTAATGAAAGAGCTCCACGTACATACTCAACCGCATCAAAAGACTTTTCATTATCCGGAGAAAACGAAAGTAAATCAAGTCTTGAGAGAAGGTTACATGGTTGGGAGGGGAAACAGATGTAGGTCTATGATAACGAAGAAACGAAATTGTAAGTAGAGATACTTCGGTAGTTTTAAATTAATATACCCACTCTCTTCCTCTACTTAGGTTTCATGTTGGGTAATTACTGGCGAATTGGGGACGACTACATTGAAAAAAAAAAAGACTATCCACTTGAGTCTATCAGAACTAAGTTAATTTTTTGAGAAATTTTCCAAACAACTATGCTCGAGATTTTTAGGAAAACTAGAACAAAAATATCAAACTACTAGTAATCACCTTATCTTGACGCTAATATTCAAATAGAGCTCTAATAATTTAGCAGACAGAAAAACCGTTATGCGGAATCTTCTACGTTGCTAATACCGATTAGGATTTTCGGTCTTTAATAATCTAAAACTATTGAAATGTATAGAAATAACGTTATAACCGACTTTTGGTTTTTAAAAATCCCGAAAACTTTTAAAAATCGATAAAACTTTTATAAAAATCGACAATTCCTCTATTATGCATTGGCGTAGGGGTCCTGAATGTCATTCTCTTCGTTTAATAGACAATACATAAAACCATGGTTATTTTTCTGGACGATTTCAAATCGATTGCTTTGTGCTAAATTGAGATGTGTGCTGATAAGAAGGAATGTCACGATAGACATTCGTGTCTTCTCGGTCTGATCCATGCTCACGGCGAAATATCCGACCGAACAAGGGCTATAATTTTCTAGAACTGGAAGAAGAAATGTAGGAGACTAAACGATAAAAAAATGCCCTTTCAGAATAGGAATAAGTCTCACTAAGATTTCCGCCGAAAAATTCTGCCCTTCCCATTATCTATTATGGATTCCAAAATAGCTACCGAGGAATAAATTCCGAGAGAAAGGGTACTATGAAATGGCAAAGAAATGGCAGAGAAAAAGCAAAATGAAATGGAGACACGGGCAAAATAAACATAAGTTGCAGATATGGGAAGCGGCGTCCCTGTATTCGCCAAAGAATGGGAGCTGTTTGGGATAATATTGCATCCTTCGGGGTGCATGGCACTACGATTTCATTTCGGGGCTTCAAAGGACAAATTATTCTTTTGAGAAAAATTTCTAGCAATGAAATTGGGAGAATATTTCGCCAGACATGCCTCCAAAATTATCAGGAGCCCAGTTTTCTGCTTCCAATATATTTAGTATTTTGCTGAATACAATCGATGCGTTTCCTACATTTATCGGAAGGAAACAGACAAATGCTCGAGGAATTCAGACAATAGCATTCAATCAACGCTACTACTCTCCGTAGGCTCAAGTATTAATTAATTTATATCTCCTGGTTTGATTGGAAAAAACTTGCATGGATTCAATTCACTAAGCTAACTCTCATAAAGACTGTTTCCAACGACCGTAAAACGGAATTATTTCGAGAAAGTGATGTATGAATGTTGTCATATTAAATTTATATTTAAATTACTTAATCTCTGCAATCAGCTCTTTCCGATCCCTCATGAAATTGCTAGATCGTGAACGATGAAAGTTAAATATGACAGTTAGGAAAGGTAAATATAATTACGGACTGTTATCTTTCTTACTACGCCCTCTTTTCCCTTTTCATTGTATGTACCCTATTTTTTCTCTTCCGTCAATCATTTCGCGTATTGCTACCATTTTTCAGTGCCAATATTACCGCAGGAATGCGACTCAGCAACTACAACATTCAAGAATATTCGGAGAATGGATATTCATTCACAAAAACCTTCCGGCGCCGCTTCATTTTTATTTCCCTCGCACCACTAGCAGATCCGCCCCGCCTCTGGATATGCGAAACCCAACAAGATGCATCTCTGACATTCCCGAGATGGTTTCTCACAGAGAAAACCCCCCGAAAACTATGGAACTCTCATTTCAGTTTTGGTCAAAGATATTTTTCTTCGCCGCTGCGGATGAAATTCTCCGAGAACGAAAATGTCAAGTCTTTTTCCACATTCCCTTCCTTTCACGATTCCTGTGACGTCACGACGCGAATATTTGTTGTCCCGCAGTGAATGTGGCCGAAACCTTGGAGGCACGCGTGTCGGAGGGGATTTGCACGCGAGGCTATTTCGGGGAACACGCCAACTGCTTGCGTTATTTTATGCTACCTCAATTGTTTTATCTAGATGCTACACTTCTTCACTCCGTCCACTCACGCTTTCGGATCGCCAATTTTCCACAGGAAAATCAGTCGAAAATTCCGGGTTATGGGGACGTTTTCGGAACCGGGACAACAAAACATATCTCGCCCGCTTTGAAGTTTATCAAATTTTGATAAGGATGAATGTCGGAGACGAGAATTGCAAACATCAGAGCAGTGTCCCTATCTTTTCTTAGATTATTTACAATGATACATCTACGAAAGAAGAAGGGATCTTGTATTATCGAAAACATCATTAGCTGAAGTACTACTAATAGTAGCACTATACTTAATAAAATGGCGTGAAAATTGGTAGGTGATTGATTTTTGAGGGGGTTAATTAATGGATATTAAGTTGATAAGTAAAGATAAGATGAAAATAAGTGCCCAGTGATACTAAAAAATCTTTAGACGGAGAAACGGAGCATCACATGGCTAGGTTTGCTCTTCTTCAGCATGTCATATAATGAGCATTCTACGAGCCATAGAAACTCATCAGAGGAAAGATTCAAGTCTTGTTCGCGACTGGGATAATAGGAAAAGAATGGACCGAAAGCAAAACAGCGTGAAAATAGTGAAGTTTATCATGGCAGAGGCAGAGTAATAGCGGATAGGAGAGTTTTTTAATCATGACTTACTGAAAGTGATTCCATTGAGAAAAGAAATACTTCGAGTCATTCTCTGCCATTTCTAAGCGATGGAGTGGTATTCAATGAATATATCAATTGATTCTTAATCATCAGTGAAACTTATACAGAATGGCTATATTATAATATTAGTAAACTTATTTTCTGCATCGATATCAAATAACTTTAAAATATAAAAAACAAATAAAATATTAACTTAACAAGTTAATATCTACCCGTGCATTCATAAGAAATTCCCTAACTAAATAATGAAAATTAACTTTTTTGTATAGTTAATACAAGATACCCTCAACTTCCCTCCTACTTACCAATGCCAGATGCTACATCTATATCTCCGCACTATGTCACATACGGTGATACTATATCTATGTTCGACAGTTTTTATTTTTCAACTACAAGACCTATAAAGTTCTCTAATAAAAGCGACAAAGAAATGAAACATCGCCAGCGAGCTTGTACTGTGCCCAAACAGCAGTTGTCATTCATGTTATCGGAATCGATATAAAACAAATATATCGGTCGCAAATTTCATTAGGTGACACGACAAAACAAATTAATTTCTCTCGAAGCCTCGAGGTCCATTGAAAGTTGAGAAGCAACGCTCAAAGGAATTTGACGAGCTCGTGCCATTTTCTATTTACTTTAGGTTTGCCAAATTAATCACGAGATCCAGGCGATGCATATGTTTAGTCACACTCAATCTGCGGAGGCTTCCATGTTGGGAACAAAATAGGCAGCCTTTGACTCTAGTAATTATTTCTGTTTTCGCTGAAGGAACTGGCGTTACAACGTCGGTTTAATTTAAAGGGAAGCCGAATTTTCGCATGGGTGACACCAATTCATTAGGGGAGTGTGCTCAGATGAGCAAAAAGGAAGCCACGAGAGAGAAATGTTGTCCGACTCGGAGAAGCCCGCCGTGGAAAAGGGGTTGAGATTCCTCGAGTGCGTGGTTCAAGCTCGGGATTTGCTACGTGATTCACGCTGCTTTTTCAAGTGACTCCTCCATTTCTCCAATAACTCCGACTCTCAGACTAATTATGTCTCTCTGAGGAAATGGAGATTGTGTCATCAAAGAACCGCAATGCGCCCTGAAAGCAACTTCTAAAACAGGCAACACGAAGCATGACTTAACATTGTAAACTGAGCCTGCACCAGTGCGGAGACTTCTGCCGGGACTCTTCGTTTTGTTATTTCAACGCCCACCTCACTCCGTTTGAAATTTTGGTAGAATTACTTTCCAGTTTCCATGATTACACAAAGATTACGCGCTTCGCTTGGACGGCTATCGAATTAAAGGCTGATTAGATTCCGAGATGAATTTAAGTCTCATTGCGGAGTAACAGCTCCTCTTTAATCCTTAAATTGCTCGATACCAACGACTTCGTGACACCCCCTGCTTCACACCAAGGGTTTTCAGCTAACTCTACCTTTAGTAGGCTCAAGAACGGAGATAAGTGATTCAAATCCATACTCTGAGCTCGTGCATAATACTCCTCCTGGAATACTCGTTTCTTTGTCATCTTCACGGTGAATGTTTATATCTCTTCAAAAATTATCAGAAATGGTGCGACGATTCCCGAGTTCTAAAATCGTTACAATGATTTGAAAAAGCGATATTGATAAAATTTATAAAGCAACAGCATCGCAGTCTTTTGTTTGCATTGACCATCACACTTAAAAACCGACCGCCGTGAGAAAGAAATAAATGTTCACTTTTCATAAGGATGATTTTAAAAAAATATACGATAACAATGTTTTAGAAAACATTTAAGACTAAACGGTAAAGCTTATGAAAGAGAAAAATGAGAGATTTCTTACACTGGCTATGAAAGACAATATTTTACGAGAAGATTCTGAACATAAAATCTTAACGAAATTACATGATGATGTTCACGTGGTAGAGGATTAAGTGAATATCATCGAATGCGGCCGAAATGTACAATACAAGTAGTCATTTCTCAATATACTACGTTCCTCGGATTCGGCATATCTCGAACTTATAAAGGTTACATTCGATTTCGTGCGTCAAATAACACTATAGGAATAAAAATAATGATCATATAAGAGCCTCTATAATGTATTTCCATTTGCTATCCCATATGTCATGACCTTAAATCACCGCATCAAGCGCCCGTTAAACTTTCCTCGGAAATACCGCAGCGAAATTCCAAGCAGAGAAGAATATAAGCGCATTCACCACTCGAAGACCGAAGTGGGTAAAATCTCGTCGGGAACAATCGAAGAGTGAGTCTCTAGGCGCCAAATCGTAAATTGAGAAAACGAAAGAGCAGGACGATTGCCTTCCTCTCGACACCTCCCTCTTCCCCAATGCGGAACTCGAACCGCTACTGCCAGCAAATCATTTTGTTTGCGTGCTAATCGTAAAAAAGGAAACTCCCACGTGCAACCGGGACGCCGATTATGTTAAGAAAAATGAAATCTTGACTCCATTGACCCACAATCTGTTGAGGAGGTCACAGGAGGAGCGATTTCACAGCGACACTCCGCGGAGGATGAAAGAATTTGCGCCACATTTTGAAAAGATACTTCGTAAAAGTGAGATGTTAGAGCGATGAGCATCTGCAGTGCAGCAGGAAAAAACGCGAAAGAGATGAAAAGATAAGAGCAAAGGAAGACAGTTTGCAGCGGGCCGTTGGAGCGTAGGGTTCCGAGAAAGGCTCCGCTTTGGGTGATGTTTCTAAATCCGGCCAACCTCCTTCGTTTGTTTTACACCCGGTTCAGGCTTACTTTCAAGTTAATCATCACAATTTTATTTTAGCGAAGGAAAAATGACGAAAAAGCTGATAGTGTGTTAAAACTCTTTATAAAAAATATTAAATAATTAAAAAAAGGGTAGATATATTTCATGTCCATTTTATAACTTACTTTTAAACTAATCATCACCATTTTATTTTAGTGAAGGAAAAATGACGGAATAGTTGATAGTAGGTTAAAACTCTTGATAAAAAATATTAAATAATTAAAAAAAGGGTAGATATATCTCATGTCCATTTTATAACAAACAGATTCCGCACGATTCGTGGGTTCCAAAGAAATTAAACATCCAAAGACTCAAAATAGCAAAATTCTGTCAGATATACATTTTGAATCTACCATCATAAAACTCAGAAACCTCAACGGATAAATTTGACGAAATCAGACAAATTGGCAAACAGATTTTTAGAGAAAAATATTATCTTAATATTCCTTTTTTGATACCCAAACGGATAGATTTTTAATGGAAAATCCGAAGTAAAACTGTTTCAATTTTAGAGCAGTAATGTATCGCAGCTGGGCGCTTTGTATGAGTGCCGAGCTTCCGACTCCATCAAAAAAGAAATCAGCTTCGATGTACTCCAGCTACAGCCCAGGTTCGCAAGAGAGAGAAGCCGTAGATGTAGCGAAATAGAAGGGGGATAAGTGTAACGTGGAGAAGGGTGGGCGTGGAGAGGATTGGGTTATGCAGAAGGGGCTCTCTGAATTCTGTTTAAAATAAAGGGGATGTAACGAAGAGGGTCGTATGGGGGAGAAAGTGGTGAAAGGGAGGGCAGAATGTTCATTCGGATTCGGAGGAGAACAATGGGCCCGAGGAACGCCGTAAGAGGGGAAGCAGACGAGCAAATCAGGTGCACGGGACAAGTTTTTCTCTCGGATTAATTAAATCTGCCATCGCTGCACTAAAAAAATGCACACGTGGTAAATGGACCCTAAATAAATAAAATTCTCAAATTACTACAGTTCTCGAGTGAGAGTAATTACAGAGATGAAGTAAATCGGTAGGGTTCCCATTCGAGGGCTCACCCGTTCCGGTATTCTTCCACTCCGTCACATACAAACGGCTTACGTAGACTAGGAAAGGAACCTTTTAGTCTTCTCTATTCTTCTATGGTTAAATCGAATCTGATCGCAGACAGATAAGAGGGTCCTTAGGTTAACTAGCGCTCCTCAGCCTTCATGCGGGGATCGCCCGGAGATATTTGGCCTGCGGTGGTACGAATTTGAGCGATACTCACGCGACGGAACGTTTCTCGTCAAAGTTTGGCTCTTTGAGCAATCACTGCTCAAATTTATCATTAATCTACAGAAGATTCGGAGTTGCTGCGAGCATATTTTTCCAGGCTTCTACCATTCATCCCTTTCTCCTACAGCATGACTGGGATCTCCCTTCGTGAGAAGCATGCAGCAATATGATGCCGCATATGAAACAATTACACCGGATTTCATTTACGTAATACCTACGTTCAAACATTTCAACATTGAAATTTTGCAAATCGAAACGAATGCAAAAAAAACTCTAACTAGAATATTTTCCATTTTATCTGACGCAGTAACACTTCACATTATTAAATCATGAAATTTCAGGGAGTGAAAGGACTGCTTCTCATCTCTGTCCAAGCGGGTAATTCACACCACTTGTCAAGGAATTGCCAAGTAAATTGTCTCAGTCTGAAAATTAAGTAAAAAATGTTTGTAGGATAATCGAAGTAGGTTTTCTTATCCTTTCCCTGCGAAGACATATACCTAAAATAAAATTCAATGGGAATGAGAAAATACCACCTCATTCTTCGAAGCTTACGTTTGAATTTTTCTCGTGGAAATGGATTCGACCGATGAATCCCCAGAAAGGCGGATCCCAACGAAACTGAATTAAGAACTGGGGAATTTAGTATGAAAATCCCTCCAATTTGACAGTGCTCAGTAAGTCAATCGAATAATCCCGATGCTTTCCAAGTCAATCCGAGTTAAAAACACACAACTCTGACGAACCACTTAATCTCAATTATTATTCATAAGATCCTTCCGCAGGATCTCCAGGCGCGAGCAAATTTGCTCAGAAACTTCGTAGCAGGAATCCGTTTCTTTGAGGTAACACGGAAAGGGAAAAACAGGAGAGAGAGAGAGGTTCGAGGGAAGAGGTTACCATCGCATCCAGGAAAGATGAGAAAATAAGTCACTCAGGTAGCGTTCGCACATCCTTCAGATCCAACTCTTAACTCACATGTACTCACACCAGCCCTCCCGGATCTTGAATCTATCTGGGTGACCACCTGGATGAATGCAGGTGCGGGGACTCATGATAAATTCAAATCGGAGGCTTCTCGTGACGGAGAAGAGGTCCAAGAATTTGCAAGGGGGTGAGAAGCGGGAGGGACGGAATAGAAACAGCGTTGCCGTTTGAAGATTGTATATGGTACTAGATTAAGGTGAACAGACCCTTTTTGCGGCAACCTGAGCGAAATAAATTTTCGGTGGCGAATCCCAAACCTTTCAGAAATAAGGGACAGGATTTTTCGCCTTTCAATCTGTTTACTATTGAATCCGATTTTTAAAAGAATCAAAAATGGCTTCATAAAATTCGCAGAGTTTTGAAATATCAGTCCAAATACGAGCGTACACTTTAAATCGATCCTCCCGTTCCAAGTTAAGCCATTCCTGCCATGAACTTTTAAAAATACAAATGTCAAAAATATGAAAAAAAATTCCATCGTCATTTAAATATTATTTAATGGAATAACTTTTAATTAAAACCCGTGAGGGTGATGAGAGCACGGTAATTATTCCTCGCTCTGGCAAATCTGGGGACACCGGCACGAATCTCTCAATTATTGTTCGAGCCTGCGATCAATCACGCGCTATATAAACTCACAAAGGAATTCGAGAGGAGAAAAGAAAGGGGAAAATTACTAGTTATGATCTACAACAGTAACCCTACATCGGCAATATCTTGATTTTGTATGTTTGTTGTTCGGTGCGCTTAAGAGTGAGACAGCTGTGGAGGGAAAAGCGATAAGGAATTGGTTAAATTAAATTGCATATACTCAAATGCTCCAAATTAAAATCGTGGAGAATTCACATTGATTGACATAGAAAATTGGCTGATACAGTACGACAGATTACAAACATTATCATTTATGAGTATTTTATCATTACTGTGTGCGTAAATCTACCATTATTATTAGTAAATTACAGTATTTCCCTGCCCATAAGACTCACTTTTTTCCCGGGAAATTTAATCTTAATTCGGCCTGCGTCCGATGGGCCGAGGGTGAGAATTTTTTCCGACGTCAGGAATAGCCATACAATAGTAATTGTAAACAATGTTGCGCTCTCACAAGTGAGTTTTATGTTCTAATCGCCGCGGAAGCCTTTGTAGCAATGTTGCGCTTTTGCTTAATTCTTCCGTAAATTGACGCTATTTTACGAATCTCGTTTCTTTGTTTCACTAATAAGCAGCTTATGTTCCTGTGTATATAATCTTTGCTTCGTTCACCTGAAAACCACGCTGCGTCTTATAGGCCTGCGCGTCTCCATATGGATTTGCAAACCATAGGTGAACGAAACCTTTCCTAAAACGTTTACGAGACGTATTTTTCTAAATGTAAAAATAAAATTTGGACATGCGATTGTCCTACGTAATAAAGAGGAAGCAATTGAATACAGGGGGATTTATATAAAAATATTTTGCTACAAAACTGGAAAAGTGGTCGATAAAACTCTGTGGACTGAACAAAACGATGAGGCACAATATGAATCACACTAACAAGCGGATGACTCTGAAAGGCAACGAAGTTGGCAGTCGAGAAATCGAAGAGGAAGGAAACGAAATCAAAATTTATTCAGAAAAGTAAATGACAGAAATAGGAGTGAGAGAATTGATGCAGAGGCTAAGTCCCTATAAATCGAAGTTGATTCGTCTGTTTATTTACTTGCGACTTTAAAAGGTAGCAGAAGAGCAAAATGATGAAACGAACGCTGGAACCAACCCCTGGATGGTGTTAAACTTCGCCTCCATTGTCGAACATCAAGCCAATTCATCATCGATGCAAAGTGGACAAACAACCACGTTTTCGTCTGAATGCCAACATTCACAGTTTTCACACCAATATTTACTCCGAGACTGCAACGGGTACGAGGGCTGATGGATGCGTCATTATTTATGACGGAGTAGTGCGGTACGAGAGGTTGGTAATTAAAACTCTAGTTTTATTTTAGCTCGAAAAGGGCCGAGATAAATGACGCGAAGAGCTCGGAAAGCCTCACATATCACAAAAATCGCAGCAAGGACTCCGTAATTATTCTCCAAGGTATCAAGCGCTCAGCTGTAACACATAAGGAAATAATAAAACAAAAATCCTTCCCTTTGGGTCGACTTCCACACGACCGCGATGATACATTTCATGAATTGCCGTTAACCTAATATGCGGGACAGGGTTTTTCAAAATGAGTCGCGAAGAAAGAGAACATCCACAAATATAAATATACGAGAGCAACTTACTCACCCGTGGTCACATCCTGCAATGCATGGCGGAAATAAAAAGAGGTGTTTTAGAGTTGTTCCAGCGAAAAGCGCCGATGAAATGTTTGAAAAGATGAGAAGGTTGGTGGAGCCCAAAGTGCTCTTTCGCTTAGAGATGCACCGTAGATTATCTTATATGTATATCAGAAATAAATAGTGGGCTGTGACTCACATAATTTCAAAACTCTTTCCGAAATTAGCTTCAAATTATTTTCCTCGTCCTCAGTTCCCACTGCCATTCGTTGATGAATGGGACATTTTTGATTACTCTTTTAGCACAAGACAGAGGAAAATTTATCTTTCTTAAACTTCATTTTCAGTACAATATGAAAGTTTCTGTGGTATGAGTAATCATTGTAGAATGGCATTTATTCAGTTCACTTCTTGCTGAATACCACGAAAAGTTTTATGCATTCGGTCATTGCTGCGCTCACATGGACGTTTTCCACTCACGTCATTGCGACTCAGTCAGGAAAGAAAAAGTAAACTACCTCACTAATTATTAATTTAAAAATAATTCATATTCTATCTTCAGGTCTTTTGGTTGGTAACGGAAGGAAGAGATTGAGGATTTAATTATCCTTTGGGCAGATGACTAAATAGAGCAGTCCTCTCTTCACAATAATCTTCCTGTGCATCACAGTCCTCATATGGAAAAACGGAGTGTGTGTTAGTCAATAACGTTAGGGAATTTTTCGTATAGTAGTAACGGTAAAAGTGCCAAACACGGGACTGGTTCCACAAAAGTCGAACTCGTTGCCCACTTGGCTATCCGGGAGCCCATGGTCTTTTTCCAAACATAAAATTAGCAAGTAGCATTCAAAACTAAATGTTGCCCATCATTCCCACACTTATTTCCGTCGTTAAATCTAAATGAATCTCGATTACGTAAACAAATAGTAACTCGTGCCTCATATCGATACCTCCCACAAGCATATTAATAAAAAGTTGAAAGTGCTGTGCGAAGCAATGCGTGAAAGGGCGGGAGGAAGAATGGGGCCCTCGCGGAAATACTTGAAGCAGTACGCCCGCATATGATGGGGGAGATCGATGAGAGGCAGAGTTCAACCGCGTGGCCGAGTGACGTGGAGGGGGGAATCACTCGATTAGGTCACGGTAAGGGCGAGTCACGAAATAACGTCCCATACAATCTCTCCTTCACACATACGCTCGGCCTTAAACGAAAACACACCTCGTCGACACACGAGTCAGAATGCGGAGAAGAAATGAAATTTCCGAAACGATCTGCAAAAGGACAGGCGGAGAGGATTCACACTCTACACTCGGAGGAACGTCCTGTGCCAAAGATGAAAAATCCGCACAAAACTCGCAACCGGTGACTAAAACCAGGTAAAACCGGGTATAAAAGCATGCGCGCGAAAATATTATTACTCCGTTTTTTCCTCCGTCTTCCCGATGACCAAACGAAGTTCTTTGTTTGATTATAACATCAACTGCCACAAACATAAGCCAGGTTCTAATTTAGGAGGGGTATTCTTCATAATTTCTATAATATAATATAATACGATCGACTGATTGGAACTGTTTTTTTACACCCTTCCTGTCTGTTGAAAACGGCTGCATTGGGTCACTGGGTTGGGCTAGTAGTTTTACCATTTTAAATATGAAAACAAACTCGATAAACGATAAAAATGGGGAAACCACCAAACCGAACCAACCCAATCCAATTGATTTGAACTGACTGGGTATGATAGAACAGCACCGAGATTTAACGCCAATTCCGCATTCATTACGCTAACAAACATGATTTTAAAATGCTAGAACCCGATAAATCGATTCCAGAAATAACTGCAGATTTTGCTAGGAATTAAAAATGTGCAAAAGCATAACTGTGGGGGTTTGTTATGATTCACGAAAAAGTCAACTTTCGGCGACCAGAACACGATCAGGCAACTGCAGCGATACCCTGTCCAAGCCGAGATCGTGAAAAGCAGGAAGTGACAGGATTTGCGAACTAGAGACCAGGAATAACTCCACTGGCGTTACCGGAATAATAAAACAATTACTCGGAAACGGAGGTCGAGAAACAAGCAACAAGAGAGTAAACCGGAATAATGAAGTTGTAGTTCAAAACATGACTTTTGACGGGCGTAAAAAAATATACAAAAGCCACCGTCTGCGAGTAGTTGAAAGAGAATAAAAGAGAAGGCCGAACCTAAAATTCGAAGAAGGGAAAGAGTAGAGGTCAGGAAGGAGACCCACCCTCTCTTAGATAATGAAAGAAGAACCTCTCGTGACGCTCGGAAGAAGTGAGAGACTGTTATAAAGTTCCGCTCGCAAAACTTTGGGCGTCGGATCTCTAGGAACGATCCTCTTGATTTAAAAGGCAAATGCATTCCAGGAGGGCAGAGTGGTTACAGGAGAGAAAGCGGAGGTAGCGAAGCAAGAGACTCGCACCGTGAATCCTCCTCATCAGTGTACCTGAGAGGGGTTTTAATTTAAACTTTAATATTTCTTCACGAACGATCCTGAAAAATATCGATTTGCCTTTGCATTGCGCAGATGAGGAATTTTAGAGCAATGAAAATAGCCAAAGAGTTAACCGTAATTCAGTATTAGTTAGGTTATGCAGTAAATTTAGAGCATGGCACATAATCTGAGCGATTGGAGCAAAAGAAGGTACATAAAAATAAAAAGCAGATCCATTATTGAGCTGGGAGCTTTAAAAGAGCTTAAACGGGTTTTCGTACCATAAACTGTAACCTAATATAAGGCTAAAAAATCGCAAGAACCATTTCCTGCCTAATTCTTCGATCAGATCGATTAAACTACTCTCAAACTATATACAGAATATGTGCACAGGCGCGCACACATGGAAATAGGCTTGGTAAAAATTTTGTTTCTCTGGACGCATCAGTTTTACGAGCCATCAAAACTTTAGAACAGCATTTAGTTAAAGAAATATATTAAAATAATTTTTTCATCACCTAGCAGAAGAAATAACAACATTTATGTCTCCTTGTAATCTCTCCTTTTCACCGAATATTAAATGGTAATCAAAGCTGCAAAGTTCCTGAATTAACTCTCGTTAATCTTCATCATCCTTAGTTGCTAGCAAATTTTACGGCGGAGCGGATAATTTATCCTTTTTACATATTAAATGCAGTATAATTTGCAAGAGAGTTGGTATTTAAAATCGTTGAGGATTCCCAAGACGAGAGAAATCTCCAAGACTTTCGGTTTCGATTAATGGTAACTTCCTTATTTTGTCCTCAAACGACCTTGCGATCATATTTTCCTGTTGTCCCCCTCCCTCACCACGGACGTGTACGTGTATATAATATTTGTTACAGCCTTTCATCATTATTACCTATTTCTTGTACTATTTATTCATGCTGAACGGTAAAAAGAAGAAATATTCTTGAGAACCTATTCACAAGACATGGATCGCAACTATAGCAAGTTACCGAAATTTCCGCCAGGCCGACAGATAACAAACGCAATACGGCGCGCGCGCAGCGAACAATGGCGATAGTACACATTCCGAGTCTCGCACATCAATTAATTATCGACGGCGATCGGGACAAAATAGCTCGTGCGGGACAAAGGGGGCGTGGACTGGAAAGTGAAGGATGTCGAAAATTAGGAGTCTTGACACGGCCATTTATCGATTCGCGTGATTGCGTCGCTTTGGGCAGCGGAAGGAATTATTTATTGGAATCCTCGGGCGGACGAAAAGAAAGTATTCCCAGGATAGGGAAGCGAGCGGTGGAAAAAGAGGAGTGAATGACTCCATTACGACGGTGGAGAAGGTTCAATTCCTTTAAAGAAAAAACGGGAGACAATGGGCTTCCCGCACATCCAAGGAGTGTTGGTAATGTTCTCTTTTGAGACCAATTTCATTGAACGGCTGCTGATGAGGGAGGTGCTGAAGAAAGACTTCCGGAAAGCACAAAAAAGAAAAGGCACTTCTGTAGAACGGTCGCTCAGGAACCACATGATAATCAACGGTTATAACACTTATTTATCCTTCGTGGATATTTACGGCGAATAGCGGGTAAAAAAATCTGCTAGGAAGAAAGGACTTCTCAGCAAAAATTTTGAGGTAAACGAATCAATTTCTCTCGAGATATTTCTTTTTAGGAAAGATCGACATAACAATTGCTTCCACCTTTTGCCATACTTTGTCAAACTCCAGGAAGTCCCGAACAAATGAAATAGCTCAAGCCCCTTTTAAGTCACGGTGCAGCCTTTACTTGAGAACCCGTTTCAGTTACTATCACTCGTAAGCTTACTGACTTTATTTAATGTGCTCAAAGAAATATGTAATGAGTATCAAATGATTCACTCAAAGTGTATTGGGTCATCTTCCGTTGCCTATGTTTATTATACAAAACTTCACACAGAGTTTGAGGAAAAAGCCACCAAAAATATTCCATTTTATTTTCTCTCTTTCTCACTAACAGCAGATTTTAATGAACTATAAATTTTCCACCGTAGTGGATTGACGTAATATACATATCTCTTGAATTAAATCAGTTCATGAATACTATGCTTCATGGTGAAAACGATGTGGGAAGGCGTGACTTTGTAAAGTTATGATACATCACCCGATGATGGATCCGTGGAAGCGAAACCGGTCGCGGATGAAAGTATTGTGAAAATTACAAATAGTGCTTCTTTTCGCACTTTGCCTCATATTCAATGATTCCGGCCTCCGTATACAGACTTCACCTTTAGTTCACCCAAACAGCCAGCCAGTTTCTTCAGAGGAAGGAACTGCCCAACAAAAAGAAGAGGGATCTCAGGCCATTCCAAACACTTAGAAATTTTTACCGCTTGGGCGAGGTTATCGTTGCGAATCCCGTATCGAGAATCAACTCATGAATATGTAGCCTTCGGGACGAATAACCATTTCAATTAAAATTGGCTCGGGAAAAGGACGTGGCCGAACAATTCCTGGCAAAAAAGAGAGAGGAAAAAGTTGACGGAATGTATTCGAAACGTAAAAAAAAATAAAAAGTTGCGATCAACCGTGGTACCGCAAGGATGTTCTCCGGTGAGCGAGGCCGGCGATTTCCATCCTCCTGGCTAATTAACATCCGTTACTTGTTTACTTTCTCACGTAAGCAGTATTCGGGTCCATTAAATAGCGCGGAGTTGTCTAGGAAACGAGCAAAAAACTTTCATGCCGAGCGTAGGATCTGAGTGGAGACATGGATGCTATTCTAGTGTCCTTATCAAGTCAATAACAACATCCTCGTCGATCGCCGTTTCTTCCACTGCTGAATTAACGATATCGGAGATGCTAAATGAGTAATGTTGAATATACATGCAACCACACAAACGCGTGCCATGTTTTCATTATTCTCGTTTTCGATTTTCCGACATTCGAGTTGCCTTTGCCTAAACATTTAGATAGATTGAACAGTTTCCGCTGTCGTAATAGCTGTTTATTTAAACCGTAATTCTTATATTTATATATGTAATTGAAACATGAATTACTTTCGTTCTATATGAAAAAGAGCCCTTTCTTTAAACAAATGATGCACTGCAGGAAATGAAAAATTATACACTATTCTTATTAAAATGGAAATTGAAGTTATCGTAAGACAGGTGAAAGAGAGTTTACGCTGTAGCCAGTTCATAGAACTCAGCACTAACTCAGAAATACCAGGAATTCTGAGAAGAGCCCGATACTTACATATTTTAATAGCCTATCATCTCTAGGGGTAGAAGAATACAGGAGCTCATCTCAGAAATACAGGCTTCCTCCCAGAATGCCGGGTTTTCCCGAGTTCGTTCTGAGTTCTATGAACGGACCACAGAGTAAACTCGTGCATCTTTCTAACGGCTTAAAAAGTATTTTAAAGCTCAATTACAAATTACGTGCATTTGTAATTGAGTGATATCTGAAACTGCTATTTTGAAGATAACTACCATATGTTACATATCTTTGTCCTCATACCTTTAAATAGTATGGATTGACATTACGGAAACATGTCTGACCAGTTCCTGGTTTTTAAAGAAAGAAACTTTTGAACTTTCAACGTGACCTGACAATCAGCACATTGACCTGGACACTAATTGTAATACCTTCGCGTGAAGTGACTCTCTTTCCCATAAATTAGCTTCACCAGTCGTCCGGAAATTAAAAAGGCGAAAGATTTAAGCTTAAGACTGGGCGAACTTGTCTAGAAAGCCCTCATCCTTGCGGCATGCGCCTCCGTCTTGAGGAAACGGCGCCACGGCATTTGCGCGGCTTTAAAGCAAGCAATTTACAACGGAGGCCTTGTGCGGATATCCGCGTCTAAGAATTGGGAAACGAAAGATGCGCGCTGCCGAGGATATTATTACTCTCGCGCTGCAGATATGCGGTCACGTGACGGCAATATACGAATAAAAAATTTTGTTTTGACATAAATACATTCAACATATGAATACGATATCTTAATAATGAAATATATACAATAACACAAAAGTTCGCAATAATCTTTGTTTATTTTAAATGCCCAACAGCAAATATATAGGATTCATCTCTGAATATACGGTTAAGATATAAGATATCTCAGCGTTCCCGGCAGACCTTCACGGTGGCGGTAAACGGATTATGATCCCACCGTATATCATCCAGCCAATCTTCTACCCCGCTAATATTTTGTCTTGCGCACGTTCATTCACCTAAATGCTCGCCTATTTTAAATGAGGCCTTTATGAAACTTCAAAAATTTGTCAAAAGCTTCTGTACCTTCCTAGCTGTCTGATCTTTTATTAAGAAAGGAAGTTTTACTTAGATTAGACATTTGTTACAAGTACGTACCTTTGCTGAAGCCTCTACCTCAAAGCTTGTAAAAGGAAACCTCGTAAATAACTTAGAGATTTTGCCGTTTATACGCGTGTATAGGCGACCGTTAAATTCATAATTTCGATGAAGATGAAGTAAGGTCGACCCATATATAGGAGAAATACACAGAGATTTGAGAAAAATACTACTTAATCTTTTATACATTATAGCTTATGAAAGATTGAAATAATCGAAATACAGCACATAAAAGTCGCAAACTGCAAAGGGAATGAAAATAATAAGCATATAAATGGAATATTTCGGTAAAATTTCCACTGTCGACCTATGACAGAAAACGACCTGTGATCTTTATAAAACTATTAGATTCTAGACGAATTCGGCCTAATGCTTCCTGAATCAGCAATAGCTTTCGAGTCTGAAGAAACTTTCTAAAACGAAAATAGCTACTTTTCTCAGGACCATCCCTTCATTCTATTTACTTCTACTTCTTCGGATCTCAGGGGCAACTTCCGCATAATACTGTTGCATATTACTTCCGCATATTACGTTACTACAATTTCGAACAACCTCGAAAGAAGCAAACACGAATCAAAATGGAGCTAGCGAAGATGAACACTGAGGAGTGAAGGAAACATTTACCATGAAATACCAATGCAAAGTTATGGATAGTCGGAGAGCGAGAGTCAATTGGGATCGTAAAGATGGCTTCTCGTGGCGTTAACAGACGGCGCCAACGGAATACCATCGAGGAAGGGAGACTGTCTCAATGATTATAAATTCAACGAACAGTGTCTCCCATCCAGAGTAAACACAGAAACCATTAACTTTAATTTGTGGAAACAGCATCATTGGAGGTTAAGGCATCGTTGACCGGTGAGAACCAGTCGAAACGGATTTTCCGAGATATTTACGCCATCGGAGGACTGTTATTGGAGGCAACGGTATAAAACTAGCCACGAAGCTACTGTGAAAAAAGAGCAATTCGATTCCGAGAGAAATTGCTTGACGTCCAGTTTCAAGCACCATCATCAGAGAACCATCAAGAAAAACTGAGATATATAATTTTAACGCAACAAATATCTTCCCATCCATATGGAGAAATGTGGGCATAAAATGTCAAAAGATGCATTAAAATTATATCCCGAATACTATAGAACTGAGTGTAATAATAGGGGTCCACAAATCCGCGGTCTTTCCGGGAATTCTCTGCAGCCCGAGTTGAAATCAAATCTTTCTTTTCATATCCACTTTTCCATTAGCGCCAAATTTGGAATTCGGTAATGTTACAAAATACTGTCATAAGATGAAAAATAAATCAGTAACATGAAGTCATGAAATTATAGTTTATAAAACTGGAGCAGTTTGTTGGCGTCCCACGAAATCCTTTCGAATGCTAATCCGGCCCGCTGAAACTTTAGGCTAAGGAGCTTCTACTTTAGAAAATTAGCTATACAACGGAAAATTTATATTAGATAACTTTCCAGCAATACAGACAGAAGATCTGTATGGACTGCTCTTAATTAACTGATGTGATTTCAAAGAAGAACGTTGAAATATACACAGGAATTAGTGATGCTAAAAAGGAAGGGACAAGACGATTGTATTTTCGATAGACGAAAGATAATTCATTTCCATGAAAAAGAATGGTTAACCAAGCTAATTCAGAGAAGTATAGCATACGATCTTCGCGAGAGTTGACGTCACAATTTTAAAGGCTTCGTCGTGAAATGTGAGGTAACCTGCCTATATATGCCTGACAATTCATAGCCCGAAAATAGCCGTGCAATAGTGCTCTGGGAAATGATTAATGATCACGATCAAGGATTTTTTATTTACGGAGATGGAGAAAGAATAAACAAGGCTTCTTGGAACACTCATTCGATCGATGGGCTTTTGGAAAAAATACAAAGAACGGCTTAAAGGTCAAGCGATACGGTGAATCAAGGGCGCGTCCAAATATTCGACAGTCGCTCATTTATCAATCATCGGCATGAAGGTACTCTCAAAGGAGAGCTTTTCCGACGCGGAAAAGACTCATTACGCTCGGCCTCTCGAAATTAAGACGGAGGGAAATCCTTCCCCCATCACTGGATCACTTCCTCCCGTCGCCTTTACAGAATACAGACATCCTGCCCGTTGCCATAACAACCCGCGAGATTCCGCGTGACGACGCTAGCTTGTTCCAGCAACCTTTCCCCATCCCAACAGTCCTTCTCCGTCCCATTCCATCCACCTCTCAGCCGCTCTAGTCCATTTTCACAAATTACAGCGCCTCCTTTCAGACCCTCTCAGTGGATTAGAAAGCCTCGCCTTAGCCTAATAGCGTGCTTTCCTTCTTATCTCCCCTCCTCCTCTGCAGTCACATCTGATTCTCTTAACAAAAGTAGTTGTCCGCCGAAAACCACGGCCCTCCCACTCCCGGATTGACCGGACAACCGTTAATTCGTTACAATGAAGAAAATTAACGAGCTCCCTTTAACCCTCTTTCAAGAGATGTTGCCCGTTATCTGAATTAAAGTCCTGCAGGAATCATGAACCGAGACTCGAAACTATAGGTTTATTTCGCGAATAATTATCTCGCTCGATTCTTGACGTCAAAGAAGAGTTGCTCACTTTAAATCTTTATCGGTGCGTGGACGACGTGAACATTTTTTCAGCCAAGTAATTATTACACTGCATAAGTTCCAGTGTCATTTTCGTATTTCATTCAATTTTCTTTTGTTTTTGTCTTCACTTGAAACCGCCAGCTCGCGTGAGAAGTTGGCAAGGCTTTTTCTCAATGACCCGCAATTGCGTCCGCCTTCGTCGTGGTTAACGTTCATCGTGACAATCAACCTTTCAGAGAAGCAGCGAGTGGAAACGTTTTCTTGGGAAACTTAAGAAATGATTTTAGCCTCTCTCTATTATTAAAATCAATTCGATTAATTCTAATAAAATTCGTCCTGATTCATCATTTCACCGGTAAGAACGAAAATAAATTAGGTCCGCGTCTGGTTTGTCAATTTAAATATTTGCAGTGCAAACATAACTAGAAAACAGCTGCAATAATATAAGAATCTCATACAAAGGTAGTCAAATGTAATAGTTAAGAGAGGTTCGTAAATGTCGTTACAGGGCGTTTCTCACGAGGGAGAGGACACATTCAAGTTTGATGACGTGTTGGATGACTTCTGGTGTTGGTTTGAAGTGAAAGGAGCATCCCTAAGATAAAAGGTTAGAAGTCAACGTTACTGTGCGGTCAATTATCTAGCTAGAATGGGTTTGCTATTTGTACGTATTCATACGCAAAAATCCATCAAATGTAGCGCGTATTTGAATTCCCTTGACAACTTCTGAAACTGCAACGCACGCATATATATATACACACCTGAAAACAATCTTCATTTCGCGTGGCGCGCTGAAAAAATAGTAACAGAGGCGCCATAAATCACTGGAGAGCTCTCCGCAACATCAACAAATCAAAGCAGGTCCGAAGGGCTTTTCGGAAGGCTTTCAACCCAGATGGAGAAATATATCGGACCGAAAGACGCATAACTCACTGGCGGCGCTCTTAAACAACAGGGGCGCGAGGGATAATTACGACCCCGAGGATCTCGAGAGATGAGCGAGCCTGCCCAGGGAAACTCTTTTCGACGCCTTCCTACACACACAAGAATGGACAACGGGGTGCTCTCCCAGCATTCAATAGAGCCATCCGAGTCGATTCCTTCGAGAGACGGAGGAACGAAAAGTTAAAAAGAAGCCGAAAGGCAAGCAAAAAAGTTCTTCGAGTTAGTTTTTCTCGGCTGATTTATTTGCGTAAAGTCACTGAAAATATCGCGCCACCGAGTGCTGAACTACCTTCCCTTTCGATTTTCATGCCTCGAATCTCACTTTCGAATCTTCTCTCTTCAACGACATTTTTCGGAATCCGCAATCGATGTGTTTATTGCCAACGCCTTCGGATATCATTTTGATCTAAGAGATGATAAGGCATTAAATTTTTAGAATAAAAATCTTCTACAATTTTCACGCACCATCTACATATTAATTCAGACAGCTTACTGAATTAATCCCAAATAAAGCAGGATTGGCTATACCTATTAAGGCTTAATATTTCCAGATGAAAAGTTTAATTTGTTCAACAAATGCAATAATAATACAACCATCTCCAAAGTAAAACAATAAAGTGCACTAAAATAAGACCAACTTCGCAAATCAGCCATTTGCCACTGTTTCAAAGTAAGCTATGCGGGTGAATAAACTTTTAGCCGATAAAAATTATAATTTGCTGCGGAAAACGGTAATTATAAGATCAAACATTTAGAATCAAAGGAATTTGGAATGAAAATAGTCGTTTAATATTGCTAATGTAACATTTCAATCAGTCTTAACTGTAAGTTCCCATGCCATCGTGATACCATCAACTATTTTATCTCAAATCGAGGGCTTACATTTTTTTCGATTCAATGTCTAATAGTTTAAGGTGAAAGAGTAAGAAAACATAAATTAATCATTCAACTCTAAACCCACGCCAACCAAAACAATTTTCTCATAGAGATTTAACTCATTATACATACATTTTAAAGCGTCCAAGACTACAAGGGTCAATTCTTTCGGATCTAATACACGTTCTGGCTAGCACATTTCATTCCATACTTCAATTTAGAATTTTTAAGAGTATTATTATAAATTCAATTAATGTATAATTACAACAAACTCTGTAGCAATAAAGCTCATTCTTATGAAAAAGATAGTACTGAATAGTATCGTAAATGGTGGTAAATATATTTAAAGAAAATTAAGATTTGTGCCCACGTTTGTTCTGAATTCCAACAATACTGAGGCAGATAAATATTGTGGCATGTAAGTGTGAGTAAGTAGGACCAAATCTTCCTCCTCTTCCTCCACTGAACAGCTTTATTAGCTCTTGCAGAACTCTCGTTCTTGTGCTATCGAACCAGCGTCCGCCCTTTCAAATCCACTCCTCCGCCTCAGGGCTCTCTCTCCTTCGGACACGCGACCGCACGAAGAGACGAAGGTTACCCGTTGGAGATTGCAATTATACGAGCACCTCCTCCTAACCGGGAATATTCCACGCACTCACGAGCTGCAGTTGAGGATGAGTAAATGCCGGAGTAACCTAAGTCACTACGACATATTATTCCGGTAAAAAATAGGACTCCTAAGCAGTAACATACGAGAAATATTATTTAGAGAGCAGCAGCGCTCTAATATATAACCTCTCCATTGATATAAATTCAAAAATTCAAAGAAAATTTAATAATATATTTAAATAAATAATGTTCCACAACATCTAACATTAGTTTTTGATGTTTAAACAATTACTTGAGTGGAAATGATAATTTATTAGTTCCCGAATGGAGTTATGTTCACCTTTGACCCGAAAGGAATATTACATATTTAGAATCTAGATTACGGCAATAATATTTCAATAGTAATGATATACTTTCTAACAATAATAATAATAAATCAGAATGACAATAACACTACTGAAAACCATATGATCAAAATTTTATTCATTTAGTCCTTGAAGATGACAGCATAGTTAATGAAATATGGACGAGTTTTCTTCTCAGAAAAGTGTCTCTTTCCTAATGTGACGGTTTCCTAGTTTGTGTCACCGCTTGAGCTATGGGACAACCCCATATGGGTCAATGAGCATTCTAAATCACTATTTCAATTGTAAACTGTCGGAGAGCGCCAAAAATATCAGAGGCATAGGCACTAGTCAAGTACCATCAAGTAGTGCATTCATTTTATCCGCAAACGACACAAGCTAGCGACAAAAAAGAATGTTTTTTTTCACTGTTTACGTGAAAGCCGACGATATAACAGAAGCATAAAGTTATATGCGTAGACTTTAACCAAAAATACACCAATAACGAGGGCAAAAATGCGGAGGAAACCTCGTCATAACTGCAATGCAATCGCCTTTACAGAGCGAAATTAGAACTAGAAATTCTCATCTCACATTTAACCCTTGACTGAATGTTATACAAAATAAATAAAATCGATTCATAATTAACACAAGTATTTGAACTATAACGTAAACAGATTTTTACAATTACGGAGTCAATAGAAAGGAAGTAAAAAAAGAAATAACGGTTGTGGGGAAAAATTGCGACATTTTTAACACAAAGAAAATATTTCGACTGGTGAAATTTGAATGATTCTTCTCAGGAGTTTTCATAATTTGTAAGCTTTAATTTCTTTGGATATTTTGGCTGAACTGAAAACTATTCACCGGAAAATTACTTCTGATGCAGCGTCAAAAACCCGACCACAACAGTTTGGTAAAAATCTAAACACATATCTTTTAAGCCATCATTGAAATTAATGCCAAGTTATTCGGAATAGATTTTACAAAAAGTATTATAAGCTCCATTTTTTTTAAGCATCGAAACCCTGACGCATGCCTTTTCAAGCTTCGACATACACTGAAAATATTATTTCGAAGTCGGCGTAAGTTCTTTACTTTTTCTAACGACCGAGGTTCGATGCCTTTAAATTAAATGGTATATTCTGGTTCTTCTTTTTTCAGCAAAAAATGGAAACATTGGATGAAACGTAAGTCTTACGCACATATCTTCGTTCAGTTAATTTAATAAAATAGCGAAAAATTGAAAGTCCGCTCTAAATTTGTAAACTACAAGGAGTACTATCTTCCACGTGTAAGGGAACATTTCACTCTCTCGTCATTTGAAAACGCTACAGTTTCGTGCAGGATCCTGTATTCCCTTCGGAAGCTAACCTTTCTCGCTATTGATCATTCATGAACAAGAAGTCGACGAAAGATGTTTGAGGGAGAACGGCAAGCACGGAGCTCTGCACGTACATCGATTCCCAAAGGGCACTTGCTAAGGATTGCGTGAAATGGAAACTTCTCCTGACCGCTGAATATTGATTATTGAACCATGAAAACGTAAAACGTGTAAAAACGTCAATTTCAAACTAAAACTTTGTAAATTCTCCCACTCAAAGGGTTCAAGGCTAAGCTAAGCTATCCGAGACACTATTGCAGACTATCGGGCACTGCTAGAGATTAAAAATTTCCTTCAGGTTACCACGGAAAGGTATGCTGTACGAGCATACAAAATTGGAGAACGACAGACGAATTGGTGAACGCATTTCAATACGAAGAAGCACGAAACTGTAATTTATAACGGTAAAATGGAACTTTCTTCCAAATCATCATTAAAAGATGAAACTGTGTCGCTTTTACGTCTGATGAAACATAAGATTTTTCGCTGAGAACATTCTTCAATTCCGAACAGGCTCCTTTGGAATACTAACAGTGGAATGATGGCAATTTGGTACGTCAACATGCTATAACATGGCAAATTTTGGATGTCAATTAAAACTTCTGAATTATTAATGAACGCTACGAAGTTTGCTTACAGAATAGTAGTCGAGGAAGGTTACCATTGGGAAAAATAACTTTTAAAATTCTTCGTGAATTTTCACCACAGTACAAGAAATTAATGAATAATTCACCAAGCCCTTGGTTAATTGGAATTTAGCTTGATAAAAGCCCAAAAACCTGCTTCTACTGTCTTCTTCTTTAATTCAAAGGGTACCATTAAAGAATACGAAAATCCGACCATTTCCTTCATAAATACAAAAAGTACTATTACGGCACAAAATTCTACGAATTTAAAATTCGATGGACAGAAGAGAACGTGAAGGAAAATAGCAAGTCCATAGAACGAGGTTATCGGGAATCAGTAATGGTACAACCAGGCGAATGCTCGAGATTACGAAATTACTTTAAAAAAGAGAAGTTATTTGGGATTCTTGGCCTTTTTCATCGGATCAAAATTGCCCTCGGACTGAGATAGGAATTCTCCGAAGGAAAGAGATCCAACCAGTTCCTTTAACGACATAATAAGAAAAGGAAATAATAATAAAACGGAGCCATTCGCCACGCAAGGACGCATGGGGACAAAGGATTATTCAGTGGAGAAGCAATAATTCAGTAGAAAGGAACCGATCACCTCGACGGGTGGTCTCAGATGCAGTCGAGGAATGTGGTTAAAATCTTCTCCCGTACAAATATACACAAATTCATAGAGAAAATTCCATATTCCTTTTTCAGATAGTCTCTTTGAACCTACTTCCGTATTAGACTGGTGACTGGAATAATCGTTCTCAATTATAGCGGCGAAGACAACTCAGAATATTTTCAAGGGCAAAATACTTGCGTAAATAAAGAGGAAAATTATGCCCTAACGAAATCGAACTTTCAGCTCATTACTAACCTTCCAATAAAAATATTTTTTCCTTTCAAGGTTCGCTTTCGGGGATTGCCAAGATTAAGAATGTTACTTACAGTGATTGATACAGTAATTTGTAAGGTTTTTCGATTATGTGGAAATATAAAGACCATTTGTAAAGTCCGCTTACTTACGATAGACACCTTAGCGCTCTTAATATTACTTACATGGACTGCCATTACGCAGATTATGAATCAGAAGTGCGAACTAAAAGGAAAAACAATTAGTAGTGCATATATTTAGTATGCAAGACAATTTTAGGCCTTATATTATATTATTGTTAAGCAATTGGGAGATAAGACGTAACTTCAAAGAGCGTTTACAAGGCTTTTAGATTTTCTTTGGAAATTCTCTTAGCAGGATGTGCAAGGCAGAAGGGAAGCGATGAGTCGTTCCCTCGAGATTTTCGTTTGAGGAAATACAAAATTTGAATCGCTAAAGAAACCAAAGTATCACTCACCGATCGAAAATTGATTTAATTTACACAGATGAAAACCGATGCTACTCATGATCCAAATTACTTCTCAGGATAAAATATATTTACCATAAAAAATCATAAAATCCGTGACCGTACACACGAATATTCTATATGGACCTCGCGCATTAGATGCAGGTGAATGTCGAAAGACACCTTATTTAGAAAATGTTTCCACAGACATCACTAAACAAAAGTCAGCGGGAGAATTCTCGTCCATAGAAGCAGTCGCACAGATTTTCGAAAAAGGTTCGTTTGAAAATAAGTTCAGCAATTTTTTAAGAGAGCAAGCTCACTAACGAACCGTACCTTTTGCCTTTACTGCATCCCAGCTGGCGGGTCTATTTTTCATCCCATCTGCCGCACACTCAATCGAATTGCTCCGTGCCCTTAATTACTTCGCATCTCGCGTTGCACATCTCGTGGATCTCGAAAAAAATTACACGCGAAAGAAATGGAAACCCGAACCGTAAATTAGGTTCGGAGGTTTCTGCTCGAGAGTCGTTGACACCGCTCAATTCAGCGAAAGAAGCGGCTTTGGAAACTATCATCTCCGAGTCTATCTCCCGAGTTGGCACGCGGCTGAGAGCGAGGATAAAATCTGTGAGACCTCAAACACGCTTCAGCGGCCTTTAAAAGAACGAAGCCCAGCCATTGCCGGGATTGTACCGTAATTTAATCTGAATTATCCTGCAACTTAAATTAAATTTACACTGGGGCACCCTTAACTGTCTCACACATATGCTCAGCGGTTAAATTCGGCCAAAAATTATACGACCTTAGAAATACTTATATTGGTGTTTCTATCACCCGCAAGCTACACACTAGTTGCGTCAATTCTAGACATTACGAGTAATTATTACTTTAAGGCCTGAGAAAAATCCCCCGATCAATAACTTATACATAGGTTAAAGAATCATGAATTCAGAAGTTAACTAAAATACATTAAATCGTTACATATGAAAAAATGCAGTGTAAAATCATCTTTCTTCTGAAATTTCCATGAGAATTTTCGATTAAACGGACAGTAAAAGGAAAGGTAGGGTGTATTTGGGTCAGGCACTTTGAGACTGGAGTCAAAGATCATTAAGGATCCCACATAAATTGTTGAAAAGGAACATCCCTAGGATTTCATGCTACTAAAATCCTGATAAATCGATAGCACATAGAGTTAATATTAGCAATTACCTTCTAATTACAAAAGACCATACTACACGAGTGATTTTACCTCACAAAATAATATTACACATCCAAAAACACGACAGCCTAGTATTCGGAACCGTTAAGTAACTTCCTATAGTAAAAATAATTGCCTACAGTAAGCTTGTGACTTCAAAAACTAGTAATCGAATTAAATGTCTGTAACCAATGAGAGGTGGACGTGAACTAAGCTGAGAGAAGGGAAACCAATCAATCCCATAATCCGAAAACCAATAAACTTCTGAGTCGGATGGAAAGTTCATTCAACTGTCCGCGCCTGTTACAATCGCAAGACTCGATTCCAACCGATCACATCATTCAACATCTAAATGAAGAAATTTTTGGATACAATGCATTAAATTTAACTATAGGAATACGCCTCGAAACCTTGCTTCCTTTTCTTTAGCATGCATAGAAACTTCAAACCTCGACAGTGCATAATATTATTCTGTATTATCTACAGCAAGAGCAAAAGAGATTTTACTTTATTCCTCAAACGACTCGCTTCAAATGAAACGATTCCGTGATATCTGTGCCATAATACACAGACAAAGATACTTTCAGTAAACGAACCTCTTTTTAATCTCTTATTCGGGTAAAATGAAGTAGAAGATGAAGAATGCTTTCCTTTTTTACGTTTTCAGCCTTTTTGTAGTTCGATGGCTTTTCTTAGAGGTAAAGCATGAATGTCTAACGAAAACCGTCGACTCATTCTGAAGGAGATGATCTACAGCGCAGACGACATTCAATTAAAAAAAAAACGGCTGTGGATACAAGTTTGCGAATGAGAAACACAGTATAAGATAGAATAGGCAAATTTGAATATTTATCCACCTAGAGAGTAGTGTTCATGGTTGCGATGATATATATGTCAGATCGGTGCAAGTGGTGATAGGTAATGACCATCATTCTAATCAATCTGTATTGAAAGCTATAAAAAGCGTAATTCATAGGGATGTTTTGATGACCAAAAACGAAATTTTACAAAATTATTGTGAAAAAAGGAAAAAAAAGTTAATCCCTTAACTTTTAGATGATCTTAAGTACACGATGAGGATTTGAAGGGAAATTTTAATTGTTTATGGGCTATAGATAACTCTAAAAATAACAACTGTAACTGTAAAAGGAAGACGAATAAAATCAGCTGTTTAATGCTTGGTTTTCCATTCAGTAGCTGTACAAAATTTGTCCTTGCTTTAAAGGAGTTTTTATACGCAATTTTGCGAAATTTCCTTTCGACTAAAAGCATCAAACTAAAACAAATTTTTTTAATGATAATAATTTCCTAGATTACTATTTTGTTATGAGTAACACTAAAATTTTGTAATTTGCGTACTGTTCTTTGATAGGAAAAGCTCAAGAACGAGAAAAAATGTTGCATTGATACCAGCTCAGAAGAATTCCATCAATATCCAAATAGCATTTAAGTTTTAAATTGAAAAACTACCTAGGTTATTTGAAAATATTTCTCATACTTCCAAATGATTACATTCCCTAAATATGTAAAAATGCTGTCAGCCCCTAGATCACATTATCAGATTTTACTCTCAAATCTACTTTGTCCAATCTTGATTCCTCTTGTCGCAGCCCCTTTATTATGCTCGAAATCTGGATAGTCAATCTGTCTGTTTAAAAAAAATCGTTTCTTTATCCTGGCATTCTATATATTCGGAAACGACTTGTTCGAGTGTGAAAATCTTCCTTCCAAATATTGCAACGACATAGGATTGATATCAAAAGATCAATCCTACATAGAGTAGTAAAGCCGAAAAATGCGAAATTTTTAGCTGTAACTACGGTGTAGTGAATTCCCTTTCAATCCTTAAGCTTCAGAGAAACTGCGTCAATGCGCCCCAATTTATTCTCCAGCACAATTCCTTTTAGGCGCACCCTTTTATCCGATATTCTCAGCTGCATCAAGCGCACATTGCTATGCATTCCGCCCAAAATGTTCAATTGTTTTCTGCAACAGAGGCCTTAGAATCGTCCGATATTCCGATGTCACGTCGCTCAATTTTCACGTGAAAAGTTAAAGTCGGCTCTTTTTCAATGTGAAGCGCGTATTACACGATTTCGAAAGTATGTCACTCGGCAAATATTGTCTGAAAAGGAAGAGCATATGCGACGTAAATAACAAAAAGGGACTACGGAATTCCGGGCGGGATCCAGATCAATCAATCAAAACATTTTTATTCCGCGCGAATGCTTTCGCAAAAAACTTTACGTCTTCTGTCTTTTATATCCGCCGTCGAAGTCTCACGGGACTGCCTTGGGATGAAGAAAGAAAATGCGCATCGAGTACACCGTCCGAAACATGTACAAATTTGCAATCGCAGTGCTAGAGAAGATCAAGGAGAAGAGTCTCTGAAAGGGTAATATAGGCAGATTTTCGGGAATTCCTGTGAATGTGAATCACTCGAAAATACATTTCAAACATTTACGAACGAAAGGTGCCTCTCCAAATTTCAATCATGAACGGTCTCGTAAAAACCGCATCACTAATCGGATTTTCGCATCGTACGATCTTAAATTTTTTAAGAATGAAATAAAAATTTAAATCAATGAATGAAACAAAGATTTAAGGATGCGTTACTTAAATAAGTAAATTAAATTAAGGGTTCAAATTACTTATTTAAGTAACGCTGCGTATGAAAATTCTCAGCGGCAAAATTCAGTTTTCTATAAAACAACAGAAATAGGATAATCTTTCTAATAAAATCTAAACATTTTACGTGACATATAAAAAGAATTCCTACTCTTCTAAGTCAATTTTCAGCTCAATATACAAGATAATCTTCCTTGATTTTTTTCCAACTTGTGGCGCTATCTTTAGAATAATTTTTTCTTCCCATTTTGAAGCGGAAAAATTAAAATTAAAGGAAAAATTTTGGCTATTACTCTTTTTGGCATTCTCAGTTTTGTTTCATTTCGAAGAGTTTCTAGATTTACGCCTCTATTTTGGGTACTAAATTTTCCCCTGAGATTACTGAAATTCTGTTCACATACTAATATCAACATTTAATTTGTTATACTACTCACCTCCTTTCACAGTATTATCTTCTGGCGGCTAGCAAGTGCTTTAATAAGAGTCTGCTGTATTTTTTTGATTTCGGCGTTGCTTCACTTTTACCATATGTTGACACACAAATAATTTCCGTATGCTATGTTGAACAGAATTGAAAAATATGAAAATTTTCTATTCTTTTTTAAATTTACTTCTGTTTCAGTATTTTTCATGACTGTGTTAAGGGTCCTCACTTATATCACATCGCGTCATTATTGGGATATCTGGCCTCTGTCTGAAAGTGTCCCAAGGAGATTTATACCCAAAGTGATCAAGTGTCACGAATGTCGGGTCCCTCTGAAGGACGGCCCATAACAGGAGAGATACTGAGGTATGCGTAATGCATCCTAATCAGTAATGCTAGTGATAACATTGCTATTCGAGATCCTTTTCATATTTAATACTTATTAGTGCTGCATTACCTCATATAGCGAACTCATATGAGACTCGCGGTGAATCTTCCGGATCGAAGTCAAAGAAAGGTAATCATCGACATATTTCAGTCAGATATTTGTGAAAACATGGAGTATAAAATTACAAAATCTGCAATTAAAATAAATATTAATCATATCAGAATCTCAACAATCTATGTTCATAGCCGCTAAAAATCGATTATATACTCTCGCTCGAAGCGTGTGCGGCTGTCCATGCCATCGGAGAAAATATTTACACGGGGCCATAAGAATTTAGCCAATCTCAGATAATATTTTCAAAGTTTTGCTAATTATAGGTCGGGAAATGAGCTTATTTATTAATCTGTCGGTACAGACTTCAGCCGTAAGGCCTGTTTGAACCTCATCCCCTCTCCACCATTGGCTACATAAAGGTTTGGAGAAGGGGTGAGACGGTTAGGCTAAATAATAAGTAAGGTAATTTGCCCTTGCCTTCTTCACTGAGATAGAATGCTATAAAAATCTATGAATAACATATTTTCAACCATTCAAAATACGTAAAAACCAAAGTGAATGCCATTTCTCAGCATTAACCATACCCCAGAGGCCTTAATAGTATGACATCCATTAACAGGACAGATAAAAGTAAATTAAAAATAGATTTACATCTACATAAGTACATTGTAAGCCGCCTTCCGGCGTGTGGCAGGGGGCGTTAACACCAAGAGTAGAATTACTTCTTTAATTTATTATTATCGCGTATCGTTCGCGGAAAAAAGAGTCCCTAAAACGACTTGTCCTCGCGTCTATTTCTCTTATTTTACGCTCACTATCGGATCGACCAAAGTAGCAGGGGGGTCGCATAATACATGTACCAATTACGTCTTCCGAAAATGTATTTCTTCTGAATTTATCTAACAATCGCAGCCTAGCTTCTAATCTCCTTTCTTTCAAGGATTCCCAAACTGCGTCTGATCGCATTTGCGTTACGCTTGCTTCTCTATCTATTCTCTACATTTTAACAAAACGCATCGCCTTACGCTGCACTTTCTCGAGTTCGCGAGAGTTCGTTTCATCTGCTGGGTCCCATATACTCGCCGCATATTCCAGATGGGGCCTAACTAACGTGAAATACCATCGCTCTCTAACTTTTTCATCGCATCTACCTACAATACGCTTTATAAAACCGAGTTTTTTAGTTGCATTACCGCATTTTTTTTGAATGTGTGTGCTCCAGTTTAAGTTATTGGTAAGGGTGATTCCAAGATATTCTACAGAGTCGACTACATTACCTCTATTTACCTCTAACTTTTGCCAAAAGATAAATGGGAAACGTTCTCTTCTTCAAAATTTGGTTGCAGGAAACTTATTATTGATATGTCCACTAAAATTGTGACAACAAACGCAATAAAAACTCCACGGAAAGAGAATTTCCCAAGGGTTAGTGAATCATCAAAACTTGGCACGCAGCCTCTGAGGTCAGTGAGTGAGCAATATGTATTGGAAGATGTGGCGCGGAAGGGGGACGATCCCCGACCCTCCACACCAATTCCCTCCGGTTACTCCCACTCCGCAATAACCTTTTAACAAAACTCATCCGGAAGTGACCCACGACATAGGCTTCCGGCTCTCCAGTGAAACCTCCCTTCGAGTGCTCGTTTATTTAGAGGAGGGTTCCGGTCGCTAAAGCTCCGCTCACCGCGTGAGATGAGAGGCTGAGAAGCAAATTCTTTTTATAAGCAGGTGTTTTCCCCTCAGCGATGTGGAGGAAAAGATATAATGTTGTATTTAATTGCCTCCTCTCTCCGGTTTATTTCCCTTGGATCTAGTTTTATCGAAACGAATCCTCTGAAACGAGCATTTCGAAACGGTTGTTAAACTATTACGTTACCTGCTGCTAAATTAAAGAAAAAACCTATTCGTTCGCCAGCCGTAATTAGCGGGGAAGCTTAAAAGAGATTAAGAGTGATATCGCGCTGAGGTTTGGTACGCTACTCGCATTTTCATATTCAACGAAGCGAAAAAATATGGCCTGTATCCGTTAAAATTGTTCGTATGCCTTTGAATAAAATATTCTTTGTGCCGGAATCGTGCCCACGATAACCAGATTCAAGTATGCATATCCAAAAATAATTAAACGATAAATGCGCAATTTAGAGCTCTTTTGTTCCTGCCCGGAGACGACATCCTAATGCGTCGAAGAAATACGGATGAAAAAGGATAATGGCATCAAGTGATTGTTTTAAGCGTTAAGCAGAAAAATTGTTTGTTAAGCGTTAACTCCACAAGTAGGGGTAAAAAAGTGTGTATAGAACTACATTTGGCTGGAATATTCACCGTCATTAGGAAGTGATGCATGTACAAAGAAATTATAAATTATAGTGATGAGTAAACAAGTTAATTGTTAAGACAATCGAGGGAAAATCAGCGTATTACATGATCATTCATAGACGAATAACGCACCGAAACGAATTTCTGTCTTTAGAGACAAAATTCAGAGGCCAACCCATCTCCAAATCGATTAATTTCGGTCAATACCCGCTTGAGCAAGCATCCGGCAAAGGACCGCATCAGCAGATCAGATGCAGACCTATGATTTTAGAGATAGAAGATTAATTCCGCCTTTCCTAGCAAAAATCGCCATCTCCGTCTATGCGAGGAGGGTCGAAAAAGCGAAGCGGATTGGGTTAGCGGGATTTATCCGAGGGAAAACATAATTTCATGCTTCACTACCGGGAGAGATGATCAGCAAAGCTTATCTGCAAAGACGGATGCTATTAATGCATGACGTTGCTTCCTTCCTCGATTTCAGGTAAGCGGAATAAAAGTAATAGATGCGAAATAATCCGTTCGTATCGGGAACCGCTGGGATGGAAAGAAGGCGGAGAAGAGGGGGTCTGTTGCACACAACACACACGGTCACATGAGATAAGAGATGCGCTACAAAAAGACAGCGGGGCTGAGATAATGAATGCAGGTTTAGCATTTCCGCTGGCTCAAGGGAGCGGCAACTGATACGCAAGAAATAGAGGCACAGGGGGAGTTTTTACCAACAACTGCCGCCGGGAGAGACTGTTTATCCTGAATGATTAGGTTTGCATTAATGCAATTGATTAAAAAAATTAATTGTGATTCCAAACATTTTCACGCCTAACTCGTGTAAACACGCTTGCTAGTGAGAGGAAAAAAGAGAAAGCCAGATTTCATGCAATGTGAAAAACAACGTTGAAATAATATATACGCGCGAATATGCCGAGATTCTCGTAGAGAAGTAATTACGAAAACAACGGCAGAAACTGTCGGCTTCTTTATCTAGATAAACCGTAAAATTCCTTCTAATGATTAACACCTGCAAGGTTTCTTCAAAAGTTTCCATTCCTTTTGACGCAGGAGTTATAACGAAATGTCGCCGATTTGTGCGTCATTCAGTTTAGAAAAAAGAAGCATCTTAGTACAGATGAAAATTTCGCTAAAATTTCAAAATATCATCACATTTTCGCCAATTACCTTGGAATTCATTTTTGTGTAAATCAAAAGGGCAAAAAATATTCCATGTATAAAAGGAGTATCATCAATCAAGTTTACCAGCGGTTAAAGAGAAATCGGAAACGGAAACATAGACATAAATAATCAGACAAGAAAATCGTCTCCTGTGAAAGGAACTTCGCTGAAAAGATCACAGCGGTTGTTTAGTTTCAGCAGTGTGGCGCTGTTTTTATAAGGAGCCATTCCATTTTACTTTGCAATTCAAGCGAGTATTCTCGGCAATACAACAAGAAATTCTTGACTCCTTGTGTTCGAGTTGCTGGACGGAGAAGAAATATTATGATCGACGCAGTGCAGTTGTTACGGGAGACAAGAGGTCGAGAGAGAGAAATTGCAAGGAGAGAGGAGAGGAAAAGGGAGGATGAGGAAGGAAGAGGGCTGCTAATGAAAATGCAGAGTGCAAAGAGCACAACTGCGAGGGTAAAAGGCGGTATTTAATGCCTACGATAAGGTTTAACGGTTAGATATGGTAAAAACAATCGAGTGCAGAAGATAACAAGTACGTTACGTTGGCGATAGATAAGGACGATATCGAAGCTTATTTGTTGAATTGTCCTACTTCAAACCTTCAATTCATAAAACAGATGTGATGCGAAAAACCACTTAATTTTCCAAAAGCTGATGAAAGGAAAGATTTTTTTTACTAGCCTCCATTATGAGAAACGCTCGCTAAAGAGAAGAAAATATCAGGATAAGAAGAGAATATAATAATTAAAACAGTATCACCCCACTTTCTAAACTTATTTCCACTTCGATAACTTAATAAAAATGTTTGAATATTTTCTCCTTTACTTTAATTATACACGAGCGAAAACGATAATGATCGTCTAACTAGGACTCGATAGTAATTTCTACATCTAAATGAAACACTAAACACTTTCGAGGGAAAAAGTTGTGTTCCTTAATTAAAGTATACATACACGACAGTATGATTTTTCCGGATAAAACTACTTGAAAGAGTGTAATTATCTTGGAAATCATTTTGAAACAAAACTGTCTTCTGTATCAGTTTATAAGAAAGCATAATAACGGAGGTTAACCTTTCTTCCGATTCATAACAATGCGAGTGAATTTCATTTCGATATCCACTAACATCTGGAGACCGCTGGGATAAAGCTACCGCTAACGACTCCTTATAACTTTCTTTGGCATGATAAAACTCCGCCCGGAAAAATCTGCGTTGTATCCAATGCTAAAGCATATTCCGAGGGAAAGATACGAGGGATTGTACATTAAATCATGCTAATAACGAATCAAGCATTCATTTAACAATGCAGTGGTGTCCATAAACCCAATTACCAAGCTGATTTACTCAACCTTGAAGCTTTGAATCTTTGAAAAGATGCGAAATAACATCCGCATGAGGATTGTATGAAGAAAGAAAGAAAGATGGGGGGGGGGGATGGAGTCACATGGAGAAGGCTGCGGAGGCAATTAAAGATTCCGCTGCCTCGAACGCGCTGGTGTAACGTGGCATTCACGTCCTCTCCCGCGCCCTTCCTCGCTGCGAGATCCTTGGAGAGATGTTAGGGCAGCTGGAGAGGGGTTAGATAAATACACAGGTACACAGCCAGCAGGCTACGGGTTTATTTTTTTCCGGTATAACTAGAGATCTACGCTGACATTAATGTTCCCGACTTTCAAGGTGCCATAAATATTCGCTTAAATAAATCGCTACGAGATTTACGCTTTTGCTCGACCCATAGGAGTATCTTTCATTCCAAGTCATGAATTCAAAGATTCTCTCTCTATGATCATTTCCGGTTAAGCGTGATGAAGAATTATAGTTTTCGATGATCACGATCTATGAAGTCACTAAATATAAAGAGTACTATGAAAAGGACGTAATGAATGAGAATTAAAATTCTTCTTCCTTCCTATACCAAGCGCTCCGATAAAGTTCAACGCGATATCAGAAACCGAGATACAATGCCTTCTCAAAATAACGAATTCATACTTGAAATCAACCTGAAGCAATATGAAAACTATAAATGCAACTTTCGCAAATAGCTGTTCAAGCCATTCGATAGAGCCTATTACTCACTCCATGCTCAATTGTTACAGGTCTCAATGTCTCCTAGAAATAAGTTTTCAGGCAGAATAATCACGATCTCCAGCAAACAATTACGGAAATATTTTAAAATATTTCTCTTCTGAAACAATGTGCAGTACCGGAAAAAAATTCAACAAACGAAAAAACTACGAACGCAGTGTTAAAAGAAACTTCTAACTATACACTGAAGGTAAAATTAACAACGATTCCAAGTGAAATATTTACACTGCATCTCCACATAAATATTAATGCTCCCTTAAAATCTTCTTTGCATCCCTACACTTCGTTGAATTGCACTGACGCTAAAAATTGAAATAATAGGCAATTTCACAACGTTAGCTTTTCCCGATGGAAATAATCTTCCTTATTATCGGAGATTCTCACTATTATATGGCATGTTACCATATTTTAATCCAATGATTTTCGCTAATTTTTTAAAGGTTAAATTTAAGTGGGCTGATAGATGATATTTTACAATGGTTGATTAAAATCTAGTATATCAGGCTTTACATAAGTTTGCCAAATTTTTAAGAAGATTTATCTCGTAAATTCACATGAAATTTTCTTAGGAGAATACACAAAAATCAGCAGGCCAATTCCTTAATTTTCTTCCGAGTAACATTATGATTAACCATACGCACCATAGGACGATCCATAATTGCATCGGTCTACCGTTTCTGTCAGTAAAAGCAACTAAAAAGAAAAACCTAAATTGCAATCTTGATCTAATCTACTTTATTTGCACCGCGATAGGACATTCCATTTCGCAGGGCAAATATCCATGACGTATAATCACAAAAAGTCTGCCGGGTCTCAATGCGATTACAGGAGTGACGTTCTGATCAGCTATTCGGGCGCCAGCAATGCGCGAAAGTCTGAATATTTAAATTCAATGGAGCGAAGATCCTGAGCAATCTCGCGCTGTTTCCAAACACGGCTACACCCGTTGCGAAGTGTACACGCATTGAACGAACTTCCTTTCTTTCCCGGCCTTCAACTTCCCGCAGCCACTCAATTTCCATTTGCGACCGTCCCCTATCTCGCTCGAGACAACTACAAATGAGTCAAAATCCTTCCGTTGGTAAACAACGGGAAAGTTTATTTACAATCACCATGGCACACTCTCTCCAAGACGCCCACCACAGTTGCCGAGTTTTTTCTTCGGCATTCAGACGGACGATGAGGGCGAGCTCGAGCGTAGGAAACTTCATTAGCTTTCTCATCGCATTATAAATGCGAAAATGAATAAATACATCTACACTAACAAGGCCGGTGGGATTTCTCGCCTCTTCCAACAATTGCTTTTCATTATATTACAAATGAAAGGATGTAATGGCGGAAGGGATGGGATAAAAACTTGCCCGCTCTTGGTAAGGACTGAGGGAGTCGGATACGAGACTGAGAATAAATAATTTATTTGCTCAGCAAATGTAATCTAAACTGACGCAGATGGAAAGAGATATCGAATATTTACGTAAAATTTCCAAAGATGGGAGACCCATTAAACTGTCAAACCCGACTGAATTCGAAATTTTTTTATCGTTTCCCATAGAATGTTCTTTTGAAAGATGAGAAAGAATTCCTCTCGACGTTTCAGAGACGAAGGTGCATTTAGGAATTGGTTTTTCATTTCGATTTTTTCCACTCTGAAAAACTGAGAGCCATTTATCAGAGATCGGTCCATGGAAAGGGAGTGGCGAGAATTTTACTACATGAAAATATCAATGTAAGGGCTAATTGTTTTTCTTAAGATAAAAATTTTGATTTCTCATACATAGGTACAAAATCAATTATTTCAATTAATCCAATGTTAATGGACAATAAAGATATATATCATGTAGCTTAAGAGGACACCGGTAGGAGCATCATCGTCAGCAGAATCTTAGATTTAATTCAATTTCAAGGAACGAGATTAGTTCTAACCTTGTATGATGCATCATGCTCCTGTGAAAACACGAGAGAAAACAGAAGTTAAGAAGTCATACGTCACTGGGACTTGAACCCAGATCTTTCACTATACGGGCGGAAGCTCTTGCTATTTAAGCGATTAAAACCTGTTCTGCATGGTAGCTCAATTGACATTAGCATCCGCTCAAAAAGCGGAAGATCTGGGTTCAAGTCCCAGTCATCAATGACTCTCTTCTGGCAGTTATTCTTTGGCCCTCTTAAACTCAATACTGTCGAAAGAATCGATTCACAAGAAAATGAATGATTTGTCGCCAAAATTTTATTCTTCGATGATATTCACAATTTCATCTCGAACATAGCAGGTTCGTACGGGTAGGTCATCATTAGGTTTACATATTTTTGCAAAATGCCTCAGATGGTAACAAATTTCCACAGTAGGTATATCTTCTTAAAATCTCGAAGAATGTCATTAAAATACAATAAAAATTGAAGTTAGCACTCAATTAAAACAATTGCTCCGTGCCTCCTGTAACTATAAAAAAATGTTATTGCGGGTAAAAAATATCTTAGCAGAAAACATAAACTGCAACTATATCTTTATCTAAATAATCAACAACGTCTTTCTTTTTCAAAATATATACATATGTACATACTATCTTTCTCTAAAATCAATCAAAACCATGGTTTTTTCATTGCTTATTTTCAGCAATGTCTTCCTAAATATCTCATAATATTCCCTAAATATGAAAAAGTTTAAGATTTCCCCGTCCTCTCTTTCAAGTAACAATTTCAACTCAGCTGAAAAATAGAAAATTTAGTAAAGCGTAAGCTTGAGGAAGTTGCATTTACGATAATTAGCAAACAAAGTCCTTGAGTACCCACAGATAAGCATAGCGTACAAAACTTTCATCCCGTTTAACTCGCGAAGTAAATAGTACGTCGTTGAGATGAGCGAATGCTCTCTAGAGAGAAGGATTAGCAGCAAACGTAAATAATAGTGATGCAACCCGAGTGTTCTGAAATGCCCTTCAAAGACGTTCGCTGGATATATTTATATGAGCTTTTTGCTAAGCGATCTAGATATGGGAAAAACACGCGTTAAATATCGCGCGCGAAGCATGAAAATTGAGATTGCAATCTCAAGAGTGGAACGGACGGACTCCCAATCGCTGTATCCCTAAGCGAATACACGAAACGCCGCTTTCGCCCACCACTTTGCCCAAATAACTATCTGCTGCCTCGAAACCACTTATCATAAATTCAGATGGAATCGTAACACTAGGAAAGCGCGAATAAACCACGGCTATGAAAGGGCTCGCCGATAAACATGCAGAAGGGATTGAGTCCTATCGTTCGGTGCGACCCTTTAAACAGAGCAGTTTTATCACAACTTACGCTTTTTTAGCGCGAGATGCCGCTGTAATGCAGCATAACAAAAGAATTATGGAGTTAAATGGATTGCAAGCTTACCGCCATTTTCTCAAGGCAATTCTCATAAAAACGTCACCATGCGATAACTTCTGCGCGTCATTTTTAGATTTTCTTCGACATTACAATTAGGAAATATAAACGATTCCTGTATATTGCATTTAAATGAAAGCTTTTAATCGGAACGAAGCCGTGAAATTAATTTTTTTAAACCGAGAACCGTAATTTATTCCGAACAAATTTTCGATACGCATTCTAATTAAACGTATGTATACTGTTCTCTATGTATACTGATAAATCAAAAGTAACGGTGACTCACAAATTACTAATTAAAATTTACCTTTTAATTAGTAATACCTCTAAACTCATCCTTTGAGTTTTTATGACGTAAGATTAAACTTTATTAAATATACAGTCGCTTAAAAGTTACGCATGATAAAACTCTTTTAGGATTATAACATCCAATACTTGGACAAAATAACACACTTGAACCGGTTCGATAGTGGCTGCCGGAGCAAAATCGGAGATGGACCGAAATCTGGCGTTTACTTCGATAGCAAGCCGAGAGGCAATTTTTGAGACGGAGAAACCGTAAAAAGGGCCGCCTCACAATCGATTAAAAGCGGTGATGCCACTCTTCTCTTAAGGTGTTGGAGAAGTTTTAGAGAATTATCGGAGGTACCAACTAGGAGAGCAATTAACACGGAACATAATCTTTGAAGGTGATAGCGTGCTTTAAGGAAATAGTAAAATGGTACGCTAAGATTTAAAAAAATTACGTGATACGTGATAGCTGTTGATCCACCCTTCCGCTAAGGAGGGTTACTCTAGCACCTTGTCAGTTACATTTTTCTTGATTTTTTAAGCAAATAACTTGATGATAATGGTAAAAATGCCTCTTCTGAAAGATCCCTTAAGCCAAAGCTTAAATGAAAAATTTTGTGAGGCAAAATTAAGATAATCCCATTTGGGATGGATTGTAGCTGATTCTCCAGGTTTCAATTTTTTCTGCTCTTCTGGATCAAAACTAAAAGCAAAGTTTTAAGCAATGTATAACAAAATATTGAAGATGATACACAATACTGAAATCTAAGAATGATAAATAATATTTTTGTAATTTTTAATCCTCATCGCGTTTCATTTTGTAGATAAATAAATTGAAATTTTTCATCATTTATGAAGAAGTGCTTGTACTTCTAAAACGTTACAAGGGAAAATGAAAATGTGTTTGGGTAATAGATTACTAGGGTGATTACTAATCCTCCTTCGTAGCAATAAGGTGTGAAACAACTTGATAGACGAAGGATTGAGGCAATTAGGACAAGAGAACTACAGCGCTATGATCCCCAATCAATTAATTGATATAATACATTATTGTATTGATATACTTTAAGGAACAATGAAAAAATAGAAAACGCCGCTGTTTAAAATTATACCGTATGAAAGTAACGCAACAGTTACAGATTTATTTTTGCTTGCTCCAGATAATTTATAACGGCATCAAATTAGATAACAAAATAGTGATGTTTGCAAATCCGCGAAGATAATAAGCAGAAACTAATACATGACGTGACCCTAAACAACCTTGTACCCAGCCTTACAAGGTTGTACGATGGTCACTTCTGGAATACTTTTCAAAGATTTGTAAACCGGAATTTCAGATAAATCCAATCCGTTATTGCTGGGAAAACAGTTCACGCGTAACATTTACAATTTTTATCAGCGGATCATTAAAATTTACTAAAGTCTTAGCCGTATGACTATCAAGATAGAGTATAATTAGTCGTTTTCTTTCAGCATAATAAAATACACCACCATAAACACCTAATTATAATGAAATCTTAAGATATTACCATTTTAGAAAATTCTTTCATGTATAAAATTAGGCCCTGAATTACTTAACTGACCTTAATTAGTGAAAAAATGTTTAGCAACTTTTAGTGTAACATAGTAGCTGACAGTTATTCAAGGAGTGAACAAAAGAACTTTCATGGATATGAACCAAAAGGCAATTGAACTCAAAGTGTATGAAAAACTGTTTACGAGTGTGTCATTAGGAGGCGATTTAGAAGGCAAGTATGAGGAAAAGTATTGACGTTTCCCAAAGAACAGTTTCCATTAAATTTTCAACAAGGGAATTGGACTACTGTCTTACAGACTCAAAGAATACCTAAATTAGTTCTAGCAGGAAATAGGTGGCGTCCTTAAAAGTTCAATCTGCTGACACTCAAACATGATCTAGGGAAAGAGTCAATATTCCATTCGCGTCGAGTGACGGTTATCGAATCGCTTCGAAAATAAACGAAGGAAATGGATGGTTGAATAATCCGTGTTTACTTTCCATTCGTCTTTATGGCGGAAAGAATGACCCTCGATAAAGGCGTTTCAATATCTTACAACTCTCAAAGAGAAATCAACACCATTCTCTGCAATGGACCAATTCTGTCATCTAAATCATCGTCGCTTCGATGAAAGCTCTATTAATCTCTGGAGAAAGACTTTAAATCCACGCTTCAATCGCGGCCGGGAAAAACGAAACAATAAAAAAAGAGCGCATCTCCTGCGGCGGTGGATGAGACGAGCCGATTAAACGAAAGAGTGTTTAGAGCGAGCGACGTGTGAGAGGAACTAACAGAAAATTTCCAGATGGGGCGCAGTCCAGATGGAGCGGGAGGGAGGCAGGTATTAAACTTCTCCAGCGAAAGGAAGGCGAATTCGGAAACGAGAAAAAAATACACAGGAAAAAGCATAAACCCCGTTCGCTCAATACGGCGGACCATTTGCTCTCAAGACTAAATACCTCCTCATAACTCATCGCTTTAATAGAGAACAGATATCCCCCTCCTCCAAGAACAGAAACCGATAAAATCCATTGCTCTCGGGTTCCCTACATTAGCCTAACTTACTTTTCAATCAGTGCAGAAATTTATCAACGAATGAAAAGATAAGTTATATGGGAAAAGGCAATTCTATCTTTTACATAGGGATTAGAAGAATAAATTAATCATTTAAAATGCTCGGGAAAAAGAGATGATTAAATAAATGAATGCACATTAATCGAGATGCTTACAAATGAGATGGAAGGAAATTAAAAGGATAATAAAACAAATGAATAGAGGCAGATAATTTAGGAAAGTAATGAGAATGAGCCGTTTAAAACCCGATGTGTACTAAGATATAGGAAGTCCGATTTATTATTATTACGAGTTATATTATTAATACGGCGGACCTTTTACCTAATATTAAACTGAATATGATGCACAAAAAATTGGCAAAAGAGAATTAAAAATACATGATATTTTTTAAAGCGAAATTTTACAAGCTTAGGTCCGATCCCATCGATTTCCTATTCCTATAAATCCTGAAATTAATTAGTGGTCATTTTTACGAAATTTTCTTCTTAAAAACGAGCTTGTAATGGGACATTCTTAACTTTTAGTAAAAATCCAGATGATTTTCCAGTTCAACAGTGCGCATTCATCTACATCTACATTAGTACCCTGCAACCGCCTTTCGGCGTGTGGCAGGGGGTGCAAGCACCATGAATTTACTGAATTTACTTCGCTAATCTATTACTTTCGCGTATCGTTCGCGGAAAAAATGAATTCTTGTATCGATTCGTTTTAGCATCTATTTATCTGATCTTTTTCGCAGTGTCTGAACGGCCTATGTAACATGGGGGGCGCATTATGTCAGCTACATCATCTACGAACGTGCTTTCTCTAAATTTATCAAGGAGATTTAGTCTTTGTCTAAGCCTTCTATTTTCTAAAGATTCCCATCCTGCGTCCTGAAGCATTTGCGTTACACTCACTGTCTTGTCGTAACAATTCTTTACAAAACGTATCGCCTTCCGTTGCACTTTTTCTAATTCCCGAATACAGCACTTCTCTGCAGGGTCCCATAAATATTTCTTTATTATTCATTCATTCATGCGTATTCATTCAGAACATAACTACACTGAGGTAAAACAACGAATTCCAGAAAAATTTGCCAAATCTAACATGAAACTGCCGTAAGAGCAATCATATCCAGCGGTTCTTCCCATTTCTTTGTAAAAGAAATAATGAAAGAAACTTGTTAATATTATTTTACGATCGCTCGTATTTATCTACAAAGAATGTGCAGTGGTGAGACCAAATCTAAGGCATTACTGAGTGGAACTGAGTGAGTGAGGCTAAAAGTCTAATGAAAAGGCAAAATCAGATACTTAAAATAAAATCGGAAAAGAACCGATCTCTCAGGAAAAAAGTACTTGAAGAATGGAAAATCTACTGCTTGCTATACTCTCCAACATTTCGAATCGGTTCCATTAAAGTAATTGAAAGCAACCGCTAATGAACTGAATTTCTTTTGAAAAAGGGCAAATGTAAAGGAAGAACTTAAAGGTAATTCTAGGTAATAATTTCCTTCGACTTTTTCGAATAGCACATCCTATCGAATTTTAGATCTAAAGTTCATTGGGTTACACAGATCTTTTTTTAAATCAACTGTAAAACTAAGGTCACAATTCATGCGCGAAAGGAATCCCTCGCACACTCAAATTTGCTCTAAAAATAAATATAAAAAAATTTCCGCGTTATCACGTTTAAATGAGGAGAGAATTCCACTGCACTGGCTTTGGGCACTACATTTCCTTTCGACGCGATATGTTTCTTTAAACCATGTGTACCACTTGATAGCATAAGCCCTATGCTAAAATGAAATCAATGGAAGAAGGCATTCCTGTAGGAAAATCCACGAAAGAAGTGTACATGGGCTTAAACTTTTGAATATTCTCCACAGGCTATATTAAATGAATCGGCGCGGATCGGCCACCCTCCGGTGATGATGCTCGATCATTAAATGATTATGATGGCAATAACCTGAAGAAAGCCGATCTGCGCCGAAGCCGGTAGGGGTTTTAATAAACCTTGGAGAAGATATGTTACCCCTTTTACGTTCTTCTCCGCCCTAATTTTCCAGTCGCTACAAAATCAAAGTAGCTACTAATTCCAAAGAAAATATCCGACGCATGGCAGATTGACAGGAAGGAGCCTTTCATTCTATAGTATGTCGTATTGTTAAAAGTGCTTCGTTAGCAGAGGACATTTCGCACGTATGTTTGTAATTGATAAGTGATGTGTAATTGTTGTAAATATGGGAGTTAGACTCGAATTCAAGAGTAACGTGGATTTGTAATACAATTAGTAGCTGATTAATGCATCAACTGATTGTAGTGCGATTAGGTGAAAGTGAATTGCCCTATACATACTTTTTAAGTCGTTAATAATAAACTAAAGAGGTAACTCGAACGCTTGGTGTTTATACCCCCTGCCACAAGCCGAAAGTCGGCCTGTAGGGGATTTTTGTAGAAGTAGATGTTGGAATAGTAAATTTATTATTATTATTATCATGGGCTCTGACCAGAAGTCGAAATCTCTCTCTTCGCTGTTATTCCTTCAAATCTTCTTAAAGTAGTACTCATTCCCTATAAGTAACCAATAACTCAGTCCTATATTTATCATATTTTGACTAGTATATACAGCAATCATGTATTTTCATTGCTTCAACGGATTGCAACGAGCATGTAGATTGCCTTAAATCTCTCAACAGATCCTAATATTAATTTTTCGTTTTTCGGAGGTTTTTCACTCTTCTCGTAGGTATTGTAATTAATTATTAAATTAATAATTGTAATTTCCTGCAGGGTTTTATTTTTTCCCAAGTTCAAACCAAAGATTTTTTAAACCATAATAATTCCTTTCTTTAGTCGATTTTTTGTATCTCCCGAAATCTTTCTTTTAAATACTCAATGACAAAGGGAAACAATTAGACGTAAGAAACGAATAAGAAGACCCTTCAATAAATAAGTTTTAGTATTATTATATTATTGGCTTGGTAATCGATACAATTTGTGGATTCTTTACGAACCAATCCAATGACGCCATTTCAAATTAAATCATTTAAGCCGTCTTTCTCCTCATCTCCATATCGTCCAATTCATCCATTACTATTCAGTTATGAAAACAATCCGAACTGCTTAAGACAAAGGGTCAGATGAAGAAAAGTCACCATTTCTCTCTGATTAAAGGCGTATCCTCCCTTTTGCTCAGCAAAAACCACCCTCGCTCCCTCGAGGGAAAACCCCTTTAATCCCTTCCTCCCATTACTCCATTCTAACTTATACACTTCCTGAGCCGGAACCCAGTGGCAGGGCAGCACGCTACCGCCATTAAACGCCATATCCCAGAGAGAATCTTCTATTTTCTTTGCTCGTCTAATTAGAGGCCGTTCCCGTTCGCCGAAGGATGACGCTCTCCTCCCCCGCGAACCACACCATCGGCCAAATGAACGAAGTCAGAGAACGAGTAAAACATGAATCATCACTCAATTTCCTCTCATTCCACTTTCAAATCCCTTTCCTGGGATTCCCCATTCCCTTGCATATTTCCTCTTAAAGACTTCATTTCTCCTCCCTTCCCTTAGGGTATTCCCATTCCCTCGAATTTTTTAAGCCGATGTCAACGGCACAATGATGACGGATGAGGAGCGAAATTCGCAATATCGCTTCAATACGTAACAGTACGAATGCTTTAGCGGACAAATATTTGGCTGTCTCCTTTTCTCGTCATGAATCGCTCCATCTGGATTTGCGAGGTCGATGGGGAGGCATCTTCGTCAGGAAACAAAGGCAATGGAATGAGAGATGGAAAATAACGATTAGCCCTGTAAACACTGAAGCAATTTGGTTTTTATTTTCTGCGAAATGACATCTTTCTACAGATTACGCACAATGGTATGACTCAATAGCATTAATAATATGCACTCCATTACTACAAATTGATGGACAAGACGCTCTCTAGCGACTCTCTGTTTCTGAGATAGGGTACGATGATTATCTTTTTGAATTCGTATTTATGCATCATTGTAATTTTAAGATCGTTGAAACTTTCTTGAGATGTGATGAAAACTGATTAAGTACCATCGTAAAAAACAATATACCTGACATTCTCGGGGAAAATTAACTTAACGATAGCAAAAATGGTTTATACGACAGTGGATCTCGCAATGATTGGTGCTCCGAATTTTTTACCGAAATTGCACAAATGAAAAGTATTCTCAATGAATTAATAAATTTCGTCTCTGAAAGACTTTCTGAACAATGTTTTTCGTTTTTCTAAAAGTATGACCAATACTGCTTCGGGAAGCGATACATCAGAAATTGAGAGTAATAGATATTTTCGCCTAAAGCCATAAAATGCCTTATAATAAGGGTCGATGAGAACAACCCCAAGTCCCAAAATGGCGGGCGCCGATGATCGAAAGGGACCCTCGAAATAATCTTCAAGGCGGCCCAGCGTAGATCCTTGATGGCAGGAGATTTATGTTTTTCAACCACTGATTCTTGACCAACAGCAAAACAGCGCAATTAAAAATGTACTTAATATATACATTTATTATTTTCAGTCTTTATTTGCTGATTTTACGTCGGGAGGAGTTATCATTTCCTGGCCTGAATCTTCATATTTAACTTGAATTTTTTCGTGAGCTTCTTCGTAAAATTCGGCAAACACCACGTAGGCCACTTCTAACTCCTTCAATAGGCCTTTTACCTTGTAGTTATATCTTATGAGATACCAGGTTTTCATCCTATGTTTTTGAGAGAATATTACTCGTGCTCAAACAATAATTTGGTACACAAATGAGGAAGATAAATCTTATGATCTTAAGAATCTTAAGATAAGTCAATTATCCATACATTTTCGCCGACTCCTAATACGTTTTTTTGAGAAAAAAATCGTCTTATTAATGGAAGAAAGACTCTAAAAAGATCGGAATCTCTCCCATTAAATCAAGTACATATTAGGACGATATTGACATTTACTGAGTATTTTCCACTATGAGTTATAAACGGTAAACGGATATAGTACCTCATAAATTAAAGACATATGTTAAGGATGACAAAGTAAGACGAAGAGGAGATATAGCTGTAAAAAGTTATCGTAACTAGCAGTGCACCAAAAAATCCAAATCTGCTAAGTGATAATAAAGTTGCAGATTAATCGCCAAAGGAAAAGCTAAATATTTTGAAATTTGTGGACGTTTAAATGCTCTCCAAAAACAAGTAACGAAACGTGATTACATAGAAATTTCGCAAAAAGATAGCGTTCCATAATGTAATTTCAGTCCCCCCAAGCGAAGCCACTTCGATACTAGCAAACCTAAAAGAGACTCATCAGATGCCTATAAATGACATGTATCTAACACATTGGCGAACACACGTACTCCACTCATTGAATCGAAAGCTTAATATGAACTAGCATATCGTTTTTTCTTTCTAAAACGGGTCCATAGAACTATTATCTACAATGAAAACCAAGAATACCAAATTAAATTAAAAATACTGCATATTTACGATTTATAGATTAGAGAAAATCTATACTACATATTTTTTGCTGATATTTTTAACGAGTCAATTTATAAAATATTGAAACATAATTAATAGATACAACTGTAATCATTTAGCATGTGGAGCCGACGTGGAGTATCTTTTATCATCGGAAGGCCGTATGTAGTGAGAACATACGATTCGACCATTTTAAAAACCATTAGGTTACGTATGAAACTATTGACCCATTTTTGAGAGAGGCAACGCCTTCATTCAAATAATTTAACATTGAATATTTACGAAAGATTGCTCACTTAGTCCAAGTATAATATGTATTTACAATTTTTTCTTTTGATGTAAGAATCAAGACAAAAACGATAATATTTAAAAACGAGCATTTGTTGTATGAACGGAATAATAGGCGGCATTGAGTATACGGAAAGACAGCAATTGATCAAATGGCCGCAGGTTCCCCACCTTCTAAGGCGAACATTAAAGTTCTGTTTCTTAACGATGGTACTCTGTAGCTCCTTACACACTGCATAAAAATACTAGAATTGACGGAGAAGGGGTATCGCGAATTCCGACAATGCGAGGACTAATTTTGCAGCTCGTTCATTACGGTTCCCTTTAAATCACGCGACTACCCACACGAATTACATTATTCAAGCTGCTCTTTATCCCCGCCTTTTCCCATTTCTTGGCTCATCCTACTTCGTCTGGAGCAATCTCTTCCCGCCAGATGGAGAGAGGAGCTCCTCCATTCTTCGCACTTGACCTCCTCCGAGAATTGGTGCAGACTCCATCCCTAAAGGCAGAAGCGGTCCACACCGCAGAGGCGCGGCGGCGGTTGAGGGAGGTGTGGGCGGGGGAATAAGCATCCGTCTCTTGGGCGAATTCGGTTAATTGATACAGCAGATCGCGGTTTCTCTTGACTCTAGCCAAGATCAGAATGAGCCCTCGGTATCCAGAGCACGGGCGTGTGACGGCGGATAAGAAACTCGAAAATCCGTTTCTCATTGAAACAAATCTCTTCCCCAGAGATCCCAGACCCAGAGATCAAGATAAAAACAAACGAAATGATTAAATTAATCTTTTAATCCCTAATGACGCGCCTAAAAGTGACTTAGCAACGAGATAGACATATGTTTGCGAACGACTTGCGTTTTAAGTTTTAAGCCGCTATCAATAACTAATAGCAAAAAAATTTCTTTGAATGAGTGTAGTAGCAGTAGTATTGTTAAAAGTGCTTCGACAGCTGAGGTAATTTCGCACGTACGTCCCCACCGGGAATCGAACGCGATCGACTATCCGGGAGCCCAATAAGTATATAACCGAATGGAATGTATTGTTGCGGGTATTAGTTTTAAGCGATGAAACATAAATAGCATTCGAGACCCTAAGTGACAGATGAAACCGAAAAATTTCCCAATATTATCTTCTTTGCAATGCACGTAGAGCGCAGGATGTGACATGTTTAAGTTTGGTGTTACTTGTTTTTCTTAGGGATCGCTGGTTTAATTTTAATTCAACTCTAAACTCGAGTATCCATAATAAGAAATCCGACGGTAGTCTCTATACTTCTGAATGCAAATTCTACAGTAATTAAATCTTTAAAATCTGCTATCAAAGCAAAACAAATATTTTATTCGAGCAATTGGCGCAACTTAATATTTGTGCAGCTTCAACGGAACGCCTTTGAGTTTTAAACTTCAAAGGATGATTTGCTCCTTTGCATAGGAAAAAGTCATTCCTTCATCAAGTTCTTGCGATTCATCGAAGGAACTCCTGCTTACTTTTCAATTTAGAAAATAAATTACTGAAGATCTGTGACTAGCAATTAAGTAATGGAAGGCCTCACAAAAAGACATTGAACATTGGACGAATTCTGAAAATTATAACGACAATCCCAAGGTACTCATCAAATAGAAGTATGAGAATTACAAAATCCTAACAATGAATAGTGCTTTTCTCTCATCCTTAAAAAGTTTTCCATAAAAACACCGCCAGTACATTTTCCGAATGGGGTTGAAAAACAAAACTAAATATAACTATAATTTATCCGGAGTAGGTCCATATTTAATGTCAGCAATGATCCTTCTCCAATTCATTTCATTGTTTGAAAAGAACGTTGGATTAGAAGTGTCGAAATTTTTTAACGTCTTCAAAGATGGAAGCGAGTTATTTAAAGTGTACAAAGCGAAGAGAGTTAGTAAAGAGGAAATCGAGTCAAAAACGTGAATCAAATGAATTGACATAGCAGGTTGAAGAAAAGTTATACAGAAGGATACAGAAATCGGACATATTTTAGAAAAGATTACAAAGGAGAGAAACCAATTTGAATGAAATAAAGGGAAGGGCCGAATGAAAGGAAGATTTAGCGACTGCCAAATCATTTGAGTCAGGATAAATCGATACCGAGAAATATCTAATTTTACAGAATGAAAAGATTTCAGTGAACTGCTAAGAAGTACGCGGTTTTACGTTCTCTCCTATCAATCCAATGTTTTTCTAATAAGGAAGAACTGAGTGAAATCAACTATGTAATCGTACGGCTCAAGACCTACGGATATTGTGAAACCTTAAAAAAGAAAGTTCTCCATTTGCTATCCTGCTCATATTGCAGTTCAAAAATCTTGTATACAGAAACGAAAATAAGTAGAGTATATATTTGCAAGTTGCAGCAAACGGGAAAAAGTTCTTCGAGCAACGTGGAGAGAAAAAGTTCAAAGATTGCAAACATTTCTTCTAGATACATTTTGGGGTTGAGAATGGAAGGAGGACTACAACCTACTTTTAGAAAATTTCGCCACAAGCGGAACACTTTTAGTAGTAAATAAACGTGGCAATAAATAAAGACAAAGCAGATGCTTCAATTTCATCAAAAGCCACAACAGAACATGATATTAAAGTTCTGAGTGCTGAGTAAACACAAAGTAAACCTATCGATCTCCATTGGTTGGAATTTTATATGGCAGCGGGAAGGGTAGAGAATGAAATAAATAGTAGAATCAAAAACTAGTCATTATTATAATCATGTATTGTCATGCCATTGTGTAATATAGAATTAATAAAAAAATCAAAGGTTTTACAAATCAATGAGAGCATAAATAGTTTCCCTCGGAAAACGATGTTATTATCAAGTAATTGGTTGGGAGTGTTTTGCTGCATGGGTGTAAAACGTGGGCCTTAAAAAAAGGGGTACATCAAAAAATGGGAGACCTTCGAGATGAGTAAATGGCGTAGAAAAGTAAGCTGGGAGGATAGAAAAACAAACACAGAGTTACTAGAGATGGCCTTAAATGAAATAATTAAGCATCGATAGAGGAAATGGGTGGGTCAAATATTGAGAGGAGAGAGATGGCTGAAGAATGTAATTGAGAGTAGAAAGTAAGGGAAAAGATGAAGGGAAAGACAAGGGCAAAAGATGATAGATGACATAAATGGTGGGATAAATTATCAGGAAACGAAAGAAATGGCACTAAATAGGGAACATTAGGGCACCTACCGAAAGGTAGAACACTTCTGTAAGTACGTAAGAAGTATTAACATTTTCTCTGAAAATATATTAATGAAATCGATATCTCAATAGGAATACAACTGATCAACCTTGTCTAGAAATTTGTGAATTCAAAAGTCGCTCACTACCTTTCTCTAAAGAAAACATACCAAAGGAAAAGAACGTGCAGCTAGCTCTATTTGAATGCATTACCTCTCTTCTGCAAAAATTAAGTGTAGAAAAGCTTTACCAGCAAGCAGCTATGAAGGCCAGATAGTGGTTCGATTGAGGTAAAAATAGCAAATGAGAACCAAATTTAAATAAAATTAATTGCGGAGTCGAGATTTCTCTCCAAAGCGGATGAAGCGATAAAAATAATACGCCCACTTAGAGGAAAAAATAAAAGGCAGAACTCGTCAATCACGTTCATTAGCAATTTACGCAAGATGCTCGTAAACTCATCAAGTGTAATAAATTGGGGAAACTTTTGCTTCTCCTACTTATCGCCTGCCATATCTTCTTTTCACTCCGTTTCCAAGATTTAAAAAGAAAAGAAATTATAAGAGCAATCGCCAGTTAAAAATTCCATTCCAACGAGTCCGCCGCTTTGTCTGGGGGCGTGTAACTGGCTTCACTATCAAGATGGAATCGCTTTCCGCCAGAAGGAGCAATTTCTCCAGCAGGGTATCAGTAGCAAGCCGCATATACATTCAGCGGCGCAATGGGAATTGGAGTAAGGATGCACGAGAGACGATAACGATGGAAGCTCATGGGACAGATATGAGGAGAAAAGGACGAGCGATGAGAAAGAGAACGCGAAACGAGAGACAAAACGATGCCATGCGAATGCCTCCAGCAAAGACTCCCTCTTCACCCTCTGTCATGTGCGTCGATCGAAACTGCTATATCGCTTGGTAACCGCATACATCTGCAAACCCATTCACAAGATCTGCCACGCTCTTCACGAAAAAAGTCCTCGAGAGACAGCGGAGAAAAGAAAAAGGAGCATCGCTTAGTCTTTCAGATAACGCATTAGGAAAGCTTGTTAGGGGAGATTACAGTATGACGATCTGGCAGTTAATAGACATATCAAAAGGAAAATCTCAAAAGACGAGTACCGATGCGTCAGATGTAAACGTTAAAGATAAGTTTAACGAACTAGTTGCAGAAAAAAAACGGGTATGAGGAAAATACCGTTCCATCAAATGGAAATGCCGGGATGGTGGTTGGTTTGGAGGTGGTCAAAATTAGACTTGATACATAGCAACTCTATTCATTAAACGTCTAGGGTGTAAAAGAGAACAATCGATACTGGCACCATCTTAGAAGCTATTAAAAACTTTCTTCATTACAGAGAAATGAGATTCTTGCCTATAAAACAAAAATATAAACACTAACTAATCTCAGGCTTAATACTGAATAAAGTGATGCCACTGTTAACGATGTATATACGTTCTGTGACCATATTCGTTGAAAAAACATTTCTTGCTTGAAAAGCTATTTCTCATACGTTGCCACATCCTAAATTATGAATAAAACTGCTCCTTTCTTTTTTGGAATAACAAGGTTGGACAGTGACTTTGCCTTGAAACATTTCTGATATGTGTACAAATGCTTTCATGTAAGAGAGAGTAATACAATTTAGTCGAGTAGCAAAACAGTATTTAATTCTGCAAAACCGAAAATTTTGCTACCAGGGTCTCTTGTTCGGTGAATTAGAGTTATAACTATGCAAGATAAAGTATCATTGAATTTAATTTCCAATTTTTAGGGACAGAAGATGGAGAAAATGGTGGGCGAAGTATGGGAGGCCAACCCCAGCAGAGGTGCTTTGTTTGTGTTCCTAGAGGGGGCAATTTCTATGCAGATGAAATCCGCAGAATCTTTCCAGATTATCCACCCCCACCTCCATGTGACTTCCAACCACCTGCTCCAACACCAGAAATGGTGCGAACATGCCCTCTTCAGTTTAGCAGCTGCCTAACTATATTTAATGGTAAGTAATGTAGTTGATTTACTACAAATTAACTTTCAACAGCATTCTTTTAGCACTTACAAATAGAATATATTAAGTTTAGCCATCAGTATCACATTCATATGAAAAGGCATTCATTCAATACTTCCATTAATATATCTTTAGAAATTTGATGTCAACACTTTTATACTATATGTAATAATATTAATGTAGCGTTCCCTATATAAAACTAAAGAAATACAAAAGGTAAACTCAATTTGATTGTTATTTCTTTTCGATTAATTTCTGAATGGAAGAAAGATATATTATTACACAGACTAATAGTTTTACTTTGCAAGTTGAGCAGTTGAATATTTTGCAAAATCAATGAAGATGAAATATAGACAAGTTTTTAAGCAGGACCTTATTGAAGACAACTGTTAGAAAATTAGGATTACATTCTCAAAATAATTCAGGCTAATGATAACCTTTTATTTTAGGAAGTCAAGTGAGTCGAACTTGTGGGGAACTACCAGTCCTGGACTGTAAATATGCCAACAAGATAAGATACTGCTACTGTGTTGGTGATCTCTGTAATGGAGTTCCTGAAAACTCGGCAGCTAACCCTTCTGCCTCAGGTGGATTGGAAAATTCTGATGATGAAGATCTGGGAGATGGCAGTGGCAATGGAGGTGCTAGTGAAGGTTCTGGAGGTTTACGGCCACCTTACAATGATGGAAACTATTTCCCTCCACTAACTGCAGTTGGTCCTACAACAGCCAGGCCAAGAGCTGGGAATTCTGCTAGCAGTGACATGACAGTGAATGTAGGCATTTTAGCCTTGCAGATTTTTTCCATTTTTATCTGGCAATAGGTCAATCAATATTTGTATTACTGCACCAAAAGACAAAAACATTGAATAAAGGTTAGTCTAAAACACAAAGGGCAGACATCAACAGAGAGAAATTGGAAAGGCAAATAACAAAGGGAGATTTCAAATACATTCCTTCACCTTGGCATTATGGATGAATAGCTAGGCCTTTGATTAAATTTCTGTTTAATAGTGAGTTAGACTCATGAAACATACTAATGGGGGTTCTTAGGCTGTCAAAACCAATTTACTGTAAATAGGTACTTTAAGAAAACTTCTATTGAATGATGCAGCTAAAAAAAGAGAGATTCAAGGAAAATGGAATTGTGTGAATGGATTGGGTTAATGTGTACAAAATGTATGTAATTAAAAATAATGAAAATCTATGGAAGAGAGTATGATTAATAATCCTATGTAACAATCAGCCATATAATGTCCTCTCATACTAAAAAAAATTGGTACAAGTTAGGAGTTACTCTTTTCATATTGGCCTAGTCTTATATATTCATTATTTTCACCATTTTTACTATAAATAGATCAAATATGGTTAACAATAATTGAGCTGCAGTGAATATAATTCACCAAGCAAGAAAAAAGCAATTCATGAATTGACTTCCTTCAAATCTTCTTGAATTTCCTTACTGCAAATTGGATGTTTTGAGGATGAATATTTTGTAAAATTAAAAAACTTAACATGTTTAATACTCATGAATAAATCCTCACATACAACAACTAATCACAATCAACCATGTGAAACTGATCATTGCATGAGAGATGAACCTAAGATAACTCTTCACTAAGACCATAAAAATCATTCGCTCAGCTATCTTTTGTTTCAGAGTTGCGTCAAAAGCACAGTAAGTTGAGAACATAGTAGTAGTGTTAAAAATGCTTTGACAGCTGAGGTCATTTCACACCTCCTAGGCCTTCCTGGATACTGAATCTGGGACTGCATTTGCCGAAGTTGAATGCATTGCCCACTTGGCTATCTGGGAGCCCATTTGAGAACATTATTCTTGCCTTTTTAATTGAAGGCCAAAGAGTAGCAAATATATTCTATAGATTTTTGATGAAATAAATCATGTTTTGCAATCACATTGGTAGAATATAGAGTCCTGTTAAAGAAGTGATATGCTTAAAATATATTCAATATGAAATGATCTGCCACCATAAAAATTAAAGCACCCATTCATCTTTTATCTTGAGAATGATTTTGAGAAAATAATTGTTTAATGGGCAGCTTGATAGACAAGTGGGTAGCACGTTCACCTTTGAATACTACCATTATTATTTTTAATATTACATTAAAAAAAAATAGATTCATAACAAAGAGTGGTGCACCACTCTTAAACTGCTGGCACATTCTTATTCATCTTTTACTTAAATTTCTCAAGCAATAACCTAAATGTATATCTTCAAACTTCAGCATCTTAAAAAAGGCCATTTCAATAAAATCTAAAATAAATCTCAAAAGGTTACACACACAATTATTAATGAATCGCAAAAATCTTTGAGCGGTAAGTATTGAAAAATGCTTCAAAGCAAGCTCAAATGAAGTATAGAAAGAAGTTGACACAACGCAGCTGAAGCTGTTTCTAGGGGAGAAGAGCAAAGTTTTCTATCAGGATTTTCATCATTCAAAATGTTGCCAGAATAAAACAATTATAATAAAAAGAAAATAATATGCCAAATGACTCTAGATACCACATACCTTCTACAGCAAGCATGGAATTTATTCTAATGATTAATACCACTTAAAATATTCACTTCTTTCACACATACAATATTGTTGTATTTGTACTTACTTAATGTGATTTTTCATTTTGAAATAGTGAAGCTGATAGTTTCCTTCAGAAAAACTGTGATTAACTAAATATTTTGGAAACAAAAGCCTTTCCTTGTGTATATTTATCACGAAAGCTTCATTAAAACTATTGTTGATATTTTCCCCAGAGATTAATGTGTGAGAGTGATACATATCACTGCATTCCATTACAAGCCAATACTCCATGCATTTAAAATGCAACCAAAAAGTCTTATTGAATGTTGTTAACAAATGAATTCACCATTAAGATCTAAGGAAATTTTTAAATCTATTATTTAAGTTGGTGTATAGCACTTCTTTAGAATAATGGCACAGGATTGCAGGCAGCCAATGCAGAAATTGCCTTTAATAGAATTACCAGACATAACTTTAAGAAAAGTTATGACTTGATGCCTTAATGAGCAACAATTTCATCTTCATCTTTCAGAACTGCTCTTTTGCTAATCACACAATAGATACACTAATAATTCTGTTGATAACTTTCACTCCTTGTTAAATGTAATTATATTTCTTAGCCAGAAAAATTCCAGCAATCCTATTACTCGCTCTTTCTTTACAAAAATTATAGAAGCACAAAGACTATGAGTTTAACGGTATGTCTGGTTCTTATACCTAAAGATAGCATGTAGTTTGAAAATAACATGCATTTATTAGACATGGATTAATACAAAAGACTGGACCTAATACTTCACCTAGTTCTCCTGAAAACCTTTTATTTAAAGGCAGATAAGTTTGCCATCTACTTATAATGGCTGAACCTTCTATCTTTCAACTGAAAAAAAAAATGAATGGAACTAAAACCTCAGACAAGCACTTCACAATAATAACATTAAGCTTTAGTTTGAACTAGTAGAATGCATTTAAAAGGAACCATTATTAAAACATAGTAAATGCAGAATGCAATGCTGTAATTCATACTTATCATGTTTCAAAGGAATGTATACAGTTGGCACAATAACTAGAATAATGTAACTGAACCTATACTTCTGTGACATAATTTCAGTGAGAAACTTATGGACAAAAAGGAATTTCCACTGGTTTAAGGTACTGGCCAACCAAGTAACAGAAGTATCCTCCTGTAAAGACTGAATCCAGCTAAAATTCCATTTGGCAAGGCCTGTTGTATCCTTGACAATCAATTGAAATGCTTATCACTGTTGCTTCAACGTTTTGCACTTTAAGTGCAATGAAATGAAAGTAAAAATAAAGAACTTACCATCAAATAGCATGTCTTGATAGTGCACATTGCTCTTTCCCTTCAGCTCTTCCTCTTGTTGCTCCCATTTCTTCCTTAACTCTTCTCTACGCATATCCTCAGACATAAGCTCCAAGTTTTCCTCAGAAGTAACAGTCTCTGGTTCTACAAAAGGAATGATAATATTATCTTAGAACAATGACATCAAAAAAGAATCGTCAGAAAAATTGTAGGCCCAACTACAAAATTTACTTTATTATTTTAGAAAAGTTGTGCATCCAATGTGATTTGATAACTTACACCTACCTACCAGAAAATTGAGTATTACCTAAGACAATCGAAATAACACAAATTGATTATATTTGTACTATTCCACAGCGATTTTAATGTAGCACGACCGGGTTTCGACGTATTCACGTCATCATCAGGTGGCTCAGAAACTAAAACTAAAACAGTAGCCTAAATATCCGCTACATTAAAACTGCTGTGGAATAGTACAAATATAATCAATTTGTGTTATTGTGAAGATGGAATTCCACCAAATGTTGCTTACGAAGATTAATTTTACAATCGAAATATTTATCATGTTTGCCTCCATAGTAATGAAACTGGTGTACAAAATATTGTGACACAGAGCATTTCTAAGAAACTTCCAGCAATGAAAGCTTGGTGTTCCTTTAACAATTGAAGTGACAGAGCAAGACTTTATATTGCCAAGGTTGAAACCTGTGTTGAATATCACTCTACCTCCAACCCAAACAAATGATAGTAAAAACACCCAAAGTTTCACCTATGGATGAATACCCATAACCCCTCCCCAACCACTCTTGCAACATGCAACTTGAAAAATTCATGAGATGATTCAGAACTCCTAAGTACTCTCATATTTACCCATCACTTCCCTGTAGTATGACAGGAATTATTTTAGATAGAAAGATGAAAAAGAAAATTTTAAGTACTGGATATATATGTAAAATACTTCCAGAAAGACTAATTTCAGTTCCTGACAATACATCATAAGCTATGAGTATAAATACACTCTTAACTACAAAAACATGTACTGGTTTAAAGTAAATTACTTCTTTGGAGAAAATATAGATATTGAAGCAATAATCTCAATGATACTGGAATTTTCAAATAGAATAAAAATGGTTTACACATTGAACACATAATGCAATAAGTAAATAATATAGAAATATTATATGTATAAAATAGTACATTTAGGATCCTCCTGATTACATTGGTTGAGAGTTAATAAAGTTTGTAAACATAATATACTAATTACTGTTAAAAATCAAGCTGTGAAATCGAAAAAATGATGAATAACCTAGTCAAAGGTATGCTCCAAAAAAAAGAGTAGAGCACACAAGATCAAAGGAAATAGAATAAAAACATCAATAACGAGAAAATTGTGTGCACATTTTTACCTTTACTAGGAGCCGGTTTCTTTTCTTTTTCAGGCTCACCCATCCCAAGTGATTCGGCTAGCTTCTGGTCCTTATTTTTAATAAAATCTAGGTCCCGACGTAAGCATCGCCTGGTTCTTCCAAGACAATCATTATATTCAACCCTATATAACCACAACAAATAAGAAACAATTAGAAGGAGGATATGAATGTAACTTTTCCACTGTAAAAATCCAGTTGCCCAATACTAGCCGTCAGAACTCACCAATCATCTTCTGGATCTGATGGACGGTCATACTCATCGCTATGAATGGATTCCTCATCGTCTTCCTCAGATAGTTCATTTCTCTCATTAAGATCAACAGAATCTTCTCTGATCTTTTGATCAAAATTTACAAGATATCTGAAAATTACAGTTTGATGTTAAACACATCGACGAAAATATTCTAAAGTAATCTGTTAAAAGATAACATATAACGGAAATAAATCTAAGTATGACTAGCTTTAGTACCTGTTATCACCATCAGAATCGAGTTTTCCTTGGGATAGCTTATCGTATAGCTTGGCTTTCTCTTCTAAAGCAGCCCTATGAAAATAAGCAAGCATATAAGTGAAAACAGGCGTCAAACATGAGTTGGACTCATGTTTTTGAAATGTTTCGATACTAAACGAAAATTACATATTTAAGCACTAATGATCTCCATATCGACTGTAATATTATAGAATAGAAAAGTGATACAGTGCCTATAAATTTGAAGTTGATAAAACAATGAAAATTGCTGCCAAACAAACAAACTCAAAAGAGTAATACCTTGATTTCTTGTGAGACGCTTCTTCGAGCCTAATTTCCTCTGCATCCTTCTGATTTCTATCATCAACTCCTTGATTCTTTTTGCTGAATTCCGTTACCTTTCGTGGCACAGGAGTTGGAAGTATAGTCTCACTTTGAGATTTATGTTTTGCTTGCTTGGCCTCCTCCTTTTTCTTCGAAAGTTCGGCTTTCAAGCTAACCAGCTTAGGAATAAAACAAAGTTTGGAATGTTTTAGTGTTTTTATACACATTTTTATGATTGTCAAGAAGTATAAGAACTATTATTACCGATGACTTGCTGTAGACCTCTATTTTCTTCGAAGACTTCATTTCTTGACGTTTTGTATTTACGCTTTTCGATTGCAACAGATATACGAGTGACGGAATTCGCATCGGTTACGCGGTAAATCTGAAATTTTGTATATTGCCCGCTCAAAATTATCTCACCTCATGAGAGTAAATTAGAGACTTTCTTTCTGCCGAGAGACAGGAATAGCAATTCCTTAAGGGATCAAACCTGGATCAGGATGTTGGAAACCTCCGAAGTAACGTCCATAACCTCTGCGGCAATCCTCAAGGAAAATTTTCACTACTTTACAACTACTGATTCCGATTTCGGCAGTGAATTCATTATTTTTAGTTACTGTTGGTTTGGAAAAAAGCACTAATTGAAAAAAGTGTATACGACATTTTGTAGAATAATTACTAATCAAAATGTTACTAAAAAGAGTAGCAATAATAGAAGTAATCCCATATAGTAAACTTAATAATAAAGAATAAGATTACTCTATAATATACTATACTAATTACAGTAATTAACTTAATAATGTATAATTGAATTAACAATTTGAAAAGAGATGAAAATAGAAAAGGGGATTTGAACTGAAATAAAGTAGAATTAACAACCTTTTGGAAAGCTGTTGCAAATGTGTAGAATTGTATCAATGTAGAAAGGTTGTCAAGAATTGTGTAGAGACTCGGTATCCATTTTTAAGTCAAGAATAATAAATATATTCACATTTAATACTTTTTAGATGTTATTAAAATCTATATACTTTTAGTTTAATTGATACTTAAATAAATAAATATTTATCTATTTGTAATTAGAACCATGATTAGAAGATTAAATTTCAAACAAAAAATTTCTTGGACTAGTCTTTGGTATCAGAAATTAGGTTAAAAATGCTCTTCATAAAACTCAATCAGAAATATCAGAACCCATGTTCCCATATTTCTGATATCTGATCCCTATTTCTATCATTATTCCATTGCTAGTGCTGATGTATAAAACAATGGGAATAACCTGCCCAAGTGTTCTCAATACAGTTACACAGTATTTAGTGGCTTAGTCTTAAATGTAAGCAATTCTCGCCATACACATTTCTTTGGTATTTTCTTTAAAGTAAAATGAAACTTTTTCTTTCTTTGAGTGAATTTGCATATTAATGTTGAAAAAATGAGGTGGTTCACTTTATTAACAAGAGGATTGCAGATATATTTGAGGAAAAAGGTATTTAGAATTAAATATGGTTATTCAATAATTTCAGCTTTCTAATGTGAGGGATTTTAATTTTGAAATTCAAATAATTTTAAAGAACAAAGCAATGACTATCAATAACAACAATAAATGTGAAGGTATTTTTAGCTCTAGATGTTAGTCAAATTTTAGGTAATCTCCGTTGTATTTTAACAGAAGGGAAATAATAATATGACGCCAAAGAATAAGAAAGAGCATTTAGTCAAAAGAATTTTAATGAAGACCTAATAAAAGAACACAATTATGTGCCAAAGCAAGTGCAAAATTATCTCTGAAAATTAATTTCACAAAATCTGCTGTTTGATACTATTTGGTTTAAATTATCATATACACTTATGTGATGGTTAATCTTGTTTATAGGCCAAGCCTCAAATTAATAATTCCAGTATCCATTTTTATGTCAGCTCATTTTCTATCCTTTACATTAATGTAGGCAAAAATATGTAATATGTAATTCTTACTAATTTCAATCGCTTGAATACATTGACCTTTCTAATGCACATGAGTAATAATGATTGTGTAGGCCTTCACTTGGCAATATTCTATTATAAAGCAGAGGGTTGAATAATGATTGGGTGGTGATGCCAGGTGTCAAAACCCAGGTCCTATGGTTTTCAATGGTTTTTATAAATAAATCTTTTAAATTCAACCTCTGCATTATATATAAGAGATTTTGCAGAAATTTTACATACACCAAAAAGACATTTTATTTTACTGACCATAAATCTCTATTCCATAAAGATAAAAATCGAGTCTTCTTCACAATTCTGCATTTACTAATCAATGTATTCACTAGTACTATATGCAATAAATTAAGTTAAAAAATATCAAAAGAAATGGTCAATGATTTCTCAGTACAATAAGATTCGATTTGATATAAGACAAATTAGCTATTGACTATTCAGGGAAACTTTGTCAGATATCAAACTTAGTAGTGCAGTAAGATTTCAATCTACATATTCGGCATAGTAGACTAAAGTGATGTTCAGCCTTTAAAAATGAGTTTAGAAGAATTGGAAGATTAAAGGGTTTTTATTTTTACAGAAAATAAGAAAAACCATCCTATATAACCAAATATTTCAAAGGTTTAGACAGATATCAAATTTTATAATATAAAATTAAAATTAGTTTCTGCAGTTGCTACTTTCTATGGTTTTCTTAGAGTAAATTAAACTAAATAAATAACATCTTCATTTTGGGCAAAATTGGGACTAATGGAGAATTAGAGGGAGAAATTCATTGATCATCATTAATTGTATAAAAGTTGATTGATATTGAGAACTATACTTCCACATTTCAATGGCTAAACTTTCAATGTGATCGCATTAACTTTTATTTTTGAAGACCAATTCTATTGCTCATTGAAAATTGTGATCCTCTCAATTCATATACAAAAAAAAGTTCATTTTATTATCTTTTTCTTCTTAATGGAGGCAATGGCCGCACTTTTAGCATTAAAATTTGTTCTCGAAACTTTGAATGATCTTAAACTTTCCTGTTATGTAATCGAGATGTACCTCGACTCCCTGGTAGCGATGTTTACGCTCCGCAAAGGGAAGGGCATTTTATTTAAAAACAATTTGTTATGAAAACTGTACCTGTATTGTATCTTACAGAATAAAGGCCACCTTGTGACCTGGTGCCACGTGCCTACCGGAGCCAACCCTGCCAACGGGCCCTCTCGGGAGGCCCTCTTCTTTTAAATTATCCCCCGCGTCAGCCATGTTGGCCGGTTGGGCTTAAAAGGAGGGGTCTCCTCTCGGAGAGTGGCTTGTTGGCAGACAGTCCGTGAAGGGAGAGCACGTGGCACCAATAATAAGTCCTGATAAGACCAAGTCCTGATTTTATGACAGTATATAAAAGGTATATAAAGTCTTGAAAATTGTCCAAATCATACGTCATAGTCAAATTTGGCAATCATGTAGAAGAAAATTTTAAAGCTGCAACAGTATGTTCCCTTCCTGAATAAGGGTTTGTGAATGAGTGAGGGGAAATTACTATATAATGAAAAAAATTATGGTCTTAAGTAACATCCACAAAATTCCCAGAACTCTTTTTTATTCCAAATCTCTTTGGTTATCATTCTCCCATCATTTTCCCTAATTAGCTTCTGAGACTTTGCTCATTTAACTGGACCCTTAGGCCCAAATATTTGCCATGTTTTCACTAATGTATACCCTAAAAGCTCAATCTTTCAAACCTGGAGGTGAAATAATTCTCCCATCTCCATTCTACAAACAACATATCTAGGTAAACTCCTCTCTGTACACCATTAAATTCTACAGTTAATGATATTTTCAAGAAATATCTTCAACCGTTTCAGCTTACCATTAAGCTTCGACCCTTAGGCCCAAATATTTGCCATGTTTTCACTAATGTATACCCTAAAAGCTCAATCTTTCAAACCTGGAGGTGAAATAATTCTCCCATCTCCATTCTACAAACAACATATCTAGGTAAACTCCTCTCTGTACACCATTAAATTCTACAGTTAATGATATTTTCAAGAAATATCTTCAACCGTTTCAGCTTACCATTAAGCTTCGACTAATTTTTTAGTTTTATTTCCTTGTCTGAATGAACTTTGTTCAGATATTTTTTGATTCAGTATGTGTGACTGTGGTAAGATTAACAAGGTATCTTTTACAGTCCATTTGTGGTGACCAAACATTAGATCAGTTGAAACAGGATGTTCTAAATTATCAGCTCCAAAAGTATAAGCAACTTATGTCTATTGTGAGATAGTTTAAATATAAATATATCACCTAGGAAAGCACTAAAATCATAGGTTCAATGATATGAACTACAAAATTGTTTTACCATTACATCCTATACTACACCGCAAAGACATGACAGCAGGCAGTAGCTCTGATACTCTGACAGCTCAATGAATATTGATTTATGTAAACATATTAATGAAGCTATCAACAAATGATAATGCTAAAATTTTCTCATTCTTCATTCAAACACTTCATAAGTAGGATATCTAGCTACTGTAGGGCTGATCATATGAAATACATATTTCAATTAGCACACTTCTGTTTGCTACAAAATATCACATGACTGACATTATGAGCAACAAGTTTAGCATTCATGGACCTATAAATCCTCAATAACTTAATTAAATGGTCAATAAAAGGAAAGATAATGTTGAAGACTTATATTGAAGGCTTAGTTTCAAAGGAGTGACAGTGGAATTTGAAAGAAAATTTCTGTCACTATATAGTTAAGATGTTTTTAGATTAACTGTAACACTGCTGATGAGTAAAATGATGAACAGCAATAAAAAATAAGACATTTGACTCTTATTATTTCAAAGTATAAGCATAAATATCAATTCATCAAAATTCAGTGTCTATTGTTTTAGCTATTTAGTAGTAGTACTATTGTTAAAAGTGCTTCGACAGTTAAGGTCATATCGCACGTGAGCCCCCACTGGACACCCCACGTGAACCCGGGACCGCTTTCACCAAAGTCAAATACATTGCCCACTTGGCTGTCTGGAAGCCCTAACTATTCAGTTAAATAATCAATGCAAAATAATAACAAAAGCCTTTTTATCCTCCAATAATGCTTTCAATTATTTGAATTTCATGAGCGTTGACTATATACTGTGGATAAAGTTAAATCCTATGTTTACCTGGTTTCAAATTCATTAACTTCAGCAAATGTTTGTCCACACAAATTCTCCAAAAAATATTGGTGTTTTTCATTTCTGTTCATAACAAGCTAAAGTTTTAAAAAGTTGATACATTTTTTATTGGTAATGTTAATTAAAAATGGTAAATTGGTTTTATTGGTATGTTAAAGAACCCATTTTAAAAAGTGTGTGTTTAGGCTACTCCAAAAGTTTCTGTAATTCTCTCTCATAATTAGATAAGTGAATTAGTAAGTGTTTGGTGGTAAAAGATCAGCATAAAAATAGTTGGTAAAAGATCAGTCTTGAAAATCAGCACAAAAATAGTTCTCAAAAAATTCAATATCAATTATATACATTCTTAAAAAGGGACATGATGTGTTCCACAAATTCTGAAAAGTTAACAAGATGTGTTCCACAATAAAGAAAACATTGAATGATTCAGAATTTGATTTCATGAAAATATTTGCGTTTGTTGCCAATAAGACAAAGATAAACATATGAAAACATCTTAAAAATTTAAAATGGAAAATAAGATTATTTTAAATTGGTCCTGAGTTCAGAAAAACATTAAGGCATAGACATGTAGCTAGATACTAGTTCTAATTGTCATCTTGTATTGATATGCTTATAAGAATTTGAAACTGACCTAAAATCGTATTTCAAAAGCTTTAGGAAGTGAGTGTCCCAATGTTAAAAAATCCCTCCATATCAATGACTAGAATGAAATATAAATTAAGTTGGATAATTGCATTTTTGAAGCACTCCCAACTTAGTTCAAAAGAATATATTTTTTTAATTTAGAGAAATTATACTGCATATGCAGAATTATGGAACATGTACCAATTAATTGCAAAATTTCTATCCTTGAAAATTAAAGACGTTTTTAATGAATTAAATGATTAGATAACACTTAGGAATACCATCCACTTGAAAGTTATATGAGAATTTAAAAACCCAGAAATGTCAGAATTAATTACAACTAAAATTCTCTAACTTTTAATGTATACTTTACTCTCGGAAGATCAGTATTATATTATGAACTTTTATTTTAATGCACCACATAGTTGTTCATTTAAACACACCAGAGATTTTTGTGAAGTATCAGCATTGGCTAGCTGTAACTACATTTTCCTCTGAGTTAATTCCCTCTATAACATTGTCATTGAAAAATGTGTAAAATAATATGATCCTTTCAATCAAGTTATCAACATATTTCATCGTCATTTAATATTGCTTTAATTTAAAAATATTTCAATTACCTTTGAAAAATTTCATCTGTTATTCATATTTTAGTCAATTTTAATTTCCACAAGACTTCTAAAGAATATCTATCTATCTAAAGGAGCTACCTCTGCAAGAAGTAGTCAAGGCCATTTATATGGTTCTGGTCACTTCTTGTGGATTGTAATTACAAATACTTTGAAGTGCTAAAGGTATTCCTTAGTCGTCATAAGAATTAGTCATCGAATCCAAGATGATCTGGGAGTAATTAGTGCCGTTTTAGGCTCATTCGGCTGACGATTCATTCATTCATTTCGCCGGCACTCAGTAGTCGGTCGGACAGCAAAGGTGGGTCTAGTCCAACTCGTAAAATAGGGGAGGGAGTGCTTACTGAATGAGTTACAATGAGCGAACAGGCTTTACACAGAACTTCACATGAGGGTCATATTCCCTTCAACTGTTCCCCATATTTTCCCCTTATCTCTCGCAAGTTGTTGTCGGGTAGCTATATACACGGGTATAGCTGATATATTCTGATGCATTCTGACGGATCCTGTACGCCAAAAAATCAGCACGTCACTCATGCCAGTAGTATAGGCTGCGAATTAATATTGGTAGCTCTACATTTATAATTAAGAAGTTGTTAGTTAAGACCATTTTCTGGGAAAGCTTATGCTCATAAAACCCTATTTGGCTAATTCATTATTCTTACCTCGAAGACTCCCACATCGCTCCCATACCAAGTTTCACCAAAATATGCGCTGCCGGCACCTTTTACTCTCATTGTAAGTAGAATATTTTCCATTCTACTTTCTTTTGATGTAATAATATTAGAGAAAAATATGAAAATAAGTGCATTTGTATTAGAAAGTGACGAAAGTCGAAAATACAGTATCGGACGTCCTCAAAGGTGCATGCAGCTAAACCTCTGGTTTCGATCAAAGATAAAACTAATTTAGAAGAAGGCGGTGGCTCAGGAATTCGTAGTGATTAATTAAAAAAGTAATTGAAGGTAGGATTCCTGGGAAATTCCTGAGAGAAGACAAGCGTAAGAGTTGATTAATTTTGAGATGGGTGAGGTTAATTGTCGTCAATTTATGGAAACAGGACTATGAAACTAATCTCTTGCTGGAGGAATAATTAGCATCTACTAAAATTTTCCATAAAATTCTAAGATCAGAAGGACAACTTTAAGGTGATTTGTCCACAAAATTCTTTCTTTCGTGAAAAATTTTGCTGCGGAGAATATTAATATTTTAAAGCAGCAAAGTTATTATGCGTCCGAATCTCACGGTTTGCACCGTTCATTGCTTCCAAATCAATGAAAACCATGCACGCCAGAAGATGGCAAACAGGTTTCTACCAGAGTGCTAGATTTTCCTCATTAAGTTCATCATTTGATGTTACAAATCATAAGACAAGTAAAAATCGAAATAATTATAATTAAGGTTTAAGAGATCGAAGATACATGCAGTGCAAATGCATACCGGTGGTATTTTCTTCATATATATGCGTATACTAAACATATAGAACTGTTAGGATATTAGGTTCAGCCTCAGGTCCAAATATTCTAATGATAATACGCTAATGAAGGCGGCACGAGGGGTGTCAGTGTCTCGGACGACGCAAGCATCCTGTAAGTACGCTCAAACTCTTTAGCAAGGTCATCCCTGAAATTTCCTGTTTCGCCTTCGTACTTCTTCCCCTTCATTTCAATTCGCCTTTTCCTTGAGACAAGATGTGGGTAAACACTCTAAACTAATTCGCTTGTTTGAGACCCCTTAAAACCGTGCACCATGAGCGACATAACTGATCAGCTGCGAGGGACGAACTTAGCTTGCTAGATCATATCAATCGAAAAAGGAAATGTAAACCTATAACTGCGACTAATTTGTCCTATTCGCGCTACGTGAGTAATAGGGGCGAAGGATGTTGGATTGAGCCATTGGACTACGACTGCCGCCTTAGATGGTGAGCTCAACCCCGGCTCACTAAAAATTACTCGCTCGAAAATCTCAGTTGACCAGGAAGGAAAAAGGTGACATTGGACAAATGGGCGACCGTTCGTATTTAGAACGGAAACCGATGGGCTTATAATAATCATCTCTCCATTTGGCGTTATTTTGGAAAAATTTCATCGAGTAAAGATAGCTCGACTTTTCTAATATTTCTATGCACGTTAAACTCTGCCGCCTTATCATCGGACCATAGGTCATCTTAAAGGTGAGACCACCTTTTCCATGCAGTTTACATGCTGGCGCTTTAATCTCAACGTGTAAACTACTTTGTCTTGGCTTTGAGCAGTTCATATCTGTTCTTGTAAAGGTGAACTAAAACTACACGTGTTTCAGTAGCAGTATCTTATTTTTTCGCTGGTTGTCTCCCTTTTAGGAGATTTTTTTTGCGTGCTGCAATGAATTAAAACGAGTTCAAGAAGTAACGCCGTGTCTATATTTTTTTCTTGGGTATCTGCTAATGATTTAAGACCCAGAACTTCTAAATTTCCCCTACATCTACCCTTCAAGTTCTTAATCTGGATTGGAAACCATATATTTTGGAAATCCATGTAAAACATACAATCTAGAGTCTAGTTGAGATGTCTTAAAATAAAGAGCCTGAAATTGTCATTGTGCGTAGAAGAAAGTATCTAACCATTAGGAAATGAAACGATAATATTTCCCTAATATCCTTAAAGAAAGGATAATAGGGAACTATTATCGCGAAAAGGACATATAAAGCTCCATCATGTCCGGACACAATGGAGAATAATATTTATTTTATATGCCCGAATTCGTTGATGAAAACAAGAAAGGTCTTCGGGAAGGGCTTAGAAGTCAATTTAGCGAGAACCGCCTTGAGAAAATTCCTCTGCATGTATATTCCTTTTCTGTTTACCTTTATTGGTATAGATATAACCTATGAGGAAACAATATTCAAATTAAATTGACACCTTAAGCCGTTAGATGTAAAGATAATAAAAATAAAACTTATCTTTGGTGTGTTTCTCTGTTGCCTTTGGTATGGTGCAGTTGGTATAGTCCAGTAACGTTCCAACTAAGCACACACGTATTATTAAGCAACGTTAATGGACTATACCAACTGGACCATACCAAAGGCAACAGAGAAACACACCAAAGATAAGTTGTATTTTTATTATCTTTACATCTAACGGCTTAAGGAGTTAATTTAATTTGAATATTATTCTAACAGCCGTGTCTCTTTTTTTTCTTTCTTTCCATTTCTATGAGGAAACATTTAAACCTTATTTAAGAATTATATCTATAGTTTCGTTCACATTTATGTAATTTACGTCATTCAATTACATATATAGATTGCTTCTAGTATAGTCATTTATATAATTTAAAAATTTTTAACATTAATAATATAAACTTAAAAGTTTACTAGGAGGGATCACGATCATTCCCCGATACCGACCCAAAACAAAGAATTATTTATACTTTAATTTAGACGTAACAGATTATGCATCTAATGTTGATGATCCTATGAACAGCTTTTAAGTTAATATACACTTCTCTACGAGTCTTAGAATACAGTTTAGGAACTGCAGTAGGAGAGATAATGACTGATCGCCATCGCCATAAGCATCGCTAATAAACACATAATATACTTAACGGTCCAAATCGGCTTAAATTTAAAAATCGACTTAAAGTTACTTAATCCATGATAAAAAACAGCTCATGGATGTCATTGAATTACAGGGGAAAAAATCCTAGTTCAAACCATTAATCATGGCGTTCATTGACGTCTTGTATTCGTATAATTATGCAGCACGTCCACACTCAATGAAAAATACAGTCTGCTATTTTATTGTCTAAAAAACAGCTGATAATAAGTCTGCGTTCCCATTGGTCGGCTGATGACCTTTCTGTCAACTCCCCATGTTTTTCCCCTAGTGGATATGATTTTTGTAAATAATTATAATTTAACTAAAATTTAATTAATTGTAATATCATATATGTATAATCATGAAATAATTTATATAAAATTATAAAATATTTGGAAAATTAACATTCCTGAAAATTACCTTTCATCAGAAGATGTTCAACTTACTTTAATTGGTTGTATTTGATTGATTGGGAACGGGAAGGATAACTGTGAATCTACTAAGACATTCTTTATTTTTTCTACCGTAGCCAAGTCTATTACTTTCTAATTAATATGTTTTTAACAACTCAGGAATAAAAACATGTGGAATGTTTTCTAAAGCTATTTGCTTTTTCATGATCAGTTTGGATTGATAAATAAGTTCAATATAGAGAAATCAATAAATTGGAAAACTATTTTTACACACTTTAACTGACTTTCGGATGGACCCGATAGAACTCAGTATCATATCACTTTTTATCGTTTCTCCCGTTCGCCGACCTTCTTTCGCGATTTCTGCGAATTTCCGCGGAAATGCAAGTGACGAGCATTCAAACTTTCCTCTTGCTGCGTCATTTCAAGGCGAGAATTTTTTCTGATGATTTCAATTTAATATCTCCTTCCTTCAGCCTCCTCTCCATCTTTGGCATATTCATCGTGTCTTTGCGGAAACCATGTCTCCAGATTTTCCCAAGTCGCAACTTTGTTCTAAAATTTCATTGTCTACTCCCATGCACACAATGAAATCGAGGATGTCTCACAGTCACGAATCACGAATCACGAATTTTCAATTCTGGAACTGTTTCTTTCCGAGGGGATATGCGAGGGTCGGTCAGAAAATAATGCTCCGCATTTTTTTTTCTCAATTACTATATTTTATACAAAAATAAATTTTAAACTTACAAAAGAATTATGTTTCGTCGACTCAATCTATTTTTCACAATTTTCACATAATCTATTTCAAGTTCTATTGCCTTCCTCCAGCGATTCACTAGGGCATGTATGCCCTGTCGGAACCAGTCCTCGCTCTGGTTCTGGTTGAAAGTGAAAAACCCACTTTCAACCTTCTGATTCACTCATCCCCCATACTCAGCAACCAACTATACTCCTATCGACTGCAGATGTTTGCACTGTGCTATCAGCAGGAGAAAACTGAACAATGCACATACATGCGCAAAACGTTAATAAAATTAGAACATACAATTTCGAATTACTGGCATTGGTTTTGACTGGAAAAAAATGTGGGGCATTACTTTTTGGCCAACGATCGTATTATTTGAAAAATAAACGTACCTTACATAACATGAGACTCCCATCTATGCACATCTGGTACTAGTGTGTTTTGGAACGCACGCAGTTAAAGATCAACTGGACAGATCTACAGCGAATTTCCTTTGCTAGTTATATCACTGTCCGAGAAGTGTATATCAAATATGTATCTTTTGAGATTAGTTCACCAAGAATGGAGTTTTTCAAGAAAATATTTCTCGACCAATGATCGTAAAGTGAAATTTTCTTTGTTCGAGGAATCAAGAGAGGAGAGGAGAGGAGAGGAATCACAATAAAACGAACACTTTGTAGTGTCTTTCATTTCCGCAAGCTTGTTACAATTCGTTCTGATGAACGGTCCATAGTGTATCGATAAAAGTATTTAGTCTCTTTGAAAATTAAAGTTACCAGTTCCGCGGAATGAAAATTTGGAATATCGCGATTATTGATGAACTTGTTGAAATATCAGCCTAACATCCTGAGGAAAAGGGGTTAAATCATTGGGGATATTATCGAAATCATTATTCCATTAATTCCAGTTGGAGTGTTAAGAATTTATGGAATAACCTTCGTCAGTTTTCTACAAAAAAATTGTGTTTCCCTAAGGGTCAAGTTCAATTACGTTCAATTGTGCCACTTAACTCGAGGAAGTTGGCGTAGGATGGAATCTAGGAGGGAGCCACTTATCTGGAGGGAGTTAGCATAGGTCGGGAAAGCGAACCAATGGCACGCGAGAGGGCAATTTCGGCACGCGTAACTCTGACTGTGCGATCCTTATTGCGTATTCTTCAATAAAAAATTTAAGCTTAAATTAACTATTATGGATTCTGTTAATTATTAATGCTACCTTATAAATATTTTCATTCATGACAACAACCCTCTCGCCCATGAATAAAGACGTGTTATTATTATTATTATTATAACAACCCAAGCGCATCACAGACATAACAAAATTACATTTCACGCTATGGTGTGGCACCATGTTGGCACTCAAGTAATTTATTTCGTCGAATATGGACATTTACGACAGTAGGTTCGTTATTCCTTGTCTAGACAAAAGTTTAAAAAAGTAATAATTCAGCTTTCAAAGAAATTTATTCATTTTATTCTCCATAATGGATCAAACCATATCTTCATGTTCTAAAATTTCCGTTTTGGTTTCCCCCAGTGCTACAAGTACACACACTACAAGTACACCTCAGTGCTAGAAGTTACATTATTCGGTGCTAAATCAGCAGCGATAGCCTTTTCATTGTAATCATTTCTTGAAATGATCGCCCCCGACTAAAAAAAGTTACATCATGGTGCTTGAAAGACCTCGCGAGCACCCTCATTGATCACTTTGCCGGATCAATGTTTAGTTTCCATTATGCATCTAAGTGCTCTTGGAGGATGATGTACACGAGATTAGAGTCTTTGGTGTGTGATACTGCTGTAGTACTACCAAAAAAACTACATCAAAAAACTAGCCTGGAATTCGTTTAATAGCCCTATATCCTTTATGCCCATGTCACTTTGTCCATGAATGATTTTCTTGAGGACGTTACCTAATCTAGATAACAAATTATTTGGTCTATGGTTTTTATGACCAAACTCAATATGCGAAGTGTTAATGGGTCCTTCCCTTGCTTGGGGATCATGACTATTGCTGCCATATTTTTTTACTTTCCCATGCTTCCGAAAAATTCTCTGATAAGCTTCATAACTAAAAAGAGTTTAAATGTGTTTTCAGTATTTTTAAATAATTTTAGGATATCTTACAAAAGTGGTTCTTTGGGAATTCTCAAGTTTATATCATTCATAATGTTCCCCAAGGTTAGGGAATGAGTAATGACCCCCCTTTCCATACGTCACTGGCGACTTTCGGGGTATGAATCTAAATATAAATGACTCTCGGCAAGGTTGCAAGATGGGAATGAAAGCAAGGACATCGACCACTTCATTTCACGGGTATCTCTAAGTGCATCAAAAATATTTTCACATTCTTTTGCCTGTCACAATAATCCATTTAGAGGGGAATTTGGATATTTCACCTTCTCCCCGTTATTTTAGCTACTTAAAAAAGTATTGTATAGATAAAACTACAATTACTCTTATCCACAGATGTTCCATCCATCCATTCCATCTGTGGAAAAGAGTAATTGTAATTTTATCTATACCATCCTTTTCATATGGATTTCGTAAAGCCTGCCACAATCGGTTTTATTTTAGCTACGTATTTCTGTAATTCATCATTATTTGTGCATCCTTTTATTTCTTCCTCATATAATTCTTTTTGGTATTGTCATTTTTGCGTTTGAATTTTCTTTTATCTAACCTTACGTCTTTTCTTAACGACTTACCTCAACAGAAAATTACATTTACATAAGGCGGGTGTTCCGCAGAAATGTGAGAGGGTCTCCTGCTCGCCATCTACTTCTACCACATTCCGCATTTTCGAACAGGCTAAAACTGTATACCACTCAGAACCATTGGCCCTCATATGGCCAGCCATACACGTAGCGGTGTATGTATGTATAGGCAGTATAAACCTGTACAGGCGACAAGCTCACACACGGTACGGTTTGAGCTCATGGCATCGACATGACGAGATGACTACAGAGATAATGATGAACTACAGTGGTGAATTGAGCCCAGTGATGTTTCAGACAATTCAAAAAAATACTAGGAAAAGGGTTTTGGTAACTTGGCACGATAAGGCGTGTACCTAGGAAAATTCCCAAGGAGAAACGGACATGAAAAAAGTCTGACGGAACCGGGACTCGAACCCGGGTCTCCCAATTGCTGCTCTATCCATTGAGAGACTGATATATTCCACCAGAACATTTCTCCATGCCGTTTGAGAGACTTTGTAGGTATTGTATATAAATATTCCGGAGGCAATCCTCCTCTGGATTTGGATTAACCCTTGAAAAAGCCTCCCTTAATGGNAATAGCTCAATGGATAGAGCAACTGACCAGCAATTGGGAGACCCGGGTTCGAGTACCGGTTCCGTCAGACTTTTATCATGTCCGTTTCTCCTTGGGAAATTTCAAAAATGTCCCACATGCGATAGTTGCTAACGATGTGTTTTCTCTAAGAGCAGATATATTAAACCCATTTATTCAATTCAATTATATTCACCAGACGAAGAGATTTTAATTACAGACTGTCTCGAACAATACACGTTGAGGAAAATCGTTTTGGAATACTAGCTTCCCGCTTTCGTATATACCACACACAAACTTAAAACCTCATTACATAGAGAAAGTAGTGATGGCTACGTGTGTCTTACCTAATTTTTCGATGAAGTACGAATCCACTAATTATGCACCTCCAAGCAATTCGTGTAAAGAAAATACTGAAAACTGAACTATTGTTTCCACAGTCTAAAATTGATCAAGCAAAAACAGGTATGAATAATAGCGACATGACTGGGACTCGCGCCCAGGTCTCTTACTTTCCGGCAGGTATTCTAATCACTGAACTACCATGCCACGTCTTTTCCACACTATTTGGGAATGCTTTTGTAAGCAAAGCCTGAGACCTTAGTTCGAGTCCCAGTCATATTTTTCATACCTGTTATCCACAGGGATATGGCCGTATGGCTATTATTTATTATTGCTTTGTTATTCACCTTTCCTTAATCTTTAAAATTGATCAATTATTTGTCAAGGTGTAGATCTTAATAGTAGAGTTGAATCCATAAAATGACATTATTATAAATATTTACATATGATAAATGGTCTTCATATATTTTAGAAGAGATTATGATCCCTTGAGCCGTAAATTTAGAGACATACTAAAAATTTTAAGAGTCGTGTTTAAAAACGAATACCAGAAACAATTACAAAGCTATACAGCTGTATCTTTATGACCTCACAAGGAAGATAAGCGAACGTCAAGAAGGCATATTTCAAGAATTTACGACTAACATAACCTCATAAATATGCGGACGTCTTTCCATCGGACGTCGCAGAATATTTAAAACGCACTCTAGCTCATAGGCATACTTTTTGTGTTTGTTTAAGCGTGGCATAAGACAGCTTGGAAGTTTGCTTTTTCTTATTTAATGTACATCTCCTTATTACATCAGCATAAATTATGAATGTACTCTGTTAACCATAACAAAAATCGAGGAATGTAATTAATGCTATGAAACAAGTATTAAAATCGTGAAACTTACTCAAAAAAGGACATTAAAGCAGAAATTCTGTGGGTTTGTTTGTCCGAGATTGGAGTCCACACCGTTTGTCCGATTTGTGTCAAACTGTGCACACGTGTTCTCTGAAATCCGGTAGGAAGTACTGTTATTTTTTTATTGGATAACTTTGCTGGGTTTGAACCAAAATCGTTCAGATAGATTTCCATAAGTAAAGTTCGAATTTATCGGTTGCAGACTTTATTTCTTTTGCAAAATTAAATTAGAAGGAACAGTCGTACGAAATCGAGATAAGTACCATAAGAAGGGAAATTGAATAAAGATTCTTATTAATATCGTGAAATATCACTTTCTATTCGATGTTTCGAGAATGAGATAAAATATACGAATATTTCGTGAAATTTTGAGGTTGTAATCAACCCGTCCCTATGATGACCAACGCGATTGTTGATTCCGAGTTCATGCATTTTCCCATAAGAATGCATGCGTATTTAGGCCCATTTAAAAGCAATTGACGATATGAAGAGGAGGAAATTATTCGGAGATTTTAACTATTACAGTCACTAAAAATTTGATGTGATGAATCGCAGGGGCAACAAACATACGTAGCACCGTAATGAACTAATGGAGATAAATGAGTAAATTTTTGTCTATCAATTCGGACTCTTGACACAATTAGGATGAATTTCCCAGAACCAGAAGTTGAAAATCTTATAAACCTGCGCATTAACTTGAGACAAATTTCATAAGAAGGAAATTCCGTGAATATTCGCATTCTTATCATTGACTGTAGATTTCGGCTTCGAATTTTGATTAGAAAATTTTTGTTTTCGATAACCTGTCCCATTGGACTAAACTAAGATGCGAATGTTATTTACTCTTACGTACACATTGGTGTATTATATTTAATCCGACATCTATTCTCCCCGTTGATTCTCAACGGGGAGAAAATCACTTCACCTAGTTAAACATAAAAAGGGCATTTATTGATTTTCATAACTCGAATTTCTATTGATATATTATCCTAGTTAAATTTAAATTATTTTTTATTAAGAATCAGTTGGCCCCTGATGAAAAGTAAGTTGTTTGAGTCTTTCGATTCTAACCCAAGGAACAAGAAGGGAGCAAATACAGAATTACGCATTTGAAGCTTAGGCTTTCGCAAGGTAGATGTTGCGTGGTGCTAAGTTTGCGGGTATAGTTTGACTTCTGATATTGACTCCTATTGACTCCGTTTGACTCCTGATGAAGCTTGCAGCGTAGTCGGCGAAACGTCGGAGTACCATTACTGACGACGCTGCTACAGCCGCAAAATCAGCATCATCTAGAGCCGCATAAATAGGCTGCAAGCCGCCGTTCGGCGTGTGGCAGGGGGGCTTAATATCAAAGGATTACATAACGTTAGTTATGGTAAGTTTTGTAAAACACCGTTCAAAATTTTAGTTCTTTTTAATAGAGATAAAGAAGATAATGTTGGCATTGTTACGATTTCACTGCTAATAGCTTTAAATTATATTCTCCGAAATTTTAAGCTACGTTATTGTATATTTTGTTTCTTAACATTGTCATTCCACCAAGTTATATTTTCGCGAATTATTCCTAGTTGTCAAACATCACTGATGAAGGGAATAACTGATTAGCGGCACACATATTATATTATCAATGACTGTATTTTTTTTTGTATACCAAATATGAATACGTGCGCTGTTATTTCATGATTTCCTTGGAGTTAAGACAGAGGTTGCTTGTAGACATAGAACTTGACGCACCATACATCTCAATAAGAGTAATTTAATTAGCATCTCATGACAACTCAGGATGCTGAGGCGCGAATTTTTTACGCACGCCAGGAACTTTGCTAAATAATAGAGATGTATTTTCAAACCGATTTGTGTACAGGGATACCGAGAAGGCAGAATCTGAGGTATCAATATAGAATTCATAAAATTACTAAAGGATGCAAAGTATTTATTTTCATGGTTGAAGACTTTTAGATATAGCAAGAAATATAGCAATGGGTGTTTCATATGCTAAAAACTTCATTGTAATTAATGCAGGTTGGCCACTGGGCTCTTCCAAACGCTCTCATTCAATTAACATCGTGATTGTTTCCTTGAAAATTCACTACCGAAAGGTCTCACAAATTATGACTATAGATAATTAGTTTATCGGACTTCAATAAGCTCTAATTACTTTTTTGCGTTTGAGCTCATAAATGTGATAAAAACTATGCCTCCAATTTTCATTCTTTGTATTTCTGCTAGATTATTTTTGGCGTAGTTTACGATCAATCACTCGCATGGAGCCTAAGTTCTAGTAATTTTAGATTTTTGAGATTCTAATGAATGTGAATCAACAGAAAGTTAATATTCCGTCAGAAGTGAGGAAAGCTAAATGAATTATAAATTTTTTTAATCGAAAGTCCCTATGTACCAATCGGCCGAATAAGAAATCATTAGGCCGTATATGAAACAATCAGACCATACGTAAATCGCGTAATGCCTATATGCAAATACTTGAACATCACTATACAGCCCTAGGTAGAATATTTTCAAATTAATGTTTTCTTGAATTAATAAACGAGTTCTGGAAATAAACTCGTTTAAATGCGAGCATTTTTTTTTTCGGGAAGTAACGAAAAGGCCAGGCTAAATGCGCAGAAAGGCCGCGTGCGGACTGAAGGACGCAGGTTCCCACTTATGATATACTTCAAAACATTTAACGTGCAACGATAACATAAATAATAAGTAACATGTTTTAGATAGAGTATTTCAGTCACCAGAATCCGCAGTCAACTTTTACAAAAGCTATAAGTACTAGAACTCGAGATAAATCTTCTCCGCGAAAGGTAAATCACGGAAAATCTGCTAGTATTGCTTTCTAAGAAACATTTGAAATGTTACAGGTGAGAGGTTCAGTTTTATTTTCAGTTTTAGACAAGTATTTCACCAGAAATATCCGCCTTATATTATCGGTTAATGACCTTACTTTTCAAACATTAATGAAAATACTAGCTAGAGAACATTTTTCCTTTTGAAATGAGTGAAAAATAAAGAGAAATTCGTAAGACTAAACATGTGGAATATTTAGCTCAGAATATTCTGATTTCATGCAACAAAATGCAAAACGTACATCCCCATCTAAGATCAAAGCATGGATACATTTCGGAACTAAAAATTTTTATTTTTAGAATTTCAAAGATATACCTTCAGTTTTCTCGCTATTACACAATACGTAGCAATAGCAGCGTACAGAATTTGGTGAAACAATAACAAGCCAAGATCTTAAAATTTTAATAAATGTAAACCAAAATTACATAAATTACTACCAATGTAGTTACTTTAAATATATATTGATAGTTCATTTGAATTAAATATAAATAAGAACTTTGAATGGAGATTGATTAATATAGGATTGTCTCAGATAGATTACAAACTTTTCTAGAAAATCAGGAGATAACTGAGAATGAATTAATGAACAAGTGACGAATGTTGATTAGCAGATTGCTTATGAAATCATCTGATATTCGTAGCATACTAATCGTGACCGTAGAAGCAGCTTATTAAATTAGGCGAAGCCAACCACTGGCAGGTTCTCACCCATCGCGAATAAAGTGACTCCTGAACACCATTCACGGTTGGCAAGTGTAGAGAGATACATTCGTGTACCAAGGAGCTTGTTATCTTCAGGAAGAATACAGAAAAGGTAAGGAGTAGGAGTAAGAACCGGAGAAACCATCCTCTAATAACAGTTACAGACTGTTATATCTTAAAGAATTATTTTTCCTTAACCCCTTAACAATATCTTGATGTTCTGAATTTGAGAATATTGTGAAGAGTGTGTTTTTAACTACACGACTATTGTTTTGCATAAAAATTATAAACTTCATTGCCTATTAGAGTGCTCTTCACAATTTTTTAAAACAGAACGAACGAAACTCGATACAGTGATTAGAAGCTCACTTTTACAATTCACCTGCTTACTATAGCGACTTGAAGGGTCTCCTTGACAGCAATTTTCACTCACTCAGCTCGCTAATTTCTGCCTAACCATATTTGTGTGTAAGAATACATTTACTGATATTTCACGGATATTTACAGCGGTAAGCAAAATATTGGTTTCTACCATTAACAATTAAGATATTCAACAATAAAATCTCTGCCCACTTGATTCTATACTCTCACCGTACTTCTCAGACTTCTGAGTTGAAATTAAATTTTCGATAAATAATCGTGAATGACTCTATGCAAGACCTTTTTCCATTATTCACAGTAGTGAAAATAATTGCCTGATATTTAATAACTTTAAACGAAGATAATTTTTAATTAAATAAATGGGTTTTTTCCAATTTATGATTACGTTCAAAAGTATTAACTAATTATGAAGTTGAAATTTACAAATTCTCTAAAACATATACCTAATGAGGATTTTTGCACACACGTGAAAAAAAGAATAAAAACTCGTAATATTTAAAGATATCAACGTTTATCGATATCTCAATGAACTCAACTCTTGTATAATTCAATAGTCTAAGTAATAGTTTGACAAGGGGAAATGACGATCAGTGTTGGAGCGTTCGAAAAACTATACCTCTTATAAAGTTATTTCTCGAGAGAAAAATCATTATAAGCCGGCGATTCATTGCCAGAAATAAGAGCTAAAAGTTCTTGACAAATTAAAGTAGAACTAATGCATGAAGCGTAAAATTTCTATTTCCTATTCTTCCTTTTCCGACATCTTTCACATCTGTGAAGCTCCTCTTATCAGTCGAAGATTGCACCTTGTCAAGTTGCGCGCATCTCTAATACTAGTAAACATACCTACGTACTCTACCCACTAACGGGAACGGGAATTCCAGCGTATTAGAGTATAAGCGGAATTTTAAAGCTTTATTAACACGAATTCTGTAAGAACAGTGGGAGAAAAAATTCGAAAAATTTCTCTTTAACCTCAAACTGGTTTTTAAATTATATATTCTATATCCCAGATTCTTCGATACACCTGAGTTTAAGCTCCGTTAGATGTCTATAAGAAAATGACTTATAACAGTTTTTACATAGAAATACGAAACTTGTGATTCCCTGCATCTGACGTTTTCTTATGACTGATCGACAACCATAGGTCCTGAACTCCTAATTTGCTATAATTTTTGATTGAACACTACTTGAGTATCCATCACACGTATAGAATGAAACCTCAACTACAAATTAAGACAAAGTAAATTAAATGTATTGAACACCGAGCTATAATATCGATCAATCTATCTTACTTATATATATATATATTAGTAATATAGGTAAATATAATCATTAAACTCGTAATGATATATTTACAGTGAAATTATTCCAAATAATCATATTTCACGAGACAAATCGTTGCCGAAAACCAAAAATGATAAACAAAGCTCGCACACAGTCAAATGAATGGACTAATTTCTTACGTAACTACCGCTAGCCTATAATCAACCAGGAAGTTCACTTCGTTTTGTGATACTCAATAAAATGAATTGCAATCTTCGATGAAGCTCCGCAGCAAGAATCAAGAATATACTTTGTTGTGCCGCAGAGTGTCATGGAATCAAGAATATATTCAGGTTTTCTTTAAGGGATATAAAAAGGCTCTCAGTTGGTTGCGGGCGTCGTTTTTTCAATCGTCTGTAGAGGCTGCCATATATTTCGTAGTATGCAATTTTTAATGCATTCTTTCGTTTTATTTCAAGATGCTGAGTCAGGAAGACCCTATCACTTCCATCGGTGGATCATTCGGTCTATGGCATGCAGGCGTATTCCTCCTTGCAGCTCTGGTGAAAGTCCCTTCTGCTTGGCACATGCTAGGCGTTCTCTTCAAAGCACCTACCGTTGACTTTTGGTGTGTTCAGCCGAAGAATCTCTCCTTGCCAATGGATGTGTGGATCAGCCTCAGCCACCCAATAGTTACAATTGTTAGTGAACAGATCCATAGGTATTCAAACTACTAACTTCAGGAGAACATACAATAATAGTTTATATTTTAACTATCCATAATTTATAAATAATTTGCTGGTTTGTGCGTTGCTAAAAGAAATTTGTTGCAGGAATTTTGTCTACAATTTGTATTAGACCTGGAGGTCATCTGGATTCTCGGGATCATTCTCGGGAGTTTAAAACGCAGGAAAGAAATATTATTTCACAAAATTTAACTCCACACCTGTCCTCCATAAAATATGGCACGAAATGCGCTTGGTAAATTATACTTATTTACAAAAATTGGAGTTTAGTAATAAAATATTGGTTGTAAAAACATTAGTAGTTAAATATGTCTTAGGCATAAGATATGGAGGAAAAATCACCACAGTACTACTACACTAAATCGACTACAGTAGTATTGTCGCTAGCGTCATTATCAATTGATCTGAAATTACTTGAGAATAAACGTCATCTCCAAGTCACTTCAGATAAATTGAAGATGACGCTTAAGCGACGATACTCGAGTACTGTAGTCGAGTGGTTTTTTCTTTGCACTGTGGTATTTTGCAAAAATATTATGAAAACAGGATCTAGTATCTTTGAGAAAGGTTGACTCCTGCCTTATGTCTCCGATCATGTAATAACACAAAGTTACTCCTGATTCCGTTTAATTTATGTTTGACTAATTATTCTTTCCAATTTATGAAACTAATCTTCAATTTCCATAATTTATTCATATGTGGCCTGCAACCACTTACGTCACAAATAAACCATACTCTTATGCGGCCGTTTTCTTTTTGTAAGTTATGCAGAGCTGATCTACACCATTCTCTGAAACTGCATAATTCCACGTTTCACGGTTATATTTTTCATCATCATATGTACCGTGTATGTACCGTGCAAGCCAATTTCCGGCATGTGGCAGGGAACGTACATACATAATCTACTTTCCTAATCGATTACTCTCGCGTCTCGTTGGCGTTAAAATGGATTCTTGAAGCGACTAGTTCTACCATCAACTTTCTCCCTGTTTTTCCATAACTTTTTGATATGTCTTATTTTCAACTGAAATACTCAATTCTCTGTTTACTTAATTTCGCTCATATACAAATAAGGAAGACAAGGCTGATTTAAAGTAGACACTCCTTAAGCCTCTTCTCCTTTTCCTCTCACTCTGTGACTGTTTTGGAGCCAATCGACTGTCCTTCGAGTTTGTTCATCGGGTCTGGATGATTTTTTGTTTGTCATCGGTTGTATGAGTGGGCAAATTTGAGAGGTCATTTCGAATGGGTTGCGGACATAAGGGAGCCCTTACACGGAAAATAGGTTAGAAAAATTATTTTTTATATTTTGAAACATTTTAGGTTTGCGTCCATCTTGGAGAAATCCTTAATGGCGGATTTTTGCTAAAATATTAATTTTTAAAATTTCGAAATTCTTGCACAAATCAGCGAACATGTCTCATTTTAAAGGGCCATAACTTTTGAAGGAAGAATGTTAGAGATCTTTTCTTTTGTCAGTTGATAGAGATTGAATGCATCTTTATGAATACATTCTTGAAAGCTCGACATATCGTATAAAACATTGTTTAAAATATCCAATAATATTATAAATATATGGAATTAATAAATTGTTTACAATTACAACTTATAATACTAGATAATATAACTAGTTCAAGATAATACGGTTGTTTATTGTTTTTCCTTTAAAGAAGGAGATTTTCATGAACCCTTCCATGAATGATAATATAATATTAAGAGATTTTTGACATTTCTCTTCCAGAATAATATAATGAAATACCGTGATCCTTGCGAAATATACAATGTGGATTATCAGGATATATTAAGTGGTCAGCAATATAAAGAAGTAAACATCAATGATTTTGTGAAGAATTTAAGTTATTCTGCTCCTCGTAAGCCATGTCAAGAATTTAAATTTGATAACTCTATCTTTCAGGAGACTGTTGTTACAGAGGTAAACCTAACTACTGATTACAACCCCCCCCTTTTTTCAGTAATATTACTTGAAATCTTCTTGTAAACTAAGTTTAAAGTTTTCTCCTAGAATAAAAAACGAAAAAAAATTTCTATTTCAGTGGCATTTGGTCTGCAATAGAAAAATATTGGTGAGCGTTTCGCAGGGATTTTATCTGTTTGGGATATTAATGGGAGGTTTAGTATCTTTGCTTCTGATCCCTCGGTGAGTATCCAGTAAATATACTATTGGAAAAATTTCTGTTCTATCTTTCAAATAATTGTTCAACATAGAAATCAATCAAAATTCTTTGGCTTTCTTAATTTCTTCCTACACTATTTCTTCTATTTCTCATCCTTTTCTTTTTTAAGTTTCTCTTCTATTCCTCTTTTTTACCTGTTTTTCATTGTTTCTTCATTTGCAGGGAATTTTTTTAAACATTTAATCTAGTGCCTAAAAGAAAAAACAAAAAATACTATAATTAATTTCATAAATTCAAGAGAAGTCTTAAATGACAACATATAATTTATAAAATATCTTGCGATAAATATATATTTTAATTCTTCCCACTATAAATCCTTTATTGTTGTAAAAGACTTTATTTCACTTAGACTGCTTCCCCAAAAGAAATTATAGGTGAATATTTTATTCTTTTTATTTTACCAGAAAAAGAGATCATGAATAAATCATCACTTTCATATTTTTCTTTTCCTTGCACCTCTTTACTTATTTAAAATGTCTTATTTTTAACTCTTGGTTTGATTGTATCTTCCATAGTTATTTCTCACAGTGGGAAAGATGTATGATGAATTAACTTTAATTTCAGGGTAGGTTGTAGATGGGTGGTTCTTTCTGGAGCTGTAATTCAAATTGTTGCTGGTACTTTAACTGCCTATGTTCAATTTTTAGAGATGAACATAGCTCTCAGATTTAGTGCTGCTTTTGGGTGCGCATTCATGTTTACTGGAGGATATATAATTTGTAAGTGAAAAAATCTTTTGTTATACGCATTAAAGTATATATTTCCTCCTTACATTTGCATAAGGAAAGATATTTTTTATCCTCTCTTTTCCCTTTTTGCATCTAATACATAGAATTCATCAAATTTAATTCTAATTGAGAGAGCATCTATCACTATTGCACTGAGGAGTGATGCAGACTAAAAACCGACATAAGCTGTTCATAAAGAAAAGGACCTAGAAGTTTTTAATGAAACCTAATTGTATAAGAAACTATTGTATAGTGATTCCAATTTCATCAGTCCATCACTAGCCCTTCAATAATCGGTTCAGATTACATTTCTTATTTGGGGCATTCCACGTCAAGTGGACCAATTTCAGAGAAATGCCCCGCTCGACCATCACCGATTTCAATGAAATTTTCTGTGAACATAACTTCATATCTTCTATGAAAATTTCCCAAGTTTAACATCCATCGATGAAATATTTGCTGAGATATAGTAATTTGTTTGACCCCCTACCGCAGCCTTCGTAAACGTTAGCTGAATATACCCTATTTTCGGCGTCGTAACGTAATTCGTAATATCTACGTTCAAATATTAAACCAGCGAAAAGCATTCGGAAATTGAAACTTTTTATTCGTACACTTCGTATTAAGTAGTTATAAGATACAAAGTATCGCCTTAATGTTATGTTTATTTGCAGAGATATAAAATGCTAAACTTTAAAATTTTTTTCGCGCCACACTATTCGGGCGAAGGTAACTTCATGTTCATCCCGATTTCTCGGGCCTTATACGCCCGTGATGAAAAATCAGAATTAGGTTTTCAGAGAAATAAAAGCATGCAATTTCTTGTAAAAATAATTTGGAAAAGTTTCGAGAGGGTCTTTTTTTTGTAAATGTGAGCTGAATATACCCTATTTTCGGCGTCGTAACGAAATTCGTAATATGTACAGTCAAATATTAAACCAACGGAAAGCATTAGGAAAATGAAACTTTTTATTCGTACACTTCGTGTTACGTAGTTATAAGGCACAAAGTATTGCGTTAATGTTATGTATATTTGCAGAGATATAAAATGCTAAACTTTAAAATTTTTTTCGCGCCACACTTTTCCTGCGGAGGTAACTTCATGTTCATCCCGATTTCTCGGGCCTTATACGCCCGCGATGAAAAACCAGAATTAGGTTTTTAGAGAGATAAAAGCATGCTCTTTCTTTTAAAAATAATTTGGAAAAGTTTCGAGAGGGTCTTTTTTTGTAAATGTGAGCTGAATATACCCAATTTTCGGCGTCGTAACGAAAATCACAATATTTGCACTCAATTTTTAAACTAACGGACGACATTAAGAAAATGAAACTTTTTATTCCAACACTTTGTATACAGTAGTTATAAGGCACAAAGTTTCGTGTTTATTGTATGTTTATTTCAAAAGATATAAAATGCCAAACTTTAAATTTTTTTCGAGCCATAATTTTTTGGGCCGATTTTGCTTCAAATTTTCTTCGCAGATTTCGCTCATAAAAGATTTGTTATTATTTTGTGTAATAGAGCAACATAGGTTGTATAAGAATACCAAGTTTTGTTTTGCTCAACGGAATACTGCGTGAGATAACGTGTCTCAAACTTGCTAAAAATCGATGTCTAACTGTAGAAGGCTGCGGTAGGGGGTCAAACAAATTACTATATCTCAGCAAATATTTCATCGATGGATGTCAAACTTGGGAAATGTTCATAGAAGATATGAAGTTATGTTCACACAAAATTTCATTGAAATCGGTGATGGTCGAGCGGGGACCGTTGGTCCACTTGACATGGAATGGCCCATTTATAAAATTGAAAAGTCATTCTCTTTGTTTCCTGTCCTAAAGGTCGTGATATAACATGGGGGAAGAGCAGAATTTTAACATGTGCCTTTTACGAGTGGTTTTGGTCACTTGGAGTGATGAGCCTTCCACTTATGTGCCTTATATTTGGAACGAAGTCCTGGCGCCCATTACAAATAGCCATATCAGTGCCGACATGCATTTTACTACTGTTTGCTTTTTTGTAAGTGATCCAATTTTATTTTTAAACACTTTTATTTAATGTAAGATGGCAAGAACTGTCATTAAAAGAGAACAACTGATTAGCATTTTTCAGAAAAACATAACTGATGAAACTTGAAATGTTGGGAAAATAAAATTGAACAAAATTAACATTTTTGCTAATTTTCAAAATTGGCAACTATTTCCAGCAAAAAAGATAGCTTGAAAAAACTAGCCCTTTGATTGTGTTTTATAACTACTGCTTAATTTACAAAACAAAAAAATCAACACTAATTTCCTTCTGGTAAAATGCAATCAAACAAGTAAATACTTCACTTGTTTTGAATAGAATAATATTCTTAAATTAAAAATTTAATGATGTTCTTTTAGAATTTACAATGAAGAACAAAATTCAATTCATAAAAATTTCCAACTTAAGTTTGTTATAAGTACTATGAAACAGTCATTTTTTCAAATAAAGCATTGAAATGATAGATATTCTCATATTAATGATAAGTTAAGAAGCAAGGAATCTTTTTCATTTTCTCCAATCCTATAATCTGATCAAGTGTTATGGGCAGTTACAGATGGTTCCTAACTAACCAGTGCTTTAGCAGTCGAAACATTTAATTAATATCCTCTGAGATCAAACCCTCCTTAATTCACCCTTTCCAACTTTTTCTCAGCCTCCATCTTTGTGATTATACCTCCATTAATTCCTCCATTGCTCTGATGCTTGAGTAGATTTTCGTAAGACCTGTCATTTGAAAATGACTGAAATATTTCTGCTGTTTTCCATCTTTCTGTATGAATGTTGAACTCTCTAGCTAAAATCTTCAATTTATTACCCTACCTACCAAGGATTTTGCCTCAAATTTTCCATAAGCATTTATTACTGAAATTAAAATTTTCTGAGATATTTTCTTACAGATGCAAATATTCTGGTCCATGTAACTGACAAATATGAAGCAATTGAAAATTCTTAAAATGCAATGTAAAATAAAGCTAAGAGACTAAAAAATCTTGGGATCCCAAGATCATTTAGGACATGCTCTATATAATAACATTTATTGTAACCACTAATTTTGCTGTGCTCGAATATAAAATGTTATTCCTTTTTTATATTAGCATTTTCCTAATTCTTTGTCTTCACAAATTTCATTCTATACTATGTTACATTATTGGTAGATCAGATATTGCTTTTATTATATTTGTTCTGTCTCTTCTATCTTCTCCATTTCTCCTTCCATGAGACTTGCTCAGGGTGAACTTTCTGTTCTTGAATCACATCAGATGCCCTTGTGTCAAATAAATGTTGGCCCTCACCAGGTATCAAACCCAGGACCGCTTTTGCCAAAAGCAAACTTGCTGCCCACTTAGCTATCTGGAAGCCTATAATTGGTAAATGAAATAATAAGCCAATTTTCTTCTTTTCATCCTCATACTGATTAGTGATGAATACTGATAGATAGAGGTAGAGTAAATTCCTTTCTTTTATCTGGCTTTAAACTAACTGCTGCATATTCATATCTTAACCAATAGTTGCCTCAAATTATTTATGTATGTCAATTCTCTCCTTTCAATGTGTTATTTTTAGTCATGCATTAGATTTAAATTTTCATGCTGACTTTATCCTTTAGAACTCTAAAATTACTTTCTCTTTTCACTAGCTTTCTTCCTGAATCTCCAAGGTGGTTATTAGAAAATAATAAGATTGCAGAAGCTGAGAAGATGGTGAGAAGAATGGCAAAAGTAAATCGACGTCCAGTACCGACTAACCAGAATATAAATCTGCTGAAAGACTCTCAGTTTAGTCAAGGTTCTTCAGCTAAAGCTACGTAAGTTGAAAATTTTTCTTTTTTTCTTCCATTCCAGTTATAACTGATGGTGATAATGAGTCTTAAGGGAAAATATTAGGTAATAATAACTAAAAAATCTTTGTCTGGAGAGGGTTGGAAAAAGAGAGTCTAAATTAGGAATAATCCTAAGAATGTTTACTTTAAATTCAATTTAACATATTTTCATATATCTTTTATCAAGAGTTGAAAACATAGTACTGCTATGTGAATGATAATTTAAATTTGTCTTCGATAATAAATAGCATTATAGTATTAATACAGTATTTTCTGGTAGATAACCTGCATTTTATCTATACAAAAAATACAGAAAAATTATAAAAATAATAGTGCATGATATACAACGGAAAGTCTCATTTCATTGAATATCTTGAATATTGAACTCAGAAACAAATGACTAAACAACACACGTCATATATTGTGGAAGTCATGGAGTATATACTTAGGCACTAGGGCAATTTCATTTCAACCAACATATTGCAAATGTTGATGTAATCAAATAATTCCATTCAAAATACAAGAGTAATTATCATAAATGTTACAGTAGTGAAAAAACATTCTCGTCAACATAATAAAAATTTTGAAATATGCGTTATCAATACATTTATCACAGAAGAAATTTTTGAAATGCATGTTATCTATACATTTATCACAGTGAAGAGATTTTTAAAATGCATGTTATCTAGTAGGTGTGTGTTATTTACCAGAAAATACAGTAATATTTACACAGCTAGCACAGGCCAACAACTGTTGTTTCCCTGTATTTTATGTAATGCTTACATAAATTTTTGGTCAACAAGCAGGTCTGTGCCAGCAGGGTAATGTTATTAATGTATTTCTTGATGATGGAAACCATGAATAATCCTAATTCTAAAGCATGATATACTATTCATCCAATTTTCCTTCATGTAGCTATTTGTGAGCATTAGAAAATATTTGATAAGAAAAGTATCTTTTTTCCCCCTGTCACACGCCGTATGGCGGCTTGCAGGGTATTTATGTAGATGTAGATGTATCTTTAATGAATGATTTTCATCAATTCATTACAATGTATTTATAAAAAGAATGTTTTACTGCAATCCAACTTTAAAATGGAATAATTATATTAAATCAATTCATTTTGCTCTAATTAGCAAGCATGCATATGTATTAGCCTTCCAAGAAAATGTTCTCCATTTAACCTCTAAAGCTATTCACAATTATACATTGTTTCAAACCAGAACAGCCCCTGGCAACCTTCCTATGAGCCTAAACTAATCAATATTTAAACCATAGAATTTAGATGTCATTACATTCCATTAAATAATTTACAACAATAGATCATAAAGTTTCTAATATTTTTGGAAATTTTTAAAATTCATAAATTTAAAATTTTTATCCTGACTTAGGTACATTAGATTGAATTCAGACAAGTATTTCTTATTACCGCCATTTACAGAAACAACAAGCAGTCTGCAGACTGTGAGACTTTGATGGAATTATTCCGTGGTCAAAACAAAAAGAAAATGATTCCTTTGTTTATATTATGGGCAGCAACAGTAGTTACCTACTATGGTGCATTACTGAATGTTAAAAATCTTGGAAACAATCTTTTTCTTAATGTAGTAATAGCAGGTGAGTAAATTGTAATTAGGACCTTGGTGTATCTTTACAGTAAATTGTTGATTTAAATGCTAAAATGTAATGAATATGGAGTCAAGGTAATAAGAAAAAAATATACATATTAGGCTGAGTCACAAAATGAACAATGTATAATTTCAAATGAGAGCTTTTGCTGCGGAAAGTTTGAAGGGAAAATGGTAAGGGTTTAATTTTACTGTTTAAAACTTCAACAGAATCGATTTAAAAATATATTTCTCTTGGGAATGTTCTTTTGGAAAATTAAAATTAATATGAAACTATTCATGAGAAGTTATTTTCTAAAATAATGTTCAATCAATGCTATTGTTCAGAGCTATCAATAACACACAACAAATTCCTTTCAATAAAATCTGTCCATGTTGAAATTCCATGAGTTCTTCAGACAGCCACACACAGCTGGTTTGCACTTTATGCTGACTACTGAGATCACTATGTTCTTTATAATGTACAGGATAATTCTCAGCTGCCCACTGAGTTTCTTGAGGCGAGTCGAGATACTTCTGGTCACATAATATATAAGGTTGACAAGAACTGGAAATATTTTTTAAGGAACTAAATATTGAAATATAATAATTGTTTCATTTTTGATTACACATCCAACTTAGCAATGAAAATTAGCTCCATGCAATGCTATAAAAGTAAAAAATTGTTGCAGGAATTGCAGAAATAGTTGGTGTTACTTGTGGAGCCTTGATTATCTTATATAAAAGTAGCCATAAATGGGAAATACTTGGGAGCATGATGATAATAGGAGGCTCAAGTTGCATATGCTCATGGTTTTTATTTTTTGGTAAGTAGAATTATTTAATTAATTATACCTCTCTGCCTATTTGACTATTCTCTTTGAAAGAATGACAATAAAATCAGTTAGTAAGGATTTACGTTATTGTTCATAATGTAAAAATAAAAATTCATAGTGAAGATATTGCTATTTTGTGGTGGTTCTAAATGGTAACTTCTGGCAAAAATATGGGAACTCATTATCATAAAATTATTGCTAAAACTTTAAATAAATATTAGAAGATTAGTATGATCTTCATTTTATAATTTTTGCAGATATGGATTCTGTTAGTCTACAGCCAATTAATTTCATTTGGTGGCATCAATGTGTACTAGTTGTGTTGGCAATGGCTGGTCGTATTGCTATAGCTTGCTCTCTCACTATTCTGCAACTTTCATCTACTGAGTTTGTTCCAAAAGAGAGTCATCGAGTTTTATCTATATCATCAGTGACATTTGCACGAATTTTCTTATTATCAGCACCTTTCATTGGAGCATTGGTAAGTTGTATAATACCATTAAAAAAAGTAAAAAAACCTGTTCTTTGGTCTAACATAATTCTTATTTCCATAGTAGAATTAGATGAAATGAGGAATAAAATGACTCACTAGAGAAGAAAATAACTTAAATTGTAGTTTAAACAACATAAAATCATACACTTCTCAAAATTTGCAACCACATCGCTACCTCATTCTCCATGACCCCCTGGCTGGCAATTAAACATCTACATAAAACAGCCTTAATCTGCTACATCCCCAGTTAAAATACTAAATTAAAGCAACAAAAGAAGTTGCAATTTTATGATTATTAAAAGTTGAAATAGCATTTTTAGGATATTATATTCACAATTGTAAGTAATTTACAATTTTCTAATTTCCCCAAATTCAAAAAGATTTGGCTGTAAAGATCTGCATGATAGCTGTATCTTCTGTATTCTTATGACGATAAGTTAAATTCCAGTTGTAAAAATTTGTTCTTTAAAATTAATATGGTTAAGAACGACTTTATGGAGCTTTACATACATCTCTAAATAATAAACACTTTGTAATTTTCAATTTTTATACATTTTAACATCTTCAGGTGAATTTACCTGAAGATAGCAACTTGTTGACAAAACCAGTCACTAAATACACTATGGAAATCACATAGTTTCCTTTCTTTTAAGACCCATAAGTAAATTTTAAAAGAAGCTTTCTTCTTCTTGCGCATATTTCTTGTGAATGAGAGAATGATATAATATCTTCTTATTGCCATTTTTGTTCATCTTCCCATTCTTTCTCAACTCTACTGTTGATTAAAATCTCCATCCAATACCATCCTCATTTCCAACTTCAATCCAGTCACAAACTCAACTATAAATTATGTTCTTATATGGCTATCAAGTAACCCTTAATCTTATGTCATTTCTTTCGATCTTAGATCTGCCATAGTGGTATCCAAAAGGTTCCTTAGAATGCAACATATATAACTTTTGTACAACTTTCTTATATGCTGAAGCGTATCAGGCATGAACAAGCAAATCTGCTTCTTTCAAGAATATGAACTATTTCAAAGTAAACATGATTAATATTATCCAGCCATACAGAAATATATAGTTAAGGGTATTAACTTTCATTTAAAACTAATTTACTTGTAGCTAAAAAGTTTTAGTCACTTAAAAATATTTCAGAAACTACAGAGTGTTCAATGACATAAGAATACCTATGAAAATTGCAGGGAAGTAGCTGAGTAGATGGTTCTTTCCACAAGTATACTAAGCTATTGCATTCCTAAGATTTTCTATTTTAAGTGACATTTTGTGGGTCATTCTTCTTTATTTCAGGTAAATATTTGAACTTGTACTTTTTATTTCAAATTAGGTTGATTTTGGTACATGCGTGCCTCTATCTGCATTTGGTGGTATTACAGTCATAGGAGGGATTTCATCAATCTTTCTTTCCCTCTCTGGAAACAGTCATTCTAATAACTTGAAGCAAAAGATCTCTGGATTTCTTTCAAGGGAGAAAACAGTTTGGACAATGTAAGTTTTCTTTTCATATCATGAAGTCATCCTTAAAGATTTTTAATTACATATTCATTGCTATAATTGGGTATTTTTTTTCAGTGAAAATCCTACTGCAAGGAATGGGATTGAAGATAAAACCTATTATAATCAAAATTTTAATCCAGAATGAGTATCAGCCAAAGATATGTTTTTTCTCATCATATTTAATCAAGTGATCTCACACATACCTTACTATTTCTATAATAAGTCATATCAATTGGTATTTTTATTTAGAAGTCAAAAAAATGAAAAATTTGATTGGAACATCAGTATTTGAATATGAGAATCTAATATATCAATTTCCAATATGTTGCAAGTTGAAAATTGGGGATAAATGTCTACAGCTTGAGTTGTGTCATACCAATATTGTCAAACTTTTCTTTCAGCTAACATCTTTCCAGTACTACTATTAACATAAGTAAATTTGTGTTTTTGTTATGTAATAAAACTTACAACCAGCAATTTATATTTTTTTAATCATGTCATTATTAATTATTTTCTTGTATATTCCTAATATTTGAAAATATTTACACAAAACTTGATTTTACTTTAATAATAATGTACTGTAATAATACTGTCATTAATTAATGGGAATGACAGTCATATTGATCGTATGAAGTCTCCGAAAAGGCATTGATGGGGAGTGATGATGGAAATTTTCTGATTTTGCAGTATCAGTTCTGAGGGGTGGAGGGGGTTATTCCTCATTTAACATGTAATCAATAGGTAGAAATCTGAATATAGTCATAATATTTCTAAGCAACATAAACATCATGATTATTACAACATTCTAAATAATGGAAATAAATATACATTAAAAGCAAAAAATTCCCTTACAATATGAAATCCAACAAATAATGGAATTATCTTCCTCTATGCAACATAAAAACGTAATTTATGCAAGCAGCAATAGTTTTCACTTCAATAATGGAGTGACACAAGACACAAGTGATTGAAGTAAAAATGCATTATCAATGTATTGCATTTATCGATTCTCTAAGGCAGCACCAATTTTGATGTCATGTACAAAGTAGGATTCAAGGCTTCACAAATAAATCATTAAGGATATTGAAATCATAATGTCAAAATAATTTCAACCCGCAGGAATATGATAAAGTACGATGAAGATAACAAGCAGGATAAGGAACGATTCACTCTTTACTTGAAGTAGAATTTCTGGATTAACTCATTTCCCTAACATTAAAATTGAAAAGAAAAGACCTTTTTTAAAAGTTGACATTCAAATCTGCTCGAAATAACAAGTAATTTTAGATAGAATGGAAAATTTAACTTTTGAATGCTCCAGGATCGATGATCCCAATGGAATTGAGTTCAAAATAGCACACAAGTAACTATTAAATGAATGCAAATTAGCTGCATGAAATACTAAATCCTTGGCTTATCTTACCTAAGTAATCTAATGGTCAATTCGACCCTGGGTCAAATGGATACTTCGCCATTCCATTATATGCTGGAGCACATTACTAAGACGAGGGATGATAATTGCTGATAAAGGTTAGCAGCTGATTCACGTCAGCGGGGATACTTAGCAGGTACCATTTCCTACTCCTAGCACCAGGTTTGAATGCTAGAAATTCATCTTTAATATATCCATCGTTTAATTGGCAGTTGTAGAGAAGGAGCAATCGCCACCCATTTCATGATTTTGTAGAATACAATTCTTTTGCAAGACGAAGATCTAATTGTTTCTTTGATAATTGTATATAATTTGAATTTCTCATAAAATGACATTTTTATAATTGGCTGGAAAGAATCAATGCACTGTTACTGTTGTAACTTCATAATGGGCGGATGAGTTTATTACCCGCAACCACCCCTTCTAAATCCAATCCTGAATCTTTGAGTCTGACGTCACTAAAACACATTTTTCGAAGAATCTGAAGAAATTTATTCATTGCCTGACGGATTATTATGACAAATTTGAAACTTCCAGTAAAGCCTACATTAGAGGCAGTATGAGAGAGTACAAAGAGTGGATGCCGAAGTCCGAAATATATGGGCTGGGAGGAGACTCGAGTATTTGCCTAGAGTAAATGCGCTGATTTAGCATGCAAGTTCTTATCTATTTGTATTACATTCAAAGGAATTGTTTCCTAGAAAAATTTACAAGGTCTTGCTTCTTCGCATTAGATTCGAAAGAATTTCTTCCAAGAAAATTTTACTAATTTATGAGGGAAGCGCTTCCGATACCTGCACGCAAGGACAATATCGCTTCAGTATTCACCTTAGCTGTCATTGTCAGTTCGAAATAAAACGTTAATTATTCCTTAACCCATGATACCTAGGAGAGATGTCTCAATCATTCCTTAGTGAACGGGTCGGGTTCTTCACGCAAAAAAAATCGCCAAACTATCTATCACTCAGGTTTCAAGGCGAAATCGAATAGGGAAGTGGCTTAAAATATTATCTGAGTTTTCTGTACATTTCTAATGGATTGTTTTACGATTGTAAGCTGCTGCAAGTCGCCAGGGAACGCAATATTTCCATCGAAAGTCTACTTCCAAGCATTTTCTTAATGAGGAGTTCGGTCAGCGAGTTTGATTTTCTATTTCTCTTATTTCATTGCTACAATTAGAAAAATACAATTAGATATTAGGATTGGTATATTATGCATAAGTTTGGGTAACACTACACAGTTGATGTTTTTTAGCACAGCATCAAGAACACTGCAGGTAAAGGGAAAGAAGTATTACTAGAATGTGAATAATGACAGGAGTAATGCAGAGTGTGATACGAAATTTTAATAATGTTTGGAAGAAGGGTGGATGAAAACATCGTTATGGACGTTCGTAATAAATGTATAAATAAAATATTAAATATCTTATATTGGTCTCTATGTAAAGCAGATAGTGTTTTACTATCTCAAAGAGGAGAATCTCGATTATGGTATTGAAAAAATGCCTTTTCAATTAAATTTTGTTAATTTTTCATTGGCAACTAAGGAGAAGACGAGTAAGAGTACCTCTTTCGTGTTTCAATAGGCGTTTCATTTACACAAAGGCACAAACAGTAGAGATAAATGCTTGGAGCGCTTTCTCGTTCAGAAGAGGAAGTGATGACTTTTCGTCGGAATGATAATAATAAGAAATTATAATAAAAGAATATTGATAATAATAAGGAATAATAAGAAAAAATTATAAAATCGAATAAATCCTTCGATGGGTAAATGTACTATTATGTTTGTAATTAAGTCATAGGCGTAATAGAAAACGACGTGTGGGGAATGCAGGGGAGGGGAAACTTTATTTTCCTCTAAAACTATAGTATAACTGAACGGTTTCGAACCTCCAAAATTGGCACGTTACTACATCTCTTCCACGCACAGATAATAGGCTACTATTAATGATTATTTAGTCCTCGGTTCGATGACAATGAAAATGTTCCCCGTAAGAAATACATGTTAAGTTCACCTTTACCGTTTGCAAGCTTCATTTGTTTTTGAAAATTATATAAGAAAGAATAGCCGTATGAAATCGAGATAAGAACCAAAATAAAGGTATATAGACGAACCTTTAGTGATGTTCTTGGTTGTAAGCAACCGGTTTTTCTGTAGGCTAATTATATTTTTGAATCCGAGGTCATACATTTTAGTTTCGTATTAACGCTTTAATGGTTTGTTTCTTTTGCAAAATCAAGCAAGAAGCATTAGTGGCATGAAATCGTGCTCAGTACCAAGATAAGGTAAATCGAATGAAGATTCTTATTTTTGTAGTAGAATATCGTTTCCTGTTCAAAATTGCGAGAATTTTGATTAAATATTCGAAACTGTTCTAAAATTTTGATGCTGTAAACTAATCGTCCCCATGAGGACGAATTCCATTGTTGAATCCAAACTTATGCACTTTCTGCAAGAATACATTGGGAATTAAGGTCTATATAAAATGTACGGTAAGTATCAATGATACTCAATAGGTATATCTTAATGGACAGATGAGCTGCTCTGAGTGGATGTGTAAGGGTGAATGTTCACCAAAAACTAGAGAACCAGTTGATATAAAGCATACAAACTTAAATGATTTGAAAACCGACGGCATACAGATTCCTTTTGGTGTATTTATTGGTCTCAGTATCGAATCCATACGAGTCAATGCATTCCTATAAGATATTCATGTAAACTCATGACTCTTTTGTGGGATCTGTTACTACAGCAAATTGAAAAAAGAATCATCGAACTGGAGACAATTTTCATAAAAGGGTAATTTTATTAATGTTTTGCGGCTACAGATTATTATTCTCTAAGGCAGCACCAATTTTGATGTCATGTACAAAGTAGGATTCAAGGCTTCACAAATAAATCATTAAGGATATTGAAATCATAATGTCAAAATAATTTCAACCCGCAGGAATATGATAAAGTACGATGAAGATAACAAGCAGGATAAGGAACGATTCACTCTTTACTTGAAGTAGAATTTCTGGATTAACTCATTTCCCTAACATTAAAATTGAAAAGAAAAGACCTTTTTTAAAAGTTGACATTCAAATCTGCTCGAAATAACAAGTAATTTTAGATAGAATGGAAAATTTAACTTTTGAATGCTCCAGGATCGATGATCCCAATGGAATTGAGTTCAAAATAGCACACAAGTAACTATTAAATGAATGCAAATTAGCTGCATGAAATACTAAATCCTTGGCTTATCTTACCTAAGTAATCTAATGGTCAATTCGACCCTGGGTCAAATGGATACTTCGCCATTCCATTATATGCTGGAGCACATTACTAAGACGAGGGATGATAATTGCTGATAAAGGTTAGCAGCTGATTCACGTCAGCAGGGATACTTAGCAGGTACCATTTCCTACTCCTAGCACCAGGTTTGAATGCTAGAAATTCATCTTTAATATATCCATCGTTTAATTGGCAGTTGTAGAGAAGGAGCAATCGCCACCCATTTCATGATTTTGTAGAATACAATTCTTTTGCAAGACGAAGATCTAATTGTTTCTTTGATAATTGTATATAATTTGAATTTCTCATAAAATGACATTTTTATAATTGGCTGGAAAGAATCAATGCACTGTTACTGTTGTTACTTCATAATGGGCGGATGAGTTTATTACCCGCAACCACCCCTTCTAAATCCAATCCTGAATCTTTGAGTCTGACGTCACTAAAACACATTTTTCGAAGAATCTGAAGAAATTTATTCATTGCCTGACGGATTATTATGACAAATTTGAAACTTCCAGTAAAGCCTACATTAGAGGCAGTATGAGAGAGTACAAAGAGTGGATGCCGAAGTCCGAAATATATGGGCTGGGAGGAGACTCGAGTATTTGCCTAGAGTAAATGCGCTGATTTAGCATGCAAGTTCTTATCTATTTGTATTACATTCAAAGGAATTGTTTCCTAGAAAAATTTACAAGGTCTTGCTTCTTCGCATTAGATTCGAAAGAATTTCTTCCAAGAAAATTTTACTAATTTATGAGGGAAGCGCTTCCGATACCTGCACGCAAGGACAATATCGCTTCAGTATTCACCTTAGCTGTCATTGTCAGTTCGAAATAAAACGTTAATTATTCCTTAACCCATGATACCTAGGAGAGATGTCTCAATCATTCCTTAGTGAACGGGTCGGGTTCTTCACGCAAAAAAAATCGCCAAACTATCTATCACTCAGGTTTCAAGGCGAAATCGAATAGGGAAGTGGCTTAAAATATTATCTGAGTTTTCTGTACATTTCTAATGGATTGTTTTACGATTGTAAGCTGCTGCAAGTCGCCAGGGANACTTCACCAACTTATACAAGAAGACAGAAAATGTTGAAGAGGAAAACCAAGAATAAACACAAAACTCAGAAAATCCCCCCTCTAATCTCCCAGAAGAAGTAACAGAGGCCATCAAGAAGATGAAGAATGGAAAGGCAGGAGGAACTGATGGAGTTTTAGCAGAATATCTGAAACTTGGTGTTACAGAAATATCTCCAGTCCTAGCGCAGTTATTCACTAATTGTCTTAGACAAGGGAGAATTCCGAAGGAATGGAACCATGCAAAGATTGTCCTTTTGCACAAGAAAGGAAGCAAAGAAGACTTGAAGAACTACAGCCCCATTAGCCTCTTTCCTGTTATTTACAAAACGTTCATGAGAGTAATAGCTGCACGTCTGAAGACGTCCCTGGAAGCTGCCCAGCCCAGAGAACAAGCTGGATTTCGCAAGGGATTCAGCACTATGGACCACATCCACACGCAGCAAGAAATTATCAGTAGAATGAACTAATACGAGATGCTAGTAGTACTCTGCTTCGTGGACTATGCCCAGGCCTTTGACTCGGTAAGTACTTCCTCCACACTGGAAGCACTGGGGAAACAAGGGATAGATGCCAAGTACGTCCAACTTTTACGCAACATCTACAAGGACGCCACAGCCTCTGTAATGCTGCATGAAGAAACAGAGGAATTCCGGATTGAGAAGGGAGTTAGACAAGGCGACTGCCTTTCACCAATTCTTTTTATAGCCGTTCTGGAAGAAGCTTTTAAAACCTTAGACTGGGAGGAAAGAGGCCTACGGATCAATGGAGAGCACATCAGTCATTTGCGTTTCGCAGATGATATAGTACTATTCGCAACCAACGGTGAAGATCTAGCATCAAGACTTCAAGAACTGAACGCGGCGGGGCAGAAAATAGGACACAGGATAAACTTATCGAAAACTACGGTAATGAATAATTCTTATGCAGCACAAGTACCAATCCTACTACAAGAGGTTCACTTTGATATTTGTTCGGAATACACTTAGCTGGGACAACTGGTTACGACAGGAGAGAAAAACAGGATTAATGAAGTGAATCGAAGAATGAAACTAGGCTGGAGTGCCTTCGGAAGAAACGCCCATATTCTGAAGTCGAAAATGCCAATGGTCTTGAAGAGAAAGGTCTTCAACCAATGCATTCTACCAGTTTTGACATATGGAAGTGAAACATGGGTGTTAAACGCAGCAATAACCCAGCGACTTCAGACTACACAAAGAAGTATGGAACGATGTATGCTTGGAATCACAAGAAGAGACAGGAAACGCAACACCTGGGTTAGGAAGATAACAGGAGTGACAGACATCATAGATAAGGTAAGATCACTGAAATGGATGTGGGCAGGCCATGTTGCAAGGAGAAACGACAACCGATGGACATCAGCAGTTCTGAACTGGATACCAAGAGACGTGAAGAGACCAAGAAGAAGACCAAGGGACCGATGGAACAGAGACATCATTCAGTATTTAGGGGTAACATGGCAACGAGAAGCTCAGAATAGAGAGAATTGGAAAGCGCTTGGAGAGGCCTACATCCGACGTCGGATTGAAAATGGCTGATGATGATGATATATATGAGTCAAAAAGAGAGATGTTAGTTTCTTACTTGTGCATATATAACTACTTATGTAATTATATCTTTATCTCCGTTGATAATCAACGGGCACTTCAATTAGTCGAAAATAAACAGGAACAAAGTGCTGAGAAGAACGAGAAATTAGGATTCTACTGTACAGAATCAAAATTACCATAACTATACTAAAAACGACGATAAAAGTACAGAATTGAAGTGTTGACTCTCGGTAATCAGCTTTTTCTATGTTAAATGATAAAATTCATTACAATAATCATAACGTAAAGACGTTAGTATGTACAGTTAGAAAAACGGCATGACATAAATATATAAACATAGTTGCACCTGTCCAGGTAATATCTTGTCAATAAGTACAAAGTGAAAATGAACCAAACGATGACGAACTAAGCTGCATTACTATTAAATCCAAATATAGATATTTATATACAGCTACATTACAATAGGATAGAAGGCAAATGAATGTTATTTTTTAGTTCCAAATCAAATCTTTTAAATCAACCATGATTTCCAGAAAGTAAAATTTGTAAAATTAAGATTTTTAAAATGTGCATTTCCTTTTTAATATAACCATTAAAGATAATTTAAATAGTTTCTATTTTGATCTCGGAACACTGAAGAAGTCAAACTTCTCTTGATAGCTATTTTCTTAATTTAAAATTCAAACGATTTAATATAATCAATGATCTCGAGAAAGCGATATTTTTAAAATCAAGATTATTAAAAATACCAATTTGCTTAATAACATTGAAGGAAAAGATAATGTAAAAAGTTTCTATATTGATATCGGACCACTGACGAAGTCAAAATTACATTAACTGCTAATTTGTTAATTTTAATTTCAAACTTTTTCATATAAACAATTATCTATCGAAAGCGAAATTTTAAAAATTAAGATTTTTAACACTATCCATAACCTTATTAACATTGACAGAAAACATAATGTAAAAGTTTCTATTTTGATACCAGATATATTCCCCGTATAATAATTTAAAATTTCAGAGATACTGCCGAAAAATGCTAATAGGTATTGTAAATATTGTGTTAACAAAACTTGGATTTTCTATTAAGCTTCTTTCTTAGGGCATCGCATAATTTTCCATAAAGTTTTACAGTGGACATCAATAGG
>KZ308408.1:258155-278255 GCA_000376725.2 Ladona fulva | reverse complement strand
TGCGTTGATTTAGAAATTGTTTGTCAAAATCCAACAATTTACTGAACATTTTCATAGGTTTAATGAATTAAAAACTAATATTTAAAGAATATTAATAAAATATCTGATCTTAGAGGTGTAATATATATTTATTTTTGAGTTAATTAAACAGTTTGATTTACTATAATTATCATTACAATGGGTCTACAATTAACATCTTATATATGTACTTACATTCTGTATAAAAGACAACTCAAACAAACCATATATTTGATTCTGCTATTTGAACCTTTCATATTAGTGACAGAAAAAATTAAGCGATTGAAAATATATTAGCTCTTTCTGAGTTTAACAAGTTATTTGACCTAATTTCATGGTAATATTACCAGTATTAATTCTTCTGACAACACAGAGAACTATAATTACCAACATTTGCAGTTAACAACTCCAAAATCTTCCATAAATATTTTTACATTAACAAGTTATAGGCCTTCCACTAGAATATAATTAAATAAATCTACTTTACATTATAACATTTCTAAAAATTTAACAGCACTTGAGAATCTCCCTGAATTGACAAATATAAAACATTTCATTAACTTCCACAACAACATTATAAAAATATGGCATGGTCACTGACATTAAATAGTACATGCATGCAATTACACAAATAATCAAAACTTAAATCAAAAAATCATAAATAGCTACCTTAAAATAATTATTGAATAAAATTAATTTGAAGATGATAAAGACATGGATGAATTTTCAACAGACAATAATAAGCAAAATTACAAATGTATTCATACCATTGTCCAAAACAGACTACACTTTCATTATTATGGCACTGAAGAGACATTATAATCTTACAAGCACCTACATTCTTCGGTGATCATTCATTATTGGGTTTTCATAGCAAAGGTAATTCTTCAGTTGAAATTTTGATGGGTTATATTTTATCCATACTGATAAATTAGAAAAAATTACCAGCTGGACTTAGCTATTTGTCCCTTGCATAAAGGTAATGCATCTAAATTAGATTTAAACATTTTTAATTAATTCTAGGAGTATACGCGACTAGATTCTAAATTAAGCTTTTTAAATCAATATTCAAATATATTTCAATTTTTTTAATGCACATATGTTAATTAAAATCACCCTGAATAATGGAGAAAGCATCTTTAATGAAGGCATTCATAAATAATGTCAACTATGATAGATAAATATTTTATATAAATAAGTTACCATTATAAACACTCATGGAAGTATTTACTGTTGTTGATTTTGTCAATTCTAGATATCCCATATGCACTTGTTGCCAGAATATGTAAATGTATGAATGTTTAATGAAGATCTAGTTAATATTCTTGCTCTAAAAGTTTTCCAGGCAGGAAGTATATAAAAAATGTCTTCAGCAAAAAGTTAAAAAATAGATAATCATTTTAACTCAAAGTTAAACTTATTAACATTTTGACATACTGTTACAAAGTCAACATAAATTATTTGATAGCAAGAAATATGAAGATAAGAGGAGGCCTTTTCTGCAAAATTAACCAATATAATAGTGATTAAAAATTCTAAACCTTATTATAACTATGTTATTTATTCATCAACATTTCTGATGTGGAAAGGAAGAAGTTAAGCATGCCTCCAAATTGATGTGGTTAAATTATTATAAAGCAAAATTTTGACCTAAGCTGGCTCTTAGGCAATAAGCAAAGCTATCAAAAAGGGGCACTTGCAATTTATGGCATCATGGGTGTATTTACTCTTTTATTGGGAGGGCCTTGAATGACAGAATCAGTGCACCTTAATACCTAGAGATTAACCTGATCATGAGTTGTATCCAAAGAATTTAATGCCTATGAAACATTCAATTAAAAGTTATGCAGTATAAAAATTACAAAAGATAATGAAAATTTCATAACCTTTGAATTGCAGAAAAATTACTTGCATCTGGCTAAGGATAATTGATGATCATGCTAATAAAAGGCACTCTCTTTTTTCATGATTTTTTACAGAAATTATACCCCAAAACATAAAAATTATACTAATTATGATATTTATTAGCCAATATCTAAGGATTTCAATTGGAGTACCAGATTAACTGTCGAGATTTATATGCTGTAAAATACAATAATATTTCATTAAGTTGCTGCTATAGATTGATAAATGTAATAGTTAACCTAATAACTTTAAACAGTTTTATTATAAAAAACAAAATCTCAATTAGAAATGTCGGATTGCTGTATCAGTCAAAATAAACTTTGAAAACAGAAACAAAGTGTCTTTTATCTTCAAAAGATGGTGAAAATTCTGCAAAGATTATGAAATTTCTTGCAAAAGCAAAATTTCATATTAATTTCTAAATAGCTCAAGTAGAATTTTCACAAACTCATAGAACTCCTCTATGAGATAAAAACACTTGTTTATCTAACTATGAGTTTGAAAATTAAATATGTTAGACATAAGATATATAATAACTGCTTGTATTTAATTTTGCACACAGTTGGAAGATAGAATATTTAAAAAATTAATTTCACTATCCATAATAATATTTAAAATCATTAATCTTTGCAAAAATCAGCATAGTTTTTATCCAGCTATTAATAAATGTTATAAACTATAATTGGTAACCAAAACTAAAATATATTAATTTAAATCTTCTCAACTATTATCTCTACAATAATCATCTTCAGGCTAATTTCTTAAACTGTTAACATTTGAATCCTGAAATGATTTGGTGAAGAAGCAATGTATAGGAAAGTTACAGCCATTTGATGAATATCCTATTAGAGCCATTTGGTCTTAAGCACTCATTTGTTGCTGAGGACATATCAACATAATGAAATCAAATCAAATATAATAGAATGCTTTATTATTGTGAACAACCATGGATACTAAAATCTGGGTAAGTATCAAAAGGGAATAGTGTTCACTGTTGAAAAATGTACATGCATTGATTTTCTAATAAAAAATTAAGTTGACACATAACTTACTGCATTGCATTTCATCTCCACACAAAATGTTAAAAATGTATAATGTTATACTGACCAAAGATGAAGAAGAAATGGTTCCAGCTAAAGTTCATCGAAATTTCTGTTTCTGGTATCATATGATACATGATGATACATATGTATATGGGATAGTAATCAAATACATTGCATACTTCACCATTCAAAATGCAGCTAGTAATCATCCCATGAAATCAGCAACATTATATTTAAAAATTTATACATATTTTTACATAAAAAATTTTTTGGTCTTTTGTTAAGACTATGAAAACATCATACTATGCCTGGCATGATTTTAGTTTTCCAAAAAAAAATCACTAAAAGAGGACTTATCACTGCTTCTGAAACAAGGTAAAATGACATTTCAGATATAACTTCAAGAGGATGGTAATAAAAATCTAAAGTAATTTCCTTCCTACATAATAAATATAATTTTCAAACATAATTTATTTCTTTTGCTTTGTTTTCCTAAAGAAATATTCAAGGAACTATGACATAGATAATAAGAAAAGAACTGGTAAGAAAGGAAACTACAAAAAAAGGAAATATAGAACAATAAATATACTTCAGTGATAAATCATATAATTTCAAACTTGAGCCAAACTTTTTGTAGCATCAACATTTTCTGGCAAATTGACTAATGCATAGAGAAATGAATATTTCATAAATAATTTGAGTTTACCAAAGTGCCCTCATAATCTGTTTGGTGAATGACATAATATGACTTTCTAGTTAAAGGAAATTATTCATTTATTACATTACGTACATGTTTTCTCTCATATGGGGCAAATCTGTGAATTTCACGACATTACAGAGGGAAATTTATACAAGCTAAAAGGAAATTTACTGCAAACATAATTACCTATAATTCAAACTTCACTTTGGATAAAGGCAATTTAGAAGAAAATCATATGTGACTGTAATCAGCAGTCCAGTAAAATTCAATTTACATGTACTGTACACAATACTAGCAATTTTTTTTTCAATTTAATTTTTTTAAATAAAGGAAAGGTAATCCCATTAATCAAATAAACTCAAACTTTCTATAAGTAATTGCATAACTCAGACTTGATACATATTTTCTAACAGCTTTCTGCTAACTTATCATAATCATGGACATGAAACACCATTTTCACATCAGATGACTAAACATCTGCTAAACACTTTTCTTATTTACTCTTCTTTCACATAATAAACATTCAAGGAAAAAACAATTTATGACCCACAACAGCAGATATTCATCATTTTACAAACATTTAATATTTACCATTTTAAGGGAATTTACTTAAAAATAAAAACAACATTTCTAATTATAATACCTTCAGTTTGAAGGATAACCTACAAAAATATGGAATGGGATCTAAATACATAGTATCTGACTCCACAAGAGACAAAAATTACTCATACATCTTGGAAAATGATAAACAATTTTCAACCTTCCAAGCATTATAATATAATCATAATAATAATAGTCTGAATAAAACACATCAGGGCATTTACTCTGAAATTTTTTAAATAAAAATTTCAGCATGGTTGAATGAAGAGAAATTTATAGTGATCCAGGTATTAGGCCAATAACAAACAGCTGTCCATCCCTTGCAGGGAGAAGCAGATGAGTGTTGCCATTTGTAAGGGCCAAAGATTCAATAGGTACATGAAGAGGATGTTCAAACACAGGCTTCAACCTGTAAGTTGTCAAGAATATAAAGAAATGATTATATGTTCAGATCTTATGGAATTTAAAAATTATTAATAAAAATCAACAGTACAATATTATGGCATATAGCACAGGTTCCCATTCCACCAACCTCCACAAATACTCCCTTTCCTAAGCATTATTCATAATATTATTAAAATATTTTAGTAACCTATACTTTGCCACATGAAAATTGCAGCATAGCATAAAAATGCATCATATTGCCTCATAATTGTGGCAAATACATTATTTGAATGTAATTATCAACACTTCAATAATATTCAACAAATTTAGGGTGATATAAGGAACATTTATGAGCACCGTATGGGATAAGCATACCATAGACTGGGAACCACTGGTCTATAGGATGCATAACAAAACCATAGCTAGTGAGTAGCAAATATAAACAACATTTTCAGTTAATCTGAATTCCATTAGTATCAAAATTCCTCTATGCTGTCCAGCAATGAGGTCTGGTATATTTGGGGTGGATGTGGCAATGGGGTATGAAAGTATTTTGTAAATTCTTGAAACCAGTTAGCCTTTTTTGCAGATGGATTGTTTTGATTATTAATGTTTTATTGCACATTGGGGAGATTTATGGATGTTGAAAACAGAGCAATCATGGAACAAACACCTACCTAAAGAGCATGCTAAATATGTTCATAGAGAGTATAGGAACAAGAGGAGACCACTAAGCAAACAAACCTTAAGACAGTCCTCAAGGTAAGATCACCTGCATCATCAGTTGTAACAATATAATGCTTGTAATTTTGTCCACCACCTATGACTGCCAACCCAGAAACCCTTCCTGGAACTGGCTCTGATCCAAGGTGCTGACCATTAATGCTGTATACATGAAGTGAATATGACCCCTGAAAAATATTTATCTACGATGTCAAAAAGTACTTGCCAAGGCATAGATTTTTCTTAAACACCATTCATCAACTATAGATGACAAACATATTTCAAGGTAGGATAAGGAAATATGTATAACACTGAGATTAATTTTATACATAATTCTTTGAAATTGCCATTAAATTCTCATAATAAAATAGTTGACTTACATGCAAATATCACATTGAAAATGAAGTATAATTGAAAATTTTGAGGGAGACAAAAATCACTTGTATGTAAATAATGTAAAATAATGCATGAATGGGTATGGTTTCATACATAAACAAGATGGGATCAAGAAAAATTATTTCCCATAAATGAAATTTGAATGAAGATTATCTTGCCATAAATTACATAATTTCAAGATGAGAATCGGGTAATAATGAAAATTGTCTCTGTCTGTTAGGAAGATACAATATAATAGTAAGTAAAATATAAAACAAAAAATATACCAGAATCAGAAGAAGTGCTTTTATTGAAGTTTTGAAAAATAAAACAAGAACATCATATAAGATGTGAATTAGATTGAGCAAATCTTAGAGACTCTTAAAATGTCATCCTGATATCTTCCTAATTTTAATCATACAAAGATTTAAAAAAAATTTATTGATGAAAAACAACATTTTTATGGAAACTAAAATTTAAAATAAGAAATGCTGTTTCATTGGAAGTTACATACCTTCTCTCTTGCAGCAAATGCTACATGCCCATGGTTGGATATTGATATATTGGTAATTTCTGCAGTTAATCTTTCATTACAACCAAAGGATGGCAGTGTACGAATGTACTGGCCCTCTTGAATGGTATATATATTTACTGTACCATCCTAAAACAAAAAATTATTCAAACACATGAAAAACCTATTCCCTAGACTCAAAATACCCTGTAAAAAGAGACAACTACTACGGAGAATGACTCTTTCATTTCATCTCAAGGGTATTAAAGAAATAATCTTAGAAAACAATAATCACTGTTCTTTCTCGGTTTCTGATTATAACCAAAATCTAAATTAGAATACTGAATATGAGGCAAGAATAGATTTTTGTTATATTATTGTTGTGACATTTAACATAAATCAATAAACTCTTTTCAAGAGGATCTAAATGCTGAGTCAATTTAGTGGCATAATCTGATACCATCTATTACATGATACTTTCATCACATTATTGTATAATGTACAGGTATACTCTATACTTGACCCTAAAATTAGGTTTTCAAGATAATTATGCTTATAAATGCAAAGGGTAGTTTTGTAGCAAACTTAGGATGAATTTTTATACATTAAAAATGACTCTAGGCACAAGAAAATTTAAAGCTAACACAATTTCTAGGAACTAGTTGAAAAATCAGAAATGCCATTGTTTACCATTGAACCTGAAGCAGCCATGTCTAGCTGAGTTAGAATTGTCACACATGTCACTGGAGCATCATGACCATGTAGCTTATGAACTGGAACCAGGGCTGCCCCACTAACACCTGAACTGGAAGTTGCCCCTGTCATGTTTCCACTGCTAACCCCACCACCATGGTCACCTGTACCAGAACTACTAGATCCAGCCATAACTCCACCAACTCCAAACCCACTTATATCCCAAATAACACATGTAGTGTCACGAGAACCAGTTATCAAGTATGATCCACATTCATCCAGAGCTACACATGTCACTAGATCTGTTAAAAAGGAGTATAAATTAATTATCATATAAGGTACTCAGCATTTCATGTTGTGCAATAGGAAGAAATTTTATAAATAAGAAAGAACCTTTCATACAACTACATAAGAGCTATTATTGACAATCACATAATCAGAATGTATCTATGGCAATGATCTACATTGTGTCAATGCAATAATTGAGATATCAATATTTTTTTAATGATGCAAACACTCTAGATTAGTTTATACTGCACCATAACTATTAATTAAATTTTGTCGCATATGATTTAAGAAATTTAATTCTACATTCTTATAAAAATGAAGATGATTTTTCATATTTTTTGTGGTAATCCATTCCTTCAGAATGAAAATGAATTTTTACAACATCATGGCTGCCTCTGTGGACTTGTGATATTATTAAATTCTTTTCATTATTGATAATAATTTGTTATAACAAAGGTTTGTAATTATGAAGGTTTTTGCTCTGTAATCCTGATAAACCAACTTGCTTGTCTTATATTATCGAAGAACAATAAGAATTTTGAAAAAATGTCTATCATATATTCTATGCTTAACTGTATCATAAGTAAAGACCAAAAGTATTAAATTATTATATATTAGACATCACAAAAAAGGATCTTTACATGAACCTCAGAAGATATATAAGATACATCTACAGTACTGATTACTTACCAAAATGACGAATTGAATGTGCAATGGTTCTATTTCTTGAAAGGCTATACACATGAAGGCTAGAATCCCAATGACCAACACTAAAGAGTAACTTCCCATCATGTGAAACAGCAAACATTTTACTATTGAGAGTAAGCCCAGGGTGGAATGTTCCAGGAAGCTTCCTTCTGTATCTGAAAAATTTCCAAGGTTAATCCAAGATTGAAGTAAAACTTATTTTACTGATTTTGAGAGAAGTTAATATCCTATACTATTTTGACATTTTCTTATTTAAAAAGTTATATCCCTGATTTTTCAAACACATTTTATGTTCAGGATTCAGGAAGGAGATAATATATGAAAAGAACTCAAAGAATAGATGCATACTGCTTCTTGCCCAAAAATCTTAAATTTAAATTTTCAAAATTTTACCTCTTTTCGCTCTCTTTGGAAACAGTCCACTGCATTATCTACAGTATTTATTCATTTCCTCTGATTGAAAGATGCTTTAAATTTGAGTCTTGATTCAATAAGAAAATTTGCTCAGAGCCAGGGCCAGTTTTACCATTAGGCAAAGCTTGGTAATAAAAGTGGTTCTAGGACTTGAAAGTGCTATATTTTGGCCCATAGAAAAGCAATAATATCTATAGAATAAGATATTGCATCCATATTATTAGCAGATGAATTGTTCAAAACTAAAGTTCACAAGTTTATTGTTCATAATTTTTTATACTGGATAGTAAAAAATTTTAATCATATAAAATGACTTTTCTTTGCCCAGGGGTATCAATGACACCAGAGTCAGTCTTGCTCTTGGTAAAATGTAACAACATACAAACCAAAATAAGATACTTACTTGGTACTGCTGGTAGAAGGATCTATATCTAATGTAAACTTAAGACCAGAGTTGACTGAGCCATGAGGAACCCAGGAATGAAGTCCAATCACACCAGACTGAGTGACTGTAACAATGGTATCAGGAAGCGAAGTTTGCAGAAAGCTCCCTCTAGGTGGAGAACGTGGAGAGCTCACAAACACCAAGGGGTCTCGCTCATTTGACAACTAAAATCATCAGTTAAAGAAAGGATGGATGGAATGGATTTTTCTAAATATTAAATACATCAAGAATAATTTTTATACCATGTATCATATTTTTAAAATGATCTAAGAAGAGAAACATAAGTTACTGAGCAGTACCTGCACTGATGTAGAGCAAATTCTTTCAAGATACAGAGTTAAGTCTGGACGACGAGTCAGTGTTCTCAGCAAAGCATCATTAAGAGGTATTCTTTCAGGATGTGGCTCATGCAGAAGTTGTGAGGGAGTTTGTCCAAAATTGTTAATCATTCCTTCCACAGCTTCTCTTTCAAAAGAATTAGCAATTGCATCCAAATCCACTGCACCTTCATAACTGAAATCAATGAAGTAATTCATACTTAATTTGTTATTTTATTAAATTATTTTATTCGTTATGCACTAAAATTAATCAGGTAAGTCTGTTTTGATATTTTATTATTACTATCTATTTTATGCACTTCTCAAGAGATGTAGTGAATATTTCTAACTGATTTATTCTTTTTTCATAGTAAATAATGAAGAGAAAGTGCACAAGTCTGCAGTGAGAAAAGGCACCTGGGACATGTGCCTAGAGCAGAAGTGGGGAACCTGCAACCTTCAGACAATGTGTGGCCATTTTGGACATTTTCTGTGGCCTTTTAGTCACTTCTTGACAATATAACTCTATTTAAATATTTTTTCCATTTTTAAATGATGTCAAGTAGGAAAATTTTTTTATGGTTCACTCAGAATGAGTTTGTTTTCTCTTTTAATGTTTTATTACTTAAATGTAGGCAACACACATCACAAAAAGAGCCTCATGATTTCACATGCCGCTTTTTTATGAGACCTAATGCTATATGAGTATGTGTCCAGATGGAAAAAGATTCCTTACCCATGGCTTAGAGTGTACTGAAATTTTTTCATTAAATACTTAAAATATAAAGTCAGAGAAATCGCAACAGAAAAGTTGTCAGAGAAAATCCTTCAAATATTATCACATTTCTCACGGTATCTATTCATTTTTCATAAATTTGTAAAGCTGTGTCTTGGAAAAGCAAATAGGTTGCATGAATAAAGTAAGGCAAGAAGAGGTTAATTTATATTATTTAATTGTAGCAATGTGTTATGTGAAATTGATACCTGTCTTTTAGTGTTTCCTGGCAGTTTCTTCTAGAAATCCAACATAAATTGCTATTAAAAATTTTTAAGGAAATTAGGCAGTGTTATGTCATTTTCATTTGTTCCTATGCAAACTGAAAGGTCTGCTTTTTTACGTCAATAAAATCAGCATAAAATGAGGTTAAAAATGATTCCATTAGAAAACAATATTTACCTAGTTAGTTTGTTTTTATAAATTTTTATGTAGTAAAGGAATCCTATGATGCATAGCCATGTTATTTAATATTAAATTGTTAATTGTTATTCCTTCCATTTTATGGAGAGTTCTTTATTTCCACTATTTTCTTACGTCTTTTTGGCATTATCATTTTAGCATTGTTTATAATGGAATGCAGTATCAAATTTAAAAGATGCATGAATGTATTTTCTTCATGTTTCCCATTACTGTTTGGTATACCAGTCACTCATTACTGATATATCATTATAGTATATTATGACAAAAATTTTCTTATGACAATAAAGCTGGCAAGAGGATACTGAAAATAATGTAATAGATTAATGATTAACTGTCCATAGTTTATTTATTTATATTATATAAGCCATACCTGCAATAATAGAAAACATTTAAAGCCTCCACTGCTTTTGGTCCTTTTTGCTTATATCCAAATATTAGATCAATCCATTCATGAAGATGTGCTGAGACATATTCTGATTCCTATAAATTTTTACATTATATCAATATTGATTATGATCTTCAGCTGATTAAATGATAATTCTAAAATGAAAATCATAACACAGAAATGTGTAAAGTACTCACCAAGGCATCTCTATGTTTATATATGAAATCCTCAGGGCTTGAAGCCCATTTTGGCAATGTAACATCTTTGACTGGCTCTTTAGACCCTTGAAGATGCCCTAAGTCAAATCTTTAATGGTAAAAAGAATTCCTATTATTAAAATTATTCAAGTGGTTACAACAATGGCTATACAGATAACATAATATTCAAGCAAATTTATTTGTTGAGAAATGAGTGTTGGCACTCCTATGATTACCCGTTATGGTTTGTAAGGAATTCAGGCATGTAGAAAAATTCAGGAATTAGCTCCTTGACATCATTTGGGTTATCCATTAACAATTTCCATGTCTGTGGTATTGAATGGAACTGGCGATCAGCAACATCAAACCTGTTCAAATAAAGAAATAGAATTAATATAAAAAATACAAAAACCAATAATTAATCACTGGCTAAAATATGTATTAAGCAAGCATAAGAAGTTTACTAATAAGAAATCAAATTTACTTATTTAAGAAAGATTGGGCTGGTCTGCTAAATATTTTCTACTGATTAGAAGAATGTAATGAGGGGAAATTCTTAAATTATGTTTAAATGCATGAGAATTTGCATAATAGCTAAAAGACATAAAATATTATAAATGTATTTACCGTCCACTCTGCAACTCTATATGAAGAGTTGTAAATGGTTCAAGTCTCACCAAATAGTGTAGAACACCGGCAGAATTTGAGTAGTGAGTACCATAGTGAAACTTTGCGATTGTACCTGCATTTGAAAGTGAAAAAGAAGGTACAGTCAAGTTGACAATGATGGATTAAAACCTACTGTAATCAAACTGGACAGATTTGCTTTGAATTCCATTAAATTTAAAACATTTTCAAAAGCTCTTTTGTGACTCTCTAAAGTTAACACTGGCTATTTCTTAAGTCTAAAGATAATTTATTTTCATTATTATTTAGGCAATAATTACTGATTATGTAATCTAATTATATATAATCTGATTTTAGAGTATTCAGAAGAATAATCCTTATAGAAGCAATTGTTTTGTGAGTTAAGATATATGACTATATTCCTTTGGATGAAATGGTATTCTTACTCTACTCCATTACTCTTTCAACATTCAAGAGGATACAGGAAAATGTATTGTTTTAGGTAATTGATATTCCAACATTAAAATATATGTTTAGTGGTACAATGCAAAAAAAGATTACCAGTAGGATCCTCAAAGCTGTCATACTTTGCTTTCACTTCAGCCTCATTTTTCGGATTAACAACACCTATTGGTTTTGAAAGATTCCTGAAAGATTCAGGATTTTCCAGATCCAGTTTCTCTGAAGTATAATCAGCTAATATCCATGGAAAAACTGGATACTGTGAAAGGTCATTGTAAGTACGTCCAGCAATGGTGTTCAGCTGAAATATACATCAAATAAAGGAATTATACACTGCTGTTTTTATCATTCTTTCAAATTTGTTGAGAGTCACATGTAAGAATATATTGGTTAAAGTTAGATTTTGATAAATAATACTTCCCAAATAGGGGAAAACATTTTCTTAAGCTTTAAGTATAGTAATACATTATTATTCCAATAGAGACAGTGAAAATGTCATGTATTTAACTAAGTTAAATACATGACATTTTTGTGACATGTCACAACATTCTCTGCCATTCCTTGTTTTCTAAGTAACAACAATTCCAAAGTCCATAATTCACTCTTTCTAAATAGTATAGAGTTTCAGTGTGGGAATAGTCCATAACAAAATAAAATCATTCTTATCAGTACATCACTGACTCTTTCTTAATAAAAAAGAATATTATGAATGAATGAAAAACTACAACTTGACTGGAAATAATTTTTATATAAATTTATTTTAATTTTTGTATAAATTATAAGGGCATATGCATAAGAAAATTAATCTGACAAAATATATAAAATTAAATGAAGAGAAGAGGCTAGGCAGAAAATGAATACAGAATTAAGATAAACTAAAATTAAGAGTATTGAAAACTTCCAGACCCTACATTCTTCAATAAAGTTTTCATTTTTTTCACCATTTACATTTAAAAATAATATTTCCTATTTTCTGAAGAATTTTTGAAATCTCAGTGTGATTATAATATTTATTTTGCCAAAAACAGATAGTTTATCAAAGTACATATTTTTCATTCCATTGTCATGATGAGGTCGAAAATTTGTTCAACTTCATTATTCTAGAAGCATTTTAAAGAGTTTTATGAAGAAACCAATAACTTCCTTGGATGTTTTTAATCACACCACAATTTAAAATTGAAAAATTGACATTTAACATCTGTAAGGATCTCTAGGACAAGGTAATTCATTGAAAAAATATTTCAATGTTGGTAAGTAAGAACTTTTACTTTATGACTCCAAATAACTTGAGCCTAGGGTAGAAACCCCTGTTGCCTCACCCTAAGTACAGTCAGGCCATAGAATGGCAGATGACATAGAATCTATAATACAATCATAGAATTCCCTCTCCTACAATGAAACAAGTTATTATATTTAAAGGGTTCAAATAGAGCTAAAGTAATTGTGTAAGAATTAAAAAATTATACTTTTGTTACTATCCCGAGATCTTTCTAAAGTGTTCTTTTTTAGGGCATTATTAAAAAAAATTGACCTCATGAAAATAAAAAATATCCAAGAAATATGACCTTGATGCAAGGATATACAGAGAAATCTGATAAAACATTTTAATGGTAAATTATATTTTTCTCATTCTTACCTGCATCAAGTAGTCAAAATTGTTGATCTCTCTATTAACCCACTTTTGTACAAGCCCCGATGATTTTAACAAATCTGCTGGAGATCTGGCATGATGCATAGAGAGGTTTGGTGGCCGAAGACTTAGTATACTGGAGTAGACTTTATTGCGAACCTAGCATTATTAGAATAATCAGTGATAAACAACATGAAAAAAGCAAAATTTATTCAATACTTAATTAAACATTCACTTGGAGACTAATTCCATTACTAGATTAACTTGAACTTAAAAATCGCTTTCAAAATAGATTAAACTTTAAGTATCATAAGGTTACACTCTACAGGCCAATTATTGAGCAAAGAGACATACCAGAAAACTCTCATTCCTTAACATTAATAAGGGATGCGTAATCAATTATGCAACAGTAATATCAAAATACTGAAGGACAAAAAGAAACATTTTACTAAAACTGAAGGGTCTACATTCATGTAATAATTGGGCTTCGCCATTTTAGGACTCACAGAAATATTTATAAATTTCTTCAAAATAGAAATATTTTCACTTTGATTTAGGGAAAAAAATCATACCTGAGTTGTAAAATTGAGGAAGTAATTGGTATGGTCAGTTAAAAAGAATTCAATTGCACTTCTTCTGAGATTATATCTTCTTGGATACATGTCCTTCAGTTTTGAAACAGGCCACTGAAAAAAAAACAAAATTTAAAAATTAAAGGATAATTTGAAACAAAAATATATTTTGTTATTACATTAAACCACATCAAGATATTTGTACCTTATATGAAAAACTTACCTTGAAGTCTTGTCTCTCCACATCCTCCTTTACAGGGCTGAGATCAGTGAAAGAAATGTGTGCCGTTGTGACTTCTAAACGCCCTTTTACAACAGACATAAGAGTCACCAGATCACATTCTTGAGATAACACCATTTTTTCTTTTCCTCCTTCTTTCACACCTTCCAACCTAAATTTTAAAACATTCTTTTAACTTGTTTTAGAAACAGGAACCAAAAAAGCACATACAGTATGCTACCATAAAAATTATAAGAAGTGCTATAATTTAAACAACACAATTGATTGATTTATAAAAAATGATTGCTTTCTAAGATTCCTGAAAAGTTATCATTCTAAAACAATTTATGATAAAAACTAGAAAAAAACTAAAACTTGATGGAAGTTTGGGTGAGTACATAAAGATGTTTCAATGATATATATAAGCTACATCAACTGTAGAATAGTTAATCTAAGCCATCTTGACAGAGTGGTAGAGAGAGAAATTTTAAGAAAATTATGGTTATTGACCATATTGACATATATTTGTAGGAAATCAGCAGGGAATATAGTTTTCATATCAAAACATATGGCTAATTAAACAGGCAAAAAGTAGAGAAAAAATGAAATATTAGGTTGACTATAATTTTAGAAAATAATAAAAGAGGTCTTAGATTAATCTTAATTTCTTAATCTTTTGGCTATTACAATCTTTGATATTTAGATATTTTGTAGAAGTTTTCTAGCTTGATAACTACAGTAGTTAGTTAATGGCAGAATATTAATGAACATAAGAAATGAGAAATTTCTGTAAAAATTTGGGTGTTTACCAATATCTGAGATTGATCTCTGCACTGGCATGTATGGTATATTATTAACTGCTAGCATGAAAGAATTTTTGGGTTGGAATCATAAATATATCTGCAATAAAAGATTAGCAAAAAATATTTACAAATAATACATACTCAACATCCATCAGAGAACGAATATCCTCATCTCCAGTATTTTCCTCATCTACTTCATGGCAAACTGCTGCTGATATATTCATGGAGTGAGGAATATCATCGGTGCTGAGTCTTGTAACCCAACCTAAAAAGCAAAGAAACAAAATCTTAAATACTATATCCTTGAAATGTGTTCTAGAATTTAGTGAGATTTATACCTTAGAAATAATGATTCTTATAATATCAGTTTATAAATAAATCATTAATTCAAGCTTTCCTTGAGAAGTTTATTTATTTGACTTTACGAAATACCTTTATTTCATTTCTTATATCAAAATGCATAGTTATTAGACATCGGTTTCAATATAAAAATCATTAGAACAAAATTTTATAAATAGCTTCCATCCATAGATGAAAGTTTATCTTAAAATGTTATTGAAAAATGACACTGAAGCAATTCTAGGACCTTTGCGTTACTTTCCCCATAGAATATAATTTCATCAGAATAATTTAAATACCTGATGATGGTGCGACCATTATTTATTATTTTTTTTAAGTTTTTGTTGCTTTCAGATTCCTNAGTCTGACGGGACCGGGAATCGAACCCGGGTCTCCCAATTGCCGGTCGGGTGCTCTGTCCGTTGAGCTATCCCGGCAGAACATTTCTCCAAGCCATTCGGGAGACTTTGTGGGCAAGGACCTTGCGAGTTCGTCCGCATGGCGGCATCGTTCGCAGTCACGGCTTCATTGAAGCACCGGCCACACAAAGTGATGGAAAGGAAGTTTTCCTTGGTGAAAGGTGATTTTCAAAAATATATCCTATCGGACAGGAGCATATGATACAGCGTTTGCATCTTTTATCACTCGTATTCTGCGTACTAGGTACTTTCCACACAGTGAAAATTATAAAATTTTGTACTATCTTCTCATGCATTTGGCTTATTATTCCATTCATTAACATAATAGTAGTCTATAAACATCTTCATGAGTAAATAATAAATAGAAAGTTTTTAACTACTTAAACTGCTGAAATGAGCTTAATAAAATTTATAACACAGCTCTTATTATTTTATCACATAACAAAGTATTAAATAAAAATGACTCATATAAGTAATCATGGTATGAGATGAGATTTTAGAAGATGTACAGTACTGAAATTACTTTTTCAAAGTAATACTTATTCAATGTTTTTATGATACAAAAATAACATAAAACATTTTAATGGTAAATTATATTTTTCTCACCACACTATTTCGTTTTATATTGGCTGCAGAAATAACATAATAATGGTTATAAAGAAGCCAAACTATTGTGGTACATACAATGATGAGTACACAATGGCCATAATTTCTATGAAACTTTTTACTAAAACTTAAAAGTTAATGAGAAGCAATGCGTTCATCAATTTGGAGCAGTTTATTCATTAAATAAACTCTTAGAGGTTAGCATACATAGCAAGTAAAATCACAGTCCATTAATGAGTACTTATTATAAAAATACTAGCATGATACTTCTGGAAGGTTGGACCTAAACGAAACATGAGGGTTTTGATTTTAAATCTTGTAAAACTCATGGCTGCCTAAATGTAATGAAAATCTCTGGTGCAATCTTTGGTGTACTATAATTAGTATTTCAGCTAATTATAGTACTAAAGAAATAGGGATTGATTGCTAATGAAGTTTCTGAAACAAAGAATTTTGAATGAATGATATAGAACGTCTTTATTCAGGGCAAGATTGAGATTAAAAAGTCTCCTCTTACATCTAACTCTCAAACGTGCAAATATAGTCACAAAAATTCTGAAATAAGATAATTGGCCAGTACTATACCCTACATACATAGGGCAAAAAATGTACTTTAATACTTTCTTTTATGTTGGGAAATTAACTGCGAGGGCCTCCAAATGTCCTTACTCCTTGGGCCTCTGACTATCTAAAATCACTACTTTATTTGACAATATAATATATAGAAATGAAAAGATGTACTGAAAAAAAAACAAAATTTAAAAATTAAAGGATAATTTGAAACAAAAATATATTTTGTTATTACATTAAACCACATCAAGATATTTGTACCTTATATGAAAAACTTACCTTGAAGTCTTGTCTCTCCACATCCTCCTTTACAGGGCTGAGATCAGTGAAAGAAATGTGTGCCGTTGTGACTTCTAAACGCCCTTTTACAACAGACATAAGAGTCACCAGATCACATTCTTGAGATAACACCATTTTTTCTTTTCCTCCTTCTTTCACACCTTCCAACCTAAATTTTAAAACATTCTTTTAACTTGTTTTAGAAACAGGAACCAAAAAAGCACATACAGTATGCTACCATAAAAATTATAAGAAGTGCTATAATTTAAACAACACAATTGATTGATTTATAAAAAATGATTGCTTTCTAAGATTCCTGAAAAGTTATCATTCTAAAACANTAATCTAAAACACCATGTAACACAATTTTTTATAGCTCTAGGCTATGTGTTAATATTGTTTAATTATTAAACATAAATATAATTGTTTTCATAGTACTTTATAACTATGTAGTTGAACATTTTTCAAAACTTAAAAGTTATATACTTCACCATCTGTGAATGACCACTATCTAATTTTCTGGTTTAAAATTTTCCATAAGTAATCTATAAAGCAATAATTAATTTGCCAGAAATTTTACCAACCTTATGTTTTTCTTACTCAAAAGGTAAAGAGCAAATTTTGTTTGAAGATGTAGTGATAAGTTTATGATATTCGTAGTGATGATTACCATGATCATGTCAAAAAGAGCAAATTAACATGGATAAATAGGCCTCTATGTTAAGCTGGGAAAAATTTAAATAGCAATGAAAAAGAAAATAGCACAGATATATGCATCGAGTTAAGAAAGTGACACAAGCATTATATTCATGTAATAAATGAAAAAAACTTCAATCGTTTAATATGTAAATTGAACTTCCTCTACATAATCTGTAAAAAATAGAAATCTCCATTTCATAGTTATATTTGAGCAAAAGGTGAATAAAAAATCATTTGGACTCTTAAATAAGATATTAACTTATGCTGAAACTTATTTTCTTTTTCAGATTGAAAGATGGATCTAGTTTTTAAATTTTCATTAATTCATTTATGTTAGATACCAAATAACAACAACATTTGCTTTTAAATACTGAATAAGTGAGGTGCAATAATTTCACTGCAATACTGGGGATATTATTAACAAGCAATACAAATCTTAACCTTCAGGTGAAGACAGAAATAACTATGTCCAAGTTCTGCAAAAAAGAACACCCAGAGCAGGGGCCTAAATATTTTCACATGGAGTACTGATGTTGTGCATATGTGGTTTTTCCCGTTGGCGGACGAGAAGGAAAATCCAAAGACTGCCTTAACAAAGAGAAATTTTATTGCACTAACCCTCTTTACATCTGCTCTGATAACTGTAAACCCTGTCAGTCCAGAACCCTAGTAGATTTTGAGGCGAATAGCGAGTTTAGTTCTCAAATAGTTTGAAGGAGAGCATCATAGAGAGAACATCGTGAAGAGAAAGAGATAATAATTTTTCTTTAACGCTGAAGTTTGTCTTCTCCGTTAGTAGACAGTTTTCACCGGACTATTCTTAGCAGTGAATTAAGTATACTTAATCTACGTCATGTTAGGCGAATAGAAAAATATTCATTTTTCTTTATATCGATCATTTTACTGATAAATTCACCAATTATTTACAGAGTCGATTGATTATGGAGCTAGAAATTCCATCTACCAGCTTGGCGTCGACGGATGATCCAGAATCGGGTAATGAATTGAAACAGGAATTTTCCAACGCATTTCATTTTTGTACAGAATTACTTCGGAATGACAATTACATTGCTGGAAAAGTAACTTTTCCAATTTCTTACTGTTCTAAATTGATTGGTAAGGAAATGTATGATAGATTTTTAGAAATGTATTTGGAGATGTCTTTCGTATCAACGAAGGACATCTCCAAGGCGATATGCTGATGGAAGAGAATGACTGCGACATTACGGAGGATTTCAACGATCCACCTAATGTAGCCAAGGAAGAGTTCGAAGAGCGAATCAGTCCTTTTGACTCTTCCAGTTCTTCCGAGTATATACCAACTCCAAAGAAAAAGAAGTGCTCCACAGTGCCCTTGGAATCGAAAGTGAAGGTTTTACTCTGGCGAAACTACATCCGAAGTGGTCCTAAAAATCCCCACAACGGAACGGATCAGTGAAATTGTCCAGGAAGGATCTACTACTCACCAACTGTCAGCTCCCATATTCGAGCAAATGCTATGCTACGCGTGGTATGCGTGCAGGTTGTCACTAAATAGATCGGCATTCCTAAATGTCAATCAAGTGTGTTTTTCAAAAGACGTTCTGCAAAACAAATTTCCCTGTAAATCTGAGAGTTTTTTGTGCTGTGAATGGTGTCGTAAATATTTGTGTTTTGATTGTTTTTATTTTAAGTATCGTCAAATAGTTGCGAAAAAAAAAATATATTTATAAAAATAAAAATTTTCAATATTTTATATGTAGCTTTTCAGGTCCTGTTAAATTCTAACCAATCTGAGGACTGCAGAGGATCTTATATAACTGTGAATAATAGATTATTATTTACAACCTAGCTCCTAGTTATGACCTGTTTCCCCTGTTTCTAAATTCTTGAGCCAAAATTTGAGAAAATATTTCGGAGAGCTAATAAGAAGTACATTTATTTCAAAATACGAAGCCGGGGTTCTGGGATGACCGGGTTTACAGTTATCA
>KZ308408.1:153690-258081 GCA_000376725.2 Ladona fulva | reverse complement strand
AGTCTGACGGGACCGGGAATCGAACCCGGGTCTCCCAATTGCCGGTCGGGTGCTCTGTCCGTTGAGCTATCCCGGCAGAACATTTCTCCAAGCCATTCGGGAGACTTTGTGGGCAAGGACCTTGCGAGTTCGTCCGCATGGCGGCATCGTTCGCAGTCACGGCTTCATTGAAGCACCGGCCACACAAAGTGATGGAAAGGAAGTTTTCCTTGGTGAAAGGTGATTTTCAAAAATATATCCTATCGGACAGGAGCATATGATACAGCGTTTGCATCTTTTATCACTCGTATTCTGCGTACTAGTCTTTAAAAGGAAGCAAGACACTATCTCACGCCATACTAAGATCTACATAGAAATTATTCCTACCAAACTACGATAAAAAGCTCGAAATCACCGTTGAAGTGTTTTCAAAACACTCCAGATATTCCTTTAAATACGATTCTCTCGGCTCTCATCGATACGGTACGAATTACTGACTGTTGACTGTTCTCAAACCATCCTCAAGATGAATAGGAATAACATTTTAGCACATGCATTAGATTTCCTGCCGTGTATCTGTATAAAAACTATTCGATGCGAATCGAGAATTTTCGTCGCGATTTCGTTAACACAAACTTTTTAAACACGAACTTGGGTCCTTGGAACTTTGCGGTCCTTTCGGGTTTGTGTTAGCGAGGTTTTACTGTATGTTGATAATTATCATTAGCTAAATCAACATAGCAGATATAGCAATAATCTCATCGAACAAACACGACTGAGGGGCTAAATTAAAGCCATAGACAAAAAAATGAATTTCTAATAACATATACATGAAGCATGAAATTACATTATAAAATATATTTTCATTTCAAAAAATAATTTCAAATTATAATTCATAAAAATGATCCTAAAGTGGAGAACCTACGCAGAGATGTGGCTAATCAAGAAAATGCTTTAAAGAAAAATTTTCGTGCTAGATCTGATTGACTGTGATTAATGTCCACTGTTGCAATACCTTCTCAAGGTCTCTGAGAGGTGTTTGTATCAAATGTATTTGGGCTACGAACATGTATATTCTTTCTGGGCAATATTACCAGCTGGTCAGAGAATAAGCAAAAATATTGCTATGGAATATTTCAATTGGAAAGGGAAATGATTAAAATATTGATTCCACTAACATAAGGAGCAAAATTTTTAATTAAACATAAAATGTCAACATTTTCTTTATGTATCTGAAACATTGATTACTGATGTTGACGTTTTAAATTATATCTTACTGAACTACTATTGGTGGCAAATAAAAGTACGTACTTGTGTTCTTGTTTGTTAGATTGACATACTCAGAAACACACCTACAAATAACCATCTGTTTTTTACTATATAAATTAAGTATGTTACCACCAAAAAAAAAGGAAATGCATGATATCTTTTCAAAATCATAAGATAATTAAATATGACTTGAATGCGTAGAAAAAAATTGCTTGGATAATGAGAAAGAGTAGAGAGTGAAACATGTTGTATGCACAAAAAAAAATTGTAATTAGATTCTATGAACCAATAGTACCATTGATAAATATTTTTGAAAAATCAAAAAAACTATTTGCTTCTTGCAAAATCGAATTACAACAAAATTATACACAAAACTTGCTTCTACTTAATATAGTAATGCCATTACATAGAATAAGTTTTTAGTAAAAATGGGTTAATTAAAAAATATTTCCTATAAATACTTTCTTACCTGAGTTGTCACGAAGGTTACTGGCTTCAGTATGAGGGTTGAAGTCAAGATTTGGACAAAGCTTAAGCCGCATGCGTGATGAATTCTCATGCCTTGAAAGTTTCCAATGGCACTCTTTAGGTGTTCTGAAAATAAATAAAGATTATTGTAGATGGTCTTATAGATTTACTTCTTCTTTATTTTCTACTTATACTCGTACATCAAAATAGGATATTTAAGAGTAAGACAATGGCAGAATTTAGATATATCAAGAAAAGTAATATATCTTAAATCGACTTTAACATTGTAACAGCTGTGTTACATTTAAGGTAGGTTTAAAACAAATACTGAGTTAAGGTATACTATTCCTTTCAGTAAAATGTGAAATTAAAGAACTAAAATTATCACTGATCAGTTATCACATTAATATATTAAGTAACATTCTCACGTACTTTGTGCATTAAAATATATAGAGAGATATATCTCAATTTTGCACACAATATGATTCCATAATTTGATTCTCTACTCAATTTTTTACCCTTGGCTTTTAATGAAAGCCATGGCTTTTATTTACTTACATAAAGATGTGTAATAATCACTCATTGTATAAAATTTCATGCAGTATAAGTTTTTCCATGCAAAATTTAATTTCAACACGTTGGCTGAACAGAAATCAATACAATAAATGCTGGAAATTTAAAAGAATTCCATTAGGGATTTAGAAATTTCCAGATTAATCATTTCGCAACCATGTCATCAATTGCTGTATTTACTATGATGACTACGCAAAAACTATCAAGTAATTAATTACAAACATTTGCTAGTTGCAGGAAGGAATGAAGTTCTGCTGAAATTTCTTAACCCATCCATTTTTTTAAACAACATGCATAAGTTTTATGCTCCTCTGATAATTCAAACGTGTGAAGTTCAGAGGAAGGGATTTGAGAAATAATTTGGCGTACCCCTAAGAAAACCAACCATTTAAACGAAAGAGAGCCATACGTTGAGGGGAATCGAACTCATGTAATCCACTGGACCATCACTAAATGGAATACCTGGATCTACGAGTATGAGTTCTGTCGAGAAAAAAAATTTTCATTTCAGTTAAACAAATGTGCTTCTCTTTAATCATAATAAAACGAATTCCGCATTAAATTCGTTATTTAAGCTCTGAAAGTATAGCTGCATGAAGATATATTTCTGGAAAACTCATATTACTTATTCTTAATTAATATTTTCAAATGGAATTAAATTATTATTTACAACCTAGTTCCTAGTAATGAACTGTTTCTGAATTCTTGAGTCAAAATATGACAAAATATTTCGGAGAGCTAGTAAGAAGTACATTTATTTCAAATTACGAAGCCAGGGTGACGAGCTAAACTTTTTTCTGAAAATTGTTACGTAGAAGATAGCTATTGATTGTGCATAATTAAAAGGCATCGGCAAATCCCAAGGAAGAATGGACTTGAAAAAAGTCTGACGGGACCGGGAATCGAACCCGGGTCTCCCAATTGCCGGTCGGNCAGACGGAATTTTTACTATATTTATTCCCTATTAAAATTCTTTTAAGATTCGAGCAAAAAAAAATGGTAATCCTTCTTCATTTGATGTTTGGAAATACTTATTTCGGTGCCGTACAGGGAATCTTTTACAACACGTATTAATATTATGCAATCCTTGAAAAGTTGAGGAGATGATAAAACTGATTTGAATGTTAGGTAAGGCACGGTTGGGACGGGTCACCGAGGGGAGGCAAGCGACAGTGGCCAAGTAGGGCGGACCACTGGACGACGGCCGTGATCGGAATGCTTAAAACGATCGAATCGCAATTCTTTCCCGTCCGGGTTGCCTAATTTTCAGGCGGCCGATGGCTTTCCGCATTGGAGAATTGAGCGTTGGAGTCGATTGCGTCGTTGAATAGAATGAAGAGAGATTTTCGGCTCCCAGTTTTTATTCCAGGAACTGGTTTTGTAATCCGCTTCTGGCAAGGATTCAATGAAAAAGAGACTGTTTATGCGTAGTAAAAATTTTATTTTTCCATAATATCTTTTTGTTGAGGGTGATAAGGTTTACAGTTAGGGAAATGAGAGGAAAGGGACAGGCAAAGATACAATCAACAGGTAGACGTAGATAGAATAATTAGCAGTCTGAGGGAATGGTGCGCCCTCTTAACAACCGCTTCATCACAACACACGAGGGAACATATACACTGCATAGGACCATCCGTCTCCGAATGAGAAATTCGGAAGGGATGATCTCTCAACAAGACACTCATATAAACAAAAATATGGTTTTGTACTCGAGCACACCCATGAGATACTAATTTTGCCACCACGACAAAAATATTTTCGCCGTTAGCAGCTGTTGAGCAGTACGCTAATCAAACCATCGGAGAAGGTCACCCAATGGTAGCTAGCAAAGTCATATTTGATCGCCGTCGAGCTGTTTGACGGAATGGTTGGGCGAGACAAGCTTAAGGAAGGAACCCTTGGAAGACAAACCTCTGTGCACGAAAAAGTGATATGTACAAAATAGCCAATCAATGAAATGCGTAGGGTTAAGAAGAAAGAGATGTCAAAAGGCATGCTGCCAAGAAGAGCATGCTGAGAGACCAGATACCGGTTTTTCACGGCTCCATTGGGGGATCGTTAGCTATCACCACTGAGTATTATCGGGGTCGTGTGGGGATGTCCGTCCTGTTCGCGAGAAAAGGGTTTAGGAAAAGGGGGAAACGCGTTAGACCGCAACGACCTTAGCGGGCGCAGCGACAGCCACCCTCGCGGGGGCAACGACCACTGCGGCGTCCTTCTGGACGACGGCGTTGAATCCGTTGATGGGATCAGCATAGTAGTTGACAATGCGGCGGGTGCCGTCGGGTTCGATGAGACTGTAAGATCCCCTCACGATGTCTCCGTCGCGGGTCTCCTCCTGGGTCTTCGAGTCTCCGGTGATGGCATCATCGACATTGTAGGCGTAAGAGTATTGGGGATGAGCGTCATCTTCACGTTCGACCAACTTGGCGGCGACAACGGGAGCGGCAACGGCGGCAGGAGCAGCAACTACTCTAGCAGCTGGAGCGGCGACGACGGGAGCAGCTACTGCTGGTGCTGCGATAGCAGGGGCAGCGACGAATCTTGCGGCTGGGGCGGCGACGAAGGGTGCGGCAGGAGCGGCATAATAGCGGGCAGCGGGGGCGGCGACGAAGGGTGCGGCAGGAGCGGCAACGTATCCAGCGGCGACGGGGGCGGGTGCTGCAACGTATCTAGCGGCAAAGGTGGGAGCGGCAAAGGCGGGAGCGGCGACAGCAGGTGCAGCGACATATCTAGCGGCAAAAGCGGGTGCGGCAACAGCGGGGGCTACTGCGGCATATCTTGCGGCGACATATGGAGATGGCAGGGCCGTGTACGCAGAAAAGGCGGGGGCTACAGGAGCCAGTCCAGCCCGTGCAATTCCAAAGAGGGCCACGAGGGCGACGAACTGCGCGGTTAATGATGGGATCAATGAGTTGGACAAATACATATCTCGATTGAAGGGCACAAGCAAAAACATTGTACTTGCGCACAAATTTGCTGCTACTTGTAAGGTGGATCGATATTTTTGCCGACTCAAAGGGTCAATTCAGTCAAAATCAAAAGAAAAAAAGAAAGCGGGCACATATGTTAAAACTTGGAGGTCGCTTGAACTCGCGTTCAAGTTTCGTGTAAGAGAGACAATTAGTGAAAGTCTATTGAACGCGATCTTTCTATTGTACTGTAAAATGGGATATGGAGCTCTCATTCCTACTTTCTCCTTCAACCCAAAATACTTTGGCATAAATTACCGCGGGAGTGGTTTCCAATTCGCTTCTGCATTTGATATTCTAATAGAATTCAAAGGAAAGAGTTGTAGGGGAAAGAGCAAAACAAAGTGTAACTTCGAGAGAAACTTCAAAACTTTAGCTTTTAATATTGCACTACTGAGTCAAGGACTAGAAAAATTAATAAAATTACTATCCAGTGACATCAATCGCCTAAATAGTTATAAATCAACAATTTTCGAATGATTTAAATTTGAAATCTTGGCAATAATTTCCAGTTGGAATCTCAAAAAAAGTGAAAAGTCCACGAGAAACGGTGCTATACTCAGCTGTGAGATTACTGAACTGAATTGAAGAGCAAATAACGTTTCCACCTTCAAGAAGCTCGAATGGTGCTACTAATAATATACTCACATGAAGGGATGCCATTGTTAGGGATTTGGTGGTTTCTTCTTCTCTTAGTAGAGAACGTTGAAAGACCAACGACTGAATGTGCTTTGACCAGGAACATCCCGCGGTATTTATACCGCTTCGACACCCCGATGATGAGCCCCAAGAACAAAGGCGCGGAGGGTGGACCGAAGGTGTGGGGGAGATGGTGGTGGGGTGAACACATTACGAAGATGTATTGGGTCGATTCGTCACTCGGTTCGCATTGTCCGAGGTACGCAATCATCCCCATTTCTCCCTCCTTCTTCGGACACTTCCCTCTATCAGAATACCACGCCTTCCCTTCCTCGCCCTCCGTGTCATCACCTGCCTCTTCTCTGACCCCAAAAAGACCAAGACTCCTAAAGATGTCTCAACGCAGATTTCCACGCGACATCCGAGACTGCTGGCAGAGTCGCAGAACGTGTCGCAGACGTATAGCAATGGAAGAGGAATGTCGGGCAATCAGCCCGAAGAGATTCGGATGAGCGGATGCCGAAATTATCGGCCTTGCGGAGGGACTCTTCCGTGTAGAAAACACGGGGCTATCGATATGAGCGATGGTTGGCGCAACGAGAACGTCCGAATTGCGTCACAGGATATCGAAAATGGGAGTCCGAACGCAATAATATTATATGTCGCAGGACGAGAGAAGAATATGGCACGTCTTGGAACTTCCATTCTTGTTCCAGAAAGGAAATACGGCATTCGTTTGCATAACAATACTATTCGGTCTTCAATAAACAGCAATCGAGAACGCTCACTTTTTAAATGTAATAACAAATGTCATGGATTCCAATAGAATTAAAAATTTGACGCATAGTTTTCAAGAGGAAAGGTAATCACGAAGAAGTGCGGTAAAAAGTAACTTCCTTGCGTAGATTGATGCATGTGGTAAAGAACGACAAATACAGCGGTTTATCAACAAACTCACCTTACTCGAAGAGTGATAAATCGAAGGGGTAATATCAGAAAAATTGACAGTGGCTTCCAAAGTTGCTTCAAATTTGTAAGATATGAAATCCACGAGCGGAAAGAGTTGAAAATATCTACGTGTTCAAATAACACCGAGTTATGTATGCGATTTCGTGATCATAAACCAAAGCGCTTTTAGCGACTCTACTAAAAGTTAGATGCGCATGTTATATGTGCAAACATGACCAGCTTAATCATTGCGACGGGGGAAGGCGATACAGCAAATTACTTTCAAAAGATCTAGCGATGGAAATTTTACTTCTCTAGAAAATGTATATATTCAAAAGTTTGTTGTTAAAATAAAAAATTCCAACTATAATTAAAAACTGAAACAACGAAGAAATCTATAAAACAAATAGACCCGATACATACCACTATGACTGTTAGTTTCTCGAAAGGATTTCACGGATTAAAGAAGTCAAATCCATGAGTTGGAATCCATAGCAATAATTTATTTCTGTTATAGTACTGATCTTGTGATTTCCCTATTATACAAAGTTACGCTCTGCATCTTTTAGCTGGTGTTATCAGTAGGTTTGCGCAGGTTTTTCACATCCCTTTCTTTGTGGGTGTTTTCCAACTGTAAGTAGACCTTTTTTTCCCCTTAAGATATTACCTTAGGTTTTCTTTCACATTCACAAATCCTTCTAAAGTTTACCTCTCTATTTCCATCTATATACAGATTATTTATGGTTTTAATAATATCATTTACGATAGAATAGATGGAAGGTGAGACTTTTCGGTCTCAATTTCGCCTCTATGCAAACAATTCTATACATTAAATTAGAGCTTCCCTCGAAAATTCAAGTATCAGTTTCTGTTTCAATATTCTTATAAGGAATACAGAAATTAAAATGTTATGCATGCATAGATTAATAAAATTTCAGTGATAAGCAAATGGAATTCTCAAATTCTTTTTTTTTTTTTAACTTTTTAACTGCTTATTTTATGTAGTGGATATGTTGACTTTCCATTAATAGTGAAACTGAAAAATTTTACTAAAGCTGGAAGGGTCTAATTTTCTAACATCTCTGCTCGTTTTAAGTAAACAACTGTAGTGAAACAGACTATTTGAGAAACATTACGGTTTTCTTGGTTTCTTCCAAAGAAACTTGCTGCAATTCCCACTCGCATTTCTTATATGCTCTTGTACTAATAGGGTTGCCAACTCCTTAAGTGTTGGTTCCTAGAGTTTTCCATTCCAAGAGTAGACATTTCCGTGAGATTATTTAAAGCATAATTTAAACTACCATAAAAAACTCATTCTTCGTTAGCGAATATAAATGTGCAATCTGATCATAATCGAACTAGCTATAACCAGAGATGCAATTTGGAATTATTTGACCCCATTTCCTAAAAGAGAAATAGAAATTAGCTGATAGTATCAGTACCAAAGGTAAATATTACCAAATATCTCTAGACGAAGCATAGTTTAGAGAACTAAATTATTGCGGAAGAACTGCTGGCGATAGACTATAAAAAAACTAAGTCGCGAAAGCCTGTAATTTAGTTTACGAGCTGTAAAACGAACCTAGTTGAGTAAAAGTGAAAGAGAAAAACGCCTCAATTCGGGAGAGGCGAGAGATTTTACAAAATATTGTTCAATTCCGGGAGTCTACCGGCGGATCCGTTAGAGTTGGCAATGCATAGGTCGATCTTTGAGTAAAAGATTTCAATAAAAAAAATTGGGGTCACCCATACTTGATATACTTACGATCGTAATCAGTGTTAAAATTAATGCAGAGCATAAAATGTTCCATCATTCGTCAATTTACCGATTATTTTTGAGCAAAAACAAGTACCTAATACACTTCCTAGTATTTGAAGCTTGCAAGTTACACTGCTATAATTTGTATTGTATCTTAAATAATACGAAAAATGTCATTTTCAGGCTTTTAAGTTGAAATGCTTAAATATAACTTTTTAGTTCTTTTTAGCCAGAGAAAATGCATTTCAAAAGAGTCCACAAGTTATGATTGATATTGGTCCATCAGAATCACCAAGCGGAAGTAAAAAATAGGGAAAATATAGGGTGGACACTAGATACGAGTACAATGAAATTTTTAATAAAAATCCTGGAGCCGACCTCCACGGCACCTCGACACGACATCGACCTATCCACGGAAATATGAGGTGGAAACAAATAAAAGCAACACAACATGTCCGTTGTGATATTAGAAAATAGCATTGAAAGAAAACTATCACTAATAGATATATGCGCTTATGCAATGATCTAATTCTCTAATAATAAACACTTCCGCGGGCCGCAGATAATGGTTACAGGAGCCGTAGGCGGATCGCCGTAAGCAACTTTCTCACCACTTTTATACAGTGATGATTGGTGAGGCAAAAATCCGTATTACAAAAGAGTATTAAAGGGAGCACCGAAAAAAGAGCTCTGGAATAAATTAGATTTCATATTTTTGAGCGATAATGGAATTTTTAAAGGAAAATATTAATCGAAGAAATATCTGAAGACTTAATTTTGGGCTAGATTAATAGAAATCCATAGCGAAAGTAAACACCAATCACGGACTTAATTTTGAAGTCGGCATTGTATACGACTCAGCACAATTCTGAAATCCTGATTTTCAATTGTTTGGAGATTTCCACCATAAAACGCATATATATGGTCACCGTTTAAAAATAAAAAAATAGTTAATTCTGATATCTGAAGGATGTGGGTTTTTGAAATTTCTTCAAATGGCTCAGGCACTATAATCCTTCATAAATATTTACCCACATATGGGTTACTCACATGATGATGACGATGTTAGTAGTATATCTTAACACATTTCGCATGAAGTCATTGAAAGCAATTTTCTGGCATAAAATTAATTAACTTAGCAATAGGAATAATTTATTTAATTTTCTGTAAAGTAAAACATAAAATATTAATACACGATCTTTACAGCCATTAAAAATTTTCTAACCATTCTAGAAGATCTAACATGTCCCGAACTTTTATTTTCAAAATGAAACGCAAAAGAATCCTAGAAATGGTATAGTTGTTGTTTAAAAAATATAATTTCACCGCAAAAGTCTACGATAGTGATCTTAAGTTATTTTCGCATAGTTTCTGTTAAAATATTATTTACTTGCTGCATGAAACAGGGATGTTCGACTATAGCAGTCTTTAAGAGAGCGAAACCTCGCATCGAGAGGACGAAAGAAGCAGTCTTTGAATATCATGAACATGCGATATGAACAGTTTAAATCTGACCTGTTGACATAGGAATTGCTACTTACTTCAAAGTTACTTCAGAGAAAGTTTTTGATGGAAAAATCAAACAGAAAGATAAAAACTTTACGTTGATGTACTACTTCGACGTTGTTGTTAATATGCATACCTATTTCGAAATAACCGTGAAGCCAAAACCTTGTTTGTTGTTGATGAAGAAAAGAAAAGTTCCCAACAGATGCAGTTTTCATTTTTCTTAATTACGGTTTCACATAAACTTAAGTTAATGACAGCAATCATTGGAGCGAAGGATAAATCCATTACGTTCTTTTGAAGGCAATTTTAGCGTTTAAAAAAGTCGTTGATTAATGCAATTTTTCTCTTATCGGTAGTCTCATAATGCTGTTATGACTGTGGAAAAAGGATGATGACCCGTATTTTCTGCTGAAGGTCATATCGATAACTGAATGGAATTGATTATCTATCCATTTCATGGACAAGAACTTGTGCCAAGAGAAAACCAACCAACCGTTTCATGGGCTACTCTTAACAAACGATTGGCGAAAGCGCTTGCTAATGCCTTATTTTCAAAACAATGCTCCGGGAATCGAACAAGACTTACATGATTTGAATCTCAAAGTGGTATGTACATTGAGATGGCGGACAGATGAGGGATACATTAGTTTAGAGAGGATAATTTTTCACTATCGATATGATGGGAAAGATTCTAAAAGAATATTTATGGAGAATTTTATTATGATTAGAATGGGTTAGTAATAAAACCTTCAGAAAATATAATTGATACTGATGCGAAATACTAAAGACCTCGTCCGCTATTATTCTTAGTTCGTATACGCATCTTCGGCATCTTTTCATGTTCATGTTTGGAAAATAGGCTGTCTTCGCACTAATGATCCCGTATGAAATAAATGCAGACAGAATCTAGAGAGAGGTTTAAATTTTTACTGATGATGATGATTTACCAAGGCATAAGACATAAGTCGTCGAAATTGCATCTCGTATATTCATCAAATTCAAAATTTTCGGAGGTTAAATTGAGATGAGAATTTTACATCTTCCTATGGTAAGGAAATTTAGAATCTTTGAAAAGAATAAAAAGACGAAACCAGCTTTCTAGTGAAAAACAACTACTCAAATAGTCTAAGAATTAATCACTAATTATGCCATTTAGTACAAAGGCTAAAAGTATGAGCAGCAAATTTCGCACACCACATACATCCAAGAATTTTCACGCGACAAAGATCCATTGCCAATTCCAAAGAGTTTGGTGTTGAGTGATCCTAAGTTGGTTTGAACCAAACAAACTTCGAATTCTTAGGTTTTTCCGCTTTTTGTCAAAACCGGAACAGTGAACCACTATTTAGTCTTTAAAATATCAATAGTGAGCTGTTCAGTGGTGATAATTGTAATTAAGTAATCTAATTTTACGAGAACAGGCTTAATTAACGTGATCATGGTCCGAAAGTAAACATAGAAGTGACATGTCAATAATTTAATTCGATTTAATTGCCTTTATCGGAGCCTTAAACTATATATACAGAAAGAATAAAGCATAAACGATGAATACTGAATCGGGAGAAATGAATAATTGAAAAATTAAGAGATCAATCAATTAGCTGGAATTTTAGGAAATAGCGAAATACCTAAAATTTAAAACCAAATTAAATGTGTTTATTTCAAATCTGTGTCTAAGAATATATCAATAATTTTACAGAAAAAATACAAAAATTATTTACGCAAATGTTGACTAAAATATTAAATTAAAACAGCAAAATTGTTTTGAGCAACTGGATATTTAACGTAACTGAGATAACTACTTACTCAATTGTGTGCAATAATGGTGTTCGCCCATCCCGATCTTAACCTTTCCATGAATATAAATTTCTAGATAAATTGCCATCACAATCAAAGACCAGTCTTAAAATCAATCTTTTTTACTGTTTCATATTCACTCTCTAACATCAATTAAATTCAACCTCATAAATTTTTATCACGACAGAGGGAGAGAGAGAAATAGTATATACTACTACGTACATTCTACATGTAGTAATTGATTTTAAGGGAGATGCTCAGGAAAACATTGTTTTTGAAATGCGACAGTCAATGTTAAATTAAAATTAATTAAAAGTACCACATTTTTAATTTATAATTCAGATTGGACGTGTAATGAAACGAAGAAAAATATACTTGTGATGGAAGTTTTGACTGTTACAAGAGGAGGGAGACAATAATCAAGCGACGGAATATAAACGGAGGATATTAAGTACATGTATGTATCTTTATCATAAATCTTAAAGAACTGATGAGACTTACAGTCCCAATCGTTAGCATTTCTTACAATTAATGATTTTAATTGTGCCAGGACACTGATTGTTAGTTTATAACTATTTCTAAATATTTTTCAAGGAGGAGAACAAAATATTTCAGGCTATAAATATATCAAGTCAAAATTTAACCAAGCAATATCTAGCTGTATTATTACGATACCATGTAAAAATAATACACACGGTTCTTTCGAAGGCACTTAGTATGGATGGTCCAATACAGGCGAGACGTGAGAGAGTGAGAAGCAGAGGTAAACGAGCGAGGGCGAGAAAGAGAGGCAAGGGATCTGGCACTTGGTTGCGCATCTATTATGTGGAACCCCGTAGTATTACCTGGAGTTACCTTTCCGGAGAGGGTTTCATAAAACGTGTTATCCAATGCTTATCCCAAAGTGTTGCGGTCGCCTACGCAATGTCCACTCTTCCCCCACCAATAGATGCCCCTTGGAGCAATCTGACCCCCTTGGGCACTTTCACTTTCGCTACCGTTAGAGACTTCTTATAAATACGACTGCGGGACACAATAAACATGAGAGGAGTGATCGAAGCTGGTTTATCGATTACATCTCTCTATGTTGGTCTGCAACGTGAAGAAGTCTGTTTCATTTTTCATGTGCACTCGCCGATGGATTAATTTACCAAGGAGCGGTTATCGAGGAATACGATCGTGGAACATGAATTGCTAAAATATTCAAGAAAACTTTCCTTCATTACATAAAATGAAGCATCGCCTGGTAGAAGAAAATCATCACATAAATAGCACTTCTTCAAGTAGAACTTCGCTTTTGCATGAGTTTGTATTGCTACAAAACATTAGTATTGTTCGTATAAGGATATGATTATATGACTCGTTTCTTGATTGTATGAATCACACTTTGGAATATTTCTTGCAGAAAATTCAAAGTAATGCACGAAAGTTAAAAAAAATCCATTGCACTAACATACAAGAAAACGCTTTCACGTTACACCGGAGCGTATTTTGAAGATGGAATTCGGCATAAAACCACATATCTTCTTAGGGAAGAGAATTATCTCTAAAATAAATTCAGTAATTTTTATAAATACATCCCAAAAGTGGTGTAACCTCAAAATTACTACTTTTAGCATATCTTTTGATTGTCATTGGACTATCCGGTATGCAGATGAATGAAGACGCATATCTCAATCAAAAAATTCCTAAAAACGTATATACATGATTGAATACATAAGAATACTGCTCGAATTTACCGATCGACCATAAATTTTGCCGTTTTGAAACAATTGAAAGGATAATTAACAGAACAGTATGCCTTTTTCTAGTGGACTATTTTTAAGCAATACCAACTACTGGAAATGTTTAGATAGATCAACTTTAGTTAAAAATGCCTTCGTAAATATTTCATAGTATTGTTAATTACAACAAATTGGCTACATCAAGAGTCAAAATTAAGAGCCGATACAAATACAAAGGTTTCCCAGCTCGAAAAGCAATACTTTAATCGAAGAACAGAAGGTAAGCGTAAAGGAGTATTTAGCCTAACTATAACACTTCGATCGATTATGACTCCTTAGAGTCTACTGCTTCTTGTGAAACTTCTTTGCAGATTAAAATACAGTCGAGTCTCGATTATCCTAGTTAATGTTGTCCGGGGTCACCTCGGATAATACTGAACGGTTTTCTTGCGTACGTAAATTGTGAAATTTTCATGCATTGCCGTAGTAAAACTTGTATTTACAATTAAAATATCAATTTCATAGAAAAACTTTTTCAAATTCTCTTTTTCTATACACCAGTTGTCCAGATGCAGTTCTCACTTCTTTTCTCCGATTATCTCCAGATGTTTATGCCGACGTATGCTTTTTATGCTGAACTGGCATGGTGCAGCTACAAAAACTGTAATACTGTAATTTATGCGGTGTGTCGGTACATATGTGTGTATGTGAAAAAGGCAAACCACACAAATACCTTGGTTAATCGGGACTCGGACAATCGAGACTGTAGTGTATTGAAATCGGGAGAGAAATTGTAAAATTATGAATAAGCTGCAAACATGAATGACGAAAATGATACATCAGTTTCATGTTACTCAAAAACATTCCGATAGCTTTCTACTGTCGCGCGGCATGTTTATCCAATGATAATGCGTCTGTCATAATTCTTTCACCTTGAATTTGAAAACGGATCTTCTTTTCACAGTTTGGAAAAAGACCAGCGAGCGCAGTAGGAAACTGAAGCGATTTCATAACACAGAGTATGAAATTAATGCGATTGAAATTATCGTTAAAAAGTCAGGGTTTCAATCGTAAGATGAGCGTGAGGCATTATCTCAGATCCTATCTACTCAAAAATATAATACTTTACGAGAAGGCTGTAGTTTGAATTTTTTTATGGTGAGTAAATATAGTAATGCGTCACCAATACAAATTGTCTTTCTTTTGAGATTATTTTATGAGTATATTCAATAACTTGATTATTTTCGGGTGTGAAGAATTCTTGTGTGAGTGATATGATAAAATGGCCATTTCACCACGACTTCGATTACGATTGCTGAGAGAATTGCTAAGAATCATTTCTGATCTAAATTAAATTTATATAAATGTACATACCAACCTCCACAACTTCTCGGTCTCCTCCGTAGATTATCATCAGTTCTGACCTAATTTGGAAATATACGAGTCCTTTACGGTGATTTTTTCGGATAAAGAAAATTCGTTCCCTTTCATAACTAAAGCCGACTAACGAATATATTATCTCTTTTGAATTAATTCATACGGATTTTTAATTACATTACGCCCAGAAGAACATCGAAAGAATCGTTTAAATAGAAATGTCATCCACGGATAAAAGTTTCTTTGGGTGAAACTCAAGTGATATAAACATATTCAGTTTATATACTTTTAGAAAACGCTGAAAAATACTATGAGACGTACGCCATGACGTAAGTATGAAGAATTTTAGATACGGAAACTTCAAACCAGCAGTTATTTTGAGATATGATACCTAAAATACGCCATTACTGATAGATCGAAACCGCACTTTCTCTGCTTTGCATAATATAGAGGTCGTCCAGAGTAAAGGAGGAAGATCATAAAACTGACTGAACGTAAGAGGAAATTTCTTTCACAAAGCAGGCGTTGGCACAAGAAATTTATTGCATCACCCGAGAATATTTATTTCTGTTACTCAGTCTCATTTCACAGGAATATACTACGAGTTCTAAACACCCTTATTAACTTGAAAGTACTGCCTTCAAGAGGCGATTCCCCCGCCCACAATAACGAAACAGACATACATTTACACATAAATAAATTCGAATCGAATTATCTTGGAAGAGAAAAGCTAGAAAATAGCTGACCAAAATAATCAGAACTTGAAGGTAATAAAGGTAATAGTATGGAAAGCAGATGTCCGGAATCGTTAGTTAATTAATAACATAAATAAAATTTCGGGAAAAGGGTATTGGGTAAGACTCTTCTTCCATTTTACTAGGACTTATGCGAATTTCAGAAAAAAAATAACAAGAAACAGATAAAGAGTAGGAGAGTGGTTAAAAACTTAGAAATAATTTAGGAAAAGTTTCCTGCCGCAGCAAATCAAACGAAGAAGCACAGTGTGAAAAACCAGCGAATCATTTTAATTTCATCCAGGAAATCCCTCGCGGTTCTTTCGGTTTCGGCGGTGGCGGAGTGGTTAGCGTGCTAGCCTTCCAACACTAAGGTCCCGGGTTCGAATCCCGGCTACTCGGATTTTTCCGAACAGAGAATGGTTGTGTGTACTTGTGAATAGTAATAATTATTAAAATGGATGTAATTGGGGTTAACCTGTTTCCATTGGAGAAGTTTTTATTATTATTCCCAAAGGAGAGACAGGAGTTCGATTCAAGCAACTTCTTTCACAGCCTCCATACGAGTATGCCTTGTGGGCAAGTGCCGTTTAGTTTTTTGAACCTTAAGAGTATTTCTCGGTGTTTTACGAACATTTTAATTTCTATTTGTACGATCCTTAGCTTGATGTGCGAAAGCTAATCTGAAGCAATCACTCCAAAAACTCATTTCCAGCACCATGACATGTTTTGAAAACTTTTAAATCGAGAGCAAAGCATCATTTCAGTCTATGCTCTAAATAATCAATGCTTCGTGGTTCCGGATGTAAACCGCTAATGTTAAAGGAAAAAATTGTTTCTCAAATGAAGCAAAGAAACGACTGGCAAGAAGGAACCTCACTTGATTGAGAAATTTTAAGCGTTGATTCAGTAGAAGTGCATGAATGGTACCGTGAATGGCGCCAAATGGAAAGGAGCAAAAGAAGCAACATATGAGCGAGACCTTGCAAAGGATGCGCAGCGGTAGTTGGAGTGGGCGTACGGGGGAGGGGAATGAAAGAGCGCCCGCTAAAACAAGAGGAATCCTCACGGATGGAATGGGGGTCACGAGAGGGGTCACGGTGAAGGACGCCTCGAGGCAGCCGTGCTGTGCACGAACTCATCCTTTCTGTTTTCGTATAGCGGACGGGGAGATTTCGCGATGAAACAGGATTCGCCGTTTAAAAATTATCACCGATTTATACGAAGATATTTTTCACTCGTGTTATATACTATCGAAGAGTAAAAAATTCGTCCTTGTTGCTCAAATTTTCAGTCGAATCAACAGAAAGCTCCGGGAGTCTTTGCGAATTCGAAATTGACCGAGCATTACGAATGGTCGGAGCAAAGAAGTTACCAAATTTCATTTCTTGATGTTTTAGTGGCCTTCGCTTTAAAAACAATTACGTCATTCTATTATGAAGGACAAAAACCTCTAACGATCTCTTTTACTCTCTTCATACATTTTCCAAATATAAGAACTCGTCATGATCGTCTAACACATGTACACAATATTGTACAGATACTCTGTACGGATTATTTATATGTACTTATGAATTTCATGTGAATTACCATTTAATTTACAACATTTACATTTAAAATACAATATTTAATCCTCCAATCTTACTACTAGCACAAATGGACCAGTTTTCATTGCAGTTTCATAGAATTCGAAGAAAAGATTTGATAACGTTTTTTATAACAGATTAGAATCAGTAACTTCGTATGCAATTTATAACAATTTATAACTTGTATTCATTTGTTTTATTTATAATTGGTAGAATTCACATGATCACTTTCTTTTTTCTTTAAAATTAAAAGCGCTTTCTCCAGCCGGAAGAGTGATACTTCCAAAATTTCACCATCAACCCCTTTTGTTCTTTTTTAATTATAGAGATATCCTCTCTTTTATTTAATTTTTAACTTCAACAGATTTCCTGTAGTATAACCGAATGTCCGCTGTAATCTTCTATTACATGCAACTATATACATTATGAGAAGAATAAACTAAGCATTAATAAAATAAATATGGCCAGTTAATATATAAAAGAACATACTTCATCGCTCAGCTATTACATCTTCACAACTGCGTCGACAAGAGATTACATTTTTCCGTTTATTTGTTAGCCTTCCATTTATATACCAAAAGCTGAGATGATTGGAATAAAAACTGTCCACTAAGTGGAAGAGACTATGATTAACATTCGTGGCCCATTCTCCTAAATTTTGGCGCACACCAGTAGTGCATTTAATTCGTGACCCAAACATATATTTCCAAGAGAGTTGACAACCAACTGGGGTGGAAAAAGTTTTGGCAAAGAAAGTAGAGTTGGGGGTGAGAGGTGATAAAAAAAATAAAGGAGAACGTAACAGATGGTTTCGTCATCGACCGCCATGTAAAAAGCGAAAGGCCTTTCACTTCCTCCCACGATGCAACGGACTCGCCTCATTTCACTACTCGGGCACGCGCCTTGGGCTAGGCGGTTGCGGTGGGGAGGGACGTGACATAGGAACAAGTGGGCGTGCGAAGAATGGCCAATGCATCGGAGGAAAGCGAAGAGGAAGAAGGGCAGAGACGAAAGCGAAAAGGGATTTTAGGGAAGGGGAGGATGTCACAACAGGGTCCGAGTGTTTGGGTGCGAAAAATTCACATGGAAAGGCTGGAAGGGAACGACGCGTAGGAAGAACAATGGCAAGAGATTTAAGGAACGATAAAGAGGCGGCCATAAGAACGAAAAGATGGCGTGGGGGGGACTGATTTATGAGGGCTGTTACGATCGATTTTAGTAGCTAGAAAAGGACTTGAAAAAGTACATCAGGATACTTTAAAAATGAGAGTTAAATTGCATATAAGATGACGTGTGAAGGAGACGGGAAAGTAAGTTCTCTCGTAATAAGGCAACTGTAAAGAGAAAACTACATAGCTTACTCTTTAATTATTTAAAAACATTTACACGGGATCTTCCAAATTTATCTACCATATTCGAATATTATGCGTTTGTATTTTACAAATACAAATTAAACTAACCGAGAAATTTCGAATTTAAAAAGTAACCAAAAAAGAGAAAATTGATGTCACTTAGCAAATTAATTAGTGATGTTCCGTTAAATTAATATCCCTGAGATACAAAATATAAGCAATGAAATTAGGCAATATTTAGGGTAGTTTTATCAAAATTGAAAAGTTAGGATAATCCGCATATTTCCTACTCAGTCGTTGAAATCTCCGCTTTCTTATCGTTATGACGTTCGGGATTAGAGAGCTCGCAAATGGAACTACAACTATATTCAGAAATAAAAAGTCAATATTTTTATTATATAACTTATTTATTGGTATTCATCCATAAATACCCTCATACTTCAATAGCGAAGTAAGATTTTGACGAAAAGAGAAAAATATACAGCAAGGGAGATCGTGAAAAACATATGACAAGGAATTGTTGGAGAGGTTACATTCCGTACTAGAATGACTCTCTCCTTTTTAAAGCTGATTCCTGCAGATACTTGAACCTCAAGTTCAAGAATAACGGGAAGTCCACCAATCGGGCAAACAGGTTTCGAAAACCTGATGCGCTGAGAGTTTTATTGCTACTGCGGTCAGCCTGATACAGCGATAGTGGAGATGCAGTTTCGTTCACTTCAAGATGCGATGCAGCTGGCTTTTAATGATGGTAGGCGAAAGCAGGAGCGGCAGCGTAGTGTACGGGTGCAGCGTATGCCCTAGCGGCGTAAGGTGCATAGGCAACGGGGGCAGCGACCTTAGCGACGGGAGCAGCGTAGGCCACTGGTGCGGCAAAAGCCTTTGCGACTGGTGCAGCATAAGCGACTGGGGCTGCAACCGCGGCCTTCACGACGGCTGGTGCACGGTGGACGACAGCGTTGAATCCGTTGACAGGGTCGGCAGTATATTCGACAGTGCGGTGGGTGCCATCGGGTTCAATAAGACTGTATGCGCCCTGGACGACGTCTCCATGGCGAGTCTCGTGCTGACTCTTATGGTCGCCGGTGTGAGCGTCGGAGACTCCATAGGAGAAGGAATATTGAGGGACAGAGTATGATTCGGGCACTACGGCTTTAGCGACTGGAACGACGGCTTTAGCCACGGGAAGGACGGCCTTGGCGACGGGGGCGGCGTAACCAAAGTGGGCAGGATGGGCAGCAATTGCAGGGGCCGCAATAGCGTGGGCTGCGAAGGCGGGAGCGGCGAATGCAGGGGCGGCGGCGAATGCGGGAGCGGCAGCGTATGCGGGAGCGGCAGCGTATGCTCTTGGTGCATATGCAGCCACGGCAGGTGCAGCGTGATAACTGACTGGAACTTGAATGGCTTGGGCGAACGCCACGAAGGCTGCGAAGACTAAGACCTAATGAAAGGTATCATCAATAAATTAAAAGCCGAAGGAAAGATTCGATAAGTATTGAAACGGGCTTTGAAGTTCACTTAAGCTGTGATTGAACGGCCATGAGGAACGCTTAATTGTCGAAGGCTATGGCAGTAAATCATTATAAGCTGGCTGTTTTTAGACTTCAGCTGTTCATGATAGCAAATTGTTAATTTCTATGTGTTTCGAAAATAGTAAAAGTAAAGGTCAAGAAATTAATATGCTTGACAACTAAAAGATGCAATATCTGAGAAAAAGAAAAATTTTCGCCAACAATTTACGACTTACAATCCATCGAAATAACAAAACATCGAAGCCGGATAACAAAAGAAGGAATTGCAGTTCAAAATATCAATAGATTCTATTTAAAGCTGAAACGAAATGATATTGACGGAAGTAAACTATTTCGAAGAAAATGTCGAACCAAATCATGGATATCATCTCAGAGCGATACGAAATTACAGCTTATCATCACACCGATTAATTCGATGAGATATTTAAACTCTAAACACCGGCTCTTAAAGAGCGCTGGCTTCAGAATAATCCAAGAGGGACGCAGCCGCTTACTTTGAAAGCCATTGCACCGGTTATACTGTTTGTGAACGAAGTTACTTCCTCGGTTGCTCTCCGGTTGATGAGTGATGGTCCGTCGTGGGACGGGGCGGGCTTTTATACTAGAACCTCCGACATCGCGGCCATGGGCCCCGAAGGCACGACACGGGATTAGCGCCGACACTGCTCTCACATGTGACCCAATAAAACGAAAAAAGCTAAGCAGAGCGGGATACAGTGGCCGTAGGCGGTGGAGGAGGAAGTGGAGGGTGGGAAGTCGTGTGGTCGGGGAACCACTGCGAAATGGACAGCGCTCCTTTAGTGAATGGAAGGAGGGGGAGCGGGGCGAAGACGTCCTGCGCACATTTCCTGAATGCATTCCCATGCCGCCGCTTTGCCCACTCAGGAGCGGTTCCTCGCTTTTTCCAAAGCTTTTAGGTGGCTGGATGGTGCGGTAATGAGAGAGTGAAAGGAGGTCCGGAAGAGGGGAGCGGCGGAGGCGTGTCCGAAAGTGCTTAGATACACTATTGAGATCGACGATAAAATTGCGGTGTTATTAGAATGAAGGAAAGATGCGACGGTAGATTAAAACTTTCTATTCGTAGTTGAATACATAATAGTATCAGCTCTAACAAATTAAAAGAAAGAAAGGAATTAAAACTTGATTAAAAGAATAAGAATAGCATTAAGTAGCCGGTTTTTCCATTCAATTATTTAAGAAATCCTTCCACTAATCGCAGTGATTGTCGAGTGAGTGATGTTTATTGATCATACGAGTATTCATTTATAAAATTAATTAAAAACTTTAAAGTGTGCGAGGAAATTTTTTATAGTAATAATAGAAAAATATCAAGAACTCAGAAAAATTTAGAGTCAAAGACAATAAATTCAACAAAGGCTTATCTCACTCGCATAATCGATATACGCTCAAAAATGTCCTAGGAAAACTAACAACATTCAATTCATGTCCTTTACTTTGGGATCACATTATTTCAATAGTTAATTGAGCACTGCCATGCCATAATAAGGAGTAATTCCTTCGAGATGAAATGTCTATACTTTTCAGGAGATTATCTTGATCAATAATCACTTTTTCAATTAAGTCAAATATTTCCGAGACGAGATATTTTGCACGAATTTGTGCATTACTACGAGACTAAAACATCTAGTTATCTCTTGCAAAGCTTGATACTTCAATATCCTTGAAGAGAATTCAAACATAGGGAAGGGCATAAAGAAACATGGTGAGAGAGAGTATGCATATTAATTTTACACACAAAAACGCCAAATGATGGGAAGTTTCGCATATGCGAGAACCTTGGCACTGACAGATAAAACGAGAATCTGAACAAAAAGGCAAATTGGGTCGCTGAATATTAAAATGCGCTTGTTTACAAATAAAGAATCATTAAGATTTTGAAACGAGTTCTTCTCTTCAGGAACACTCATCGAAAGAGAACTGGCGAGATTGGCAGTAGAGTAATTAAAACCGCAACACATGCGCTGCTAATTAATAATGAGCAATTCTAAAGGTGCTTCTGAATGGATCTCATTGTTCGTGGATTAGATTCAAATTATAGAGGTGTTTGTTCAACTACGAATCAATGACACGTTTCAGAATTATCTAAGTGTACGAGAGAGGCTACATTGTGAATGGAAATGAATGCCATTGCAGAGACCAAGTTCATTTGAACTAATAAATCTTCTTTTAAATTTCCTCTAAGACACGATACGATTCAATGCTCACGATAAACGATTTCTTCCGCTATGCACTTACATTCCACTTAATTCGGAGTTGTTCTGCGTGAGTAAATCACTTAACTGTTAGTTTATGAAGAATTTTATCTGCTCATTAGCAATGATCTCCCAGCCTTCTCGCAAGACCTTCCTTTTCGTTATTTTAATTATCTATCGTAGGGATGGGAAAGCTATGGCGCATTCTCCAAAAGAGATTATGATACTGATATTTGATTATTATTATGATGATTATCTCACTCCACATTGAGCCAGGAGGAAAAATGAAATTAAAGTTCTCTCTCAATTTTCATAGAAACATACAAATAAACATACAAACATTTTATAACCTACCACTAAATTCTAGGGAGAGAGACAGTATTATAGTTGGTTATTGTAGTTTCTGACGTATTATTGTAATTTGTAGGGCGCATCTTAAATAAAATTTAAATAAATGACGCATTGACTACGGAAGGTTACCACCTCTGAGTCAAATTCCATTGTTTCAGCACATCATTTAATGAAGTTTAATATTTTCCTTTTTTTTCCAAAATAACGAGACTTACAGTACTAGAATTAAGGACAATTACGGGTACGTATTAAGAATAATTAAGTACTACAGTTAGGAAAGAGAGACACAAGTTATCCCGTTAAAAATATCTCATTTTAAAAAATGAAATCACGGAAAAATTCTTTGGCTGAAAATATCATAACGTTATCAATGGTATATACATATTAATATATGGGGCATTTGAGTTTGAAAGAATGGAAAATAAGAACTTCGCAGTGCTTGGCTATGTATTTTGTACGATATTCATGATATACTTGAAAGAAATGAAGTCACACCATTATTAAATAGCGAAAATAAGCCAAAAATAACTAATGCGGTTGTAACGTGAACGTGCATTCTTCGAAGATGAAGAATTATAGATGTGGGTTGACCGCAACCGCATTTCTTTTCGAAGGAAAACATTTCTAAACTACAAAATTATATGCCTAGAGACATTTATCTATGAAATTATAGACGAATAAAATCATTCGCCTCTACACAGCAGCCGTCCATCGGGAGGACAGATCCATCCCTTCCGGCCCGCCCAAGGAAAACAACAGATGTGGAGCAATTCCAGAAAATCCACCTCATCTCCAGTTATAGTGTACTGCATATTGTGCATTCACAATATGCGTGAGTGCAAATGCTTTTTTACTTATAAATCAAAATTGGAATGTAGTATAGATAAACCTTACAATTTAAGTTTTGACAGAGCATGAAAATTGTAATTTATTTCAAGTAACGTATATGAAAATATTTTTCCTCACATAATTGCCATTTTAGAATTCGAAGAATATATTTTTTACTAAGTACATATATGATTTTCCTTACAACTTTCCTACACATTTAATTCTTTGATACATTACCGGATTAAGCTGAACTTAAATTTCAAAAACTAAGAAAAAGGACTATAGTACGCTGTTCATGTACAAAAACAGAGTGTATTATTTTTGGGTAGTTTAAAACACCATTTTAATAAAGAGGCAATTAATGCCTAATTTGTAAGTCATAATCTCATATTCAAAATATGAAAATTTCCCCATTAGCACGAACATTTCTTTTATCGTAACAAATTTTCGGTAATTGTCAGATTAATTCATAAACATTACTTTTAAACTTTCATTTTCAGTTTTTGCAGCGCAATTTCGAAAATAATTCAGTAAAACAGACGTTCAAAATGGTAACTCTATGTGTTACATAACTGCGAATTTGAATGTTAAAACCATCTCTGAAACATAATGGTTTCAAGAAAATATTTATCATGCCTCATTTAATTCATACGTGAAGCAGACAAAAATAACTGTCCATCTATGGAAACTTGCAAGTATGTGATTGTCCAGAAAGAATAAATAATCGTAGCTTATGTACTGGAAGGAATATTTAAATGAGGTCATCGGCCGCAGCGACAAGGAAAATCTTTTCCTTGGCAAAAGATTACAAATGTGAAAAAAATAACACAAAGATTAAGGAAAGGTTTGAATACTTTGCAGGATAAAGTCCTGCGGCTGATCCCAAAGGAATACGCGGCATGGTAGTTCAGTGGTTACCTACTGTTATACCTACTCGGAAAGTGGGAGACCTGGGTTCGAGTCCCAGTCATGTCGCTATGTTTCACACTTGCCATTCCTTTGTGAAAAATATTTTAAATTTTTAAAACTGTGAAAATATATTTAATTAGGCAATTGGTCTAATAGAGAAGCATGATAGCACTGCCAGTTATTTCGGGGGCAGCTTGAAAAATAACTTATCGACTACTTACTTGAAAATAGAGCAGGTAAAATATTGCTTATCAAGTTCAAAGAATATTAAAAGAACAATCCAACTTTCACTTTTTACTTCAAGCACACGTTTTAGGAAAAAATATTTAATGATATGAGCCATAAAATAATGCATAGAACGGAATATGAATAAAAAGCGGTAGTACAAAATCCTTCATATCTAATTCACATAGCAATGATGATATATACGACCTATATTGACGGTTCTATTCAGTCATGCAATAAAAAATACGAGACAATTTGAAAATTTTCAAAACCGTAAGATATTGAAAAAAGTTCACCATGCGGAATCCCTCAGTAAAATAAGAAGTGATACTTTTGTTTATTGAGCAAAACAGACACTCAGAAAAATTAATTAATTTAAAACGGGGTTTTCGTGGAAAAGGCAATATATTTTTCTGTCTAGATACGTGGCTGTATATCACCAATGAAATAGTAACTTTTCGATAACGTTTGGTAAAATAATTCTGTGAGTTTTCTGAGACACTTAATAAGGAAAAACAAAAGTAGAATCGCCCCAAATAAATTACCAACATTTTTCTAAAGAATTTATGCATTTAATGTTTTAAAATCTATATTCTATTTTTATGAATTTCATTTATTTATGGATATCGTGGTAAGGTTTCAAAAACTATTCCAATGAAAACGGAAGTTACTAATGGATCGCGGAATTTCCTATTTGGATCGAGCTAAAATATTTCATCACGTTCCGACGGAATGGAAGATCCGCTTAATCAGCCCGGTCTTTAGAAAGCCAAGACCAATCGGACAGCATTGACATTCGTCCGAGGATTACGATATCATCCAGTTGACGAGAAGGAATGGCAATTTTGAAAGTGGGGCTAAAACGAGGCCTTCTCCACCTTCCAAGAAACGCAAGGTTGAAATCGATTAACAAATCATCTCGCACACTGGCTTCTGATGATGAATAAGTGCTTAACGATGTTTCGGAAGTACAACTGAGTTACAAGCTCTTTCAAAATCACACAGCCACCGGTTCTATTCGACTGAGAGTCAACTTCACCTCGCAACTTACTGCGGTGACTGGTGATTTTTCCTTTCACAATACCGGAAAGAGGAGAATAAGAACATATGTTTCTGGAGTTGGAGCAGCATCAATTGAGTATCAAAAAGCAACATAGAGATAGCACAAAGTGAGCGAAAAATAAATATATTCAAAGAACATATTCAGGAAACTAATGAAACTTGGGTGTCACTTTTTAAGTTCGATCGAGAAAAATGTTTTAATTCTACCTAGAAGGGACATTTATAGTGGTAGAGGCATAAAAGTATGATTATGGACCATGAATCACGGATCCTACACCAGAAGAGATGAGCTTCACGTTCGTAATTTGATCGGAATGAAGGTTAGAAATCTACCTGTATTTAGAATATATACAAATCTGTATAAATAAAAGAAGAGGATGAATACCGAATTACCTAAATTAAAAGATAAGAATAATTGACTTAATGATTTTGCGAACAAAGAAGCATTTCGTCTCCAAATCATAACTTCTGCAACCATTCAGACTGTATTAAAGGCTGAACTGCTGAATGAAAAATTGATTTCGTCCCTCTGCATTTTGAGGAAACGCGTTATATACAGCAAGAAAGCGACTCATATATGTAACCAGGTTAGCAATGGGAGGAAAAGATACGTTGAGGCGAAAGCAAGTATTTCTAAAATACGAGTTTCCATGGGAACCCGTACTTTTCTTGCGCCCATGACACTTCTTTCGCGTGATTCACATGTTTCTCACACGCCGTCTGCGTGAGAGAATCCTCTTCCTCCAGTAAGCTACGGTTACTTTTTATTAATTCAATGTCGCCATCGCGGCGGTATTTTCAGCTAGAGAGGAGAAGGGATATATTTTCGACATTTTAAAGGAAAGAGAAAATTTGAAGCCGGGATAGCAGGGGCTTGAGAGAGGATTGGAAGGCGAAAAGGACATCCTTAAAGACGTTTACTTTTATGGAAAAATAGTTCGACCTTATCCCATGTAAATCAGAAAAATTGCAAATATTCCGAATTGTGAATTTGAGATGAAAATAAACGCAAATTAAGAAGGGCTTTCTTTTATTACCATATCTTCAAAGTGTTAAGACTTCAATTGAATTGAATTTCATTGACAATTGAATGCTTCATAATTACATTCCAAGAAAAGCATTCTAAACTGAAAATATTTTAGATGAACATAGAGAGAAATGAATCTATTAGAAATTGTTCAGAAAAATTATGGTTTAAAAAAGAATACTCTTTCAAACGAAGGTAAGAGGTCTTCAAATCTCATCACATCTTCTTTGAAAGCAAAGGTATTTTATCATAACGAAAACCAATGAACTATCAAATGGCAACAGTGTAGGATGAACCTCCTGCCGTAATGTGTGGCAGACAAATCGTTTGGCGAAGGAATTTGCCCATTGAATGGCTTGCTTAAGAAATAGAGTCATGAGACGTATTGTATGCGCGTATCGTATAGTTTGTACGGCACAAGATAAAATTGCGGTCGATTATTTAAAAAAAATTATGCTGTCTACCTTTTAGCGTTCTAATTTTTGCCGAGCGAAATTGATTTGTGAAGAAATAAGACGATTAAAAGACGAGAGAAAGGAAACGCTCGGAATCGGCTAAGGAATCAATTTTATGATATTTTGTTTCCATTGAATATCATCCACCTTTTCACGGCGTATATTATAAATCAGGTAAGATATTAAAGGAACGGAATAATAGGCTATCCTTCTCCATAAGATCAGTCTTTAATTTCAACTATTCAGGTGTACAGATGCATGCCCTATATGCCTAGGATGCAGGTAGGAATGAAGGGTTCTTGTAGTTAGAAGCCATGTTCTTAAAACAAATTAAATTCTTATGGCATTCAGTTGAACAGTTAATTTAGGCTCTGATAGAAACAGGAAAGCATCAATCCATCAATTTTAATAATTATTATTTACAAACACCAACATTAATTTCCTAACAGGAAAAATCCGACTAGCAGGAACTCGAACCCGGGACCTTGGGGTTTGGGTGCTAGCACGATAACCACTCCACCACCGCAGCCGTGAATCTTTGTTATAAAACTTTTTCTTCGAGGATAAATCCTAACTAAAAAGATTACTTTTCTAGGAGCAGGATTTTCGCGCGATGCAGTCTATTAGTATTTGCTGACAGTAAAGCACGCATAATGCAATTGAATTGACCTTCAGCACTTTTTATGATTATAGGCAGAGAGAAAAACAAAAACGACGACTAAATTCGCGGAATGAATTTGCGAGCTCAGGCAACTGCAAAAAGATGAGGAAAAGAGAGAGAGGACGAAGATAATGAGATCAGATGTCTATGATTGACTGCTCCAAGTGCAAGAGGAAAGCGATCAAAGTGTGAAGAACGAGAAAGACAATGGTGAGAATCAGAAGTATACGTTACAGACATTTTTTTTAATAGGACAGATTTCTTTAAATATATTGGTAGGTCTTAAGGTAAAAGCTAATGCTTTTGAGGAGAAAATTCTATAGAATTTAAATATTTCCAAAAAGTCTTTTCATTGAAAAGATCTATAAATAATAGCATCAGGCTTTGCGATTCTTCAATAAGATTCTGATTCTACATCAGCAGAGTTACTCAGTTTTGTAAATTATATTAAGGAAACATCATTCGAAAAAATTTTGAAACTACTAGTTTTATGGCGTTACCGATGACGAAACAGGAAAGTATTATAAAAACATTTAACGTGAAATAAATCTAACGTGGTTGATGTTAGGTCATCACCGATATTTCGAGTATCTCTATTTTTAAATCCAAATGAAAATTCAATTAGGCTGAAGCTTAAGTCTACTGGTTCCGTCAGACTTTTATCGTGTCCGTTTCTCCTTGGGAATTTTCCTAGGTGCACGCCTTATCGTGCCAAGTTACCGAAACCCCTTTCCTTGTCTGAAGCTAAACCTTATGGTAAGAAACGTGAGTATTTTTATTTTAAGTTTTCTAAATCCGTCGACTATATTATTTTCGTTTGGCGGTATGACAATCGTCCATTATTTTTTCACGAAATGATTGATAAATTAATATCAGTAAGGGAAGCATACTACTTACTGACAGGGACGGATTTAAGCTATTGGAAGCCCTAGACGTAAAGATTAGATTGAGGATCCCATTAGGATTTATGGATAAAAATTCGACTTTTTTGATAAAATACGCAAATATATATCCCATATTGATCTCAGTTGCTTCACTATGGCAAGAATTAACAAAAAAAGTCTTTCATTAAAATACATGGTACTCTATAAATTACACTTAATGATGGACTTTTTACATCATATAGAGACATAATCAATGTAATAAATTCTATAAACGAATTATTTAGACTCACTCAACAAATAGAATTTTCATTGGAGTGTAAAACTAGAAAAATTTGTTACTGAGAATTTATTAGCAGTCTTATTGAAACCCTATGCGGATAAGTCCCTCAGCTAGGGCCTATTGCGCCTAATTATGAATTCGTCATTGGATACAGATACTAAAGGATGCAAGAGAAGACTTCGAAGTGGCAGAATCGGAGACGATAAATAAGAATGTTGTTTAAATGAGAGTTCATGCATCAAACTCAAAAAGAAGCAAAGGAAGGCGGGAAAGTGAGGAAATGAGAGAAAGGAAAAGCGAGAGCATACAAAAGTATTACGTAAGAGAAGAAGAAAAGAGAGCAAGTTGTATTGAAGAAGGCAGGAGAAAGTGCGCTTCGAGGGCTTAATGACGAGGAGCGAAGGAATGTTTGGCGTAGTTAGTGGGAATTATATGGTACGTAAAGGAATGAATTAGAGGACTATAAAGATAAGTGAACATCTTAATGACCAACATCCTCCAAAATGAAATTGCAATTTGTGAGAATCAGATAAGGTCAAAAGTACTACGTAGAAACAAATATAGGCAAGATTCCATTTACTATAGTTCTTCCTCAGCAGAATTTAACAAATCTAACAGTTTCTCAAACTGCGCATTTGCAATTCATACAAGTGGACTCTTGCATAAAGCCAGAGCAATATTTCGAGAATAATTATTTATGTTATTTTTCAAAGATATTATTTTTGCGAGAAAGATCCGTTGGTATTTTATTGAAACTTTTGCTCACGCTTTGGATTGGCACTAGTAAGAATCACATTCAGGGGAAATATACCATTCAAATCTACAATTGTAAATTATAAAATATATTATACCGGTTTAAAAACCCATAAAATGTTATTTGTAAATGTTAAAACTCTTTATAGACACAAATGAGCATGACAGAATGATAAAAAGTGTTATTAGTTAGTGCCTTGAGCATTAATATAAAGAGGGGCATTAGAATCGAATACATACGTTAACAAGAAGGTTGAAAACATCAGTGAATTCAAAGAAGAAATACGTAAGTATAAATTGTTAGGTTAAATCAGCAGTGAGTGTGGAAGACATAGAAGATTGATTACGATAATCGTTATGCATTGCAATAGAAAAAGAAATCTTTTGGATATGAAGTAATTCCCCACGGCAATACAATTGAAGTGAATCGAAAGAAAATGGACATAAGATTACAGTGAATACCAACAATGAGATTTGAGAAATATTTTTTGAGAATATGTTTTAGGTGCAAACGTTAAAGATCCAAAGAAGAATAGAGACTGTATCGATGGAATTAGAATATTAAGAACACTGTAAAGTAAAAAAAACTGTTTCTCTCTAATTAGATGAATAAGATGATATAAATTGTTTAGGATAAATTTTAAAGCAATTTCTCCTTAGATAAATTGATTAAATCAATTGAGTTGGATAGTTGAGTTAAGTTGTTCCCCTATATTTTCCAATTGAGTTGGACAATATAGGGGAACAATTTCAAGATAAACGTCGATAAAAAATTTACTTGAAGTAATAAATCTAAAAAAAACAAGTGTAAAAAATGAGATGAAAATAGAATGCTCAAATAACTTTATTTCTGATATTAGTATGTACTGAAACAACGTATGAAGTTGGTAACTTTGTTCATATACAGATGAAGTAAGCAATAACGCAATACAATAGAATACACCCACACACATTAAAACCTACACTTTTAAAATTAGAATACTGACACTGAAGCTCATTTTTAAATCACCCGTGCGAGCCGTGGCCGTCGATTCATAATCTACACTCATCACAGATTGTGAAGGTCGAAGCTGTAGATACTTCCGTACCGGATCTATAGTTTGTACGCGAACAGATGGAAGACACTCGTATTGCGCAGTAAGAACCACTCCGAATACGGCTCGCCACATTGCAGGTGAAAATGGTCACAACGTGAGGATCCGGATAATCTGCCGAAGATTTCTCCCGATCACAAAGCCATTGCCGTGGTGAGGATTGGATCGGCCGTCGAAGATTATGACGGCGACGGTCAGTGGGAGTAGGCGGCGTGGGGAGAGGAGAAATGCGTGCTAGCGAAAGCCTTTCCGTAAGCGGCAGCGCCGGCGAAAGCAGGAGCGGCATACGGCCGAGCGAAAGCAGGAGCTACATAAGATGCGGCGGCAACGGGAGCGGCAAGGGGTGCGGCGTAGCCTGCAGCATGCGCACCACGGAAGCCCAACGGCTTGGCGTAGGGAGCAGCAAAAGCGCCAGCCTTCGCAACACCTGCACCGCTGTTGTGGACAACGGCATTGAAGCCGTTGACGGGATCAGCGGTGTAGTCGACAGTGCGGCGGGTGCCGTCGGGTTCGATCAGGCTGTATTGCCCATGGACGACGTCTCCATTGCGGCTCTCAGTTTGGGCTTTGTTGTCGCCCGTAAAAGCGTCTGCAACACTGTACGAGAAGGTGTACTGAGGATTGGGATCATAGTCCGCATATGCTCTGGCAGCCGGAGAGTAGCCGAAGTGTCCTCCCAAATGTCCTGGGGCACCCAATAATCCGGCGTTGGCGGCCGCCAAGATTGATGCGATGATAACGAACTGTAGGAATACGCTATCTTAGAAAATATTTCAGAGTAATCTTCATCACATACGACCAATATAAATGTAGATATTTTTTTCAGTGTAGCGGGAGATTTCTACGAGCGAATATGATGGATAAATTTACATCCTTGATTTTAAACTCCGTAAATTTGATACTACAATATAAGTTAGAGCTTTAGATAAATCCTCCCTAAGTAAGTACACTCTGAAATATAAATCTACAACACTCCTCTAGTCCAAGAAACTTACTGTTATATTATAGTAATATTTACTTTACGAATTAATTACTTTACGAGTTAATTAATTTACATCCCCCTTTTTTGACCTTACATATTCAGTGTAATACATTAACATGTTTTACTGAAGTATGTTCTCGAAAATATGATGAGCTAATCCATAACTAAAGGAAAGGATAATTCAATTTAGTTCAGTGATTGTTTACGCATTTCCCGGATTTAGCCTCGTTAATTTATCCTCATTCACAGAACATGAGTTAGAATTTTCGTTTCAGAGAAGAGATCCCTCCAAAGGAGCAGAAATCAGTGTATACATTTGCGAATGTATCCACTTCATTATTTTTTAACTGACCTTCGACGCAGATCATGAAAGAACTGAAAATAAATTATGCATTTTACCGCAATGTAAGAGAGTGAAATACCTATCAGATGCTAAAATGACTAGATTATAAGAAATCAAAGGGGAAAACTACATTTACTTAAATTCTAAGGATATCTAGTTTCCCAAATAGAAAAAGAGCTTTGCTAACTTCAGAGACTCACCTTAAACTCCATGTCAAAGACTACGGTCCTGCACCCTTGTTTCCCTTTCGATCTTCGATAATCTTCTGAGGTTTCCAGCTCTATGCTCTGCACCGTTATATATCCTTTGAGTGCGTCCCGCCCGAAAGAAGAGAAGGGTTCGCTCGACCCCGACCCCAAAGGTCACCACGGAATCTCCTCTCACTCATCCCAATCGCCGCTGGGGATAGCACCCAACTCCCCATCGAACAAGAATGGGAAGGGCTGCAGAGGGCGTGAGTGCGGGAGATAAAAAAGATTCGCGGGGGAGGCGAGGCCGCGGGAAAGGATGCGGACGGGTGTGGGGCGGCCGATCGGGGCTGCTAAAGTTCAACTTAGCAAATGCTCCCTATTTCCTGTCCCTTTCCATAGTCAGGACTTCGCATTCTTTCCTCGACGGACTGATAGTCAATAGCACGCCCATTAAGACTCACCGTTACACTCGTATGAAAATTCTTTATTGCGGTCGAAACATCGATTATTACAAAGTGACCGATTTTGCGAGAAATGCGGAGGTTCTTTTTCTGTTTCCTCTCACTATCAGTTGGATTTCTTTCATCATATGAAGTACATACTGCTGAATAGTAAAAACTGCTGACCAAATTGCTGAAAAATTTTAATTTCTTGGCTTCGAGAGTGCAATGACATAAAATTTCGGAAGAATTAGGAAATAGATGATATTTTCCATAAAATGTCTTCAACAAGTGTAACTTTTACATAAAATGTTTCTTCGCACAAAAATGTCTCACTCTCTACTAAAATTTTTAACCAATCGAAAAACTGAAGACAGAATCGCATCCTATGGGACTTAGTTCACAAAATATACGAATAATTTCATCGTGGACTTCAAAGAGTTTAGCCATAAAATTGTACATAAATATAGAGTGGAAAAAGTCATAAAACAGTTATCATTAAGCAATACAAAGAAGCCGCACCCATGTATTTCCAACTCACGAATAACGGTATTAAAGGTCGATTGGGCGTTATTCAAAAAAAATTGTGGAAAATAGAAGGATTTTGATTTAAATAATCGATTGTAGCAATGGCGCGAGTTTCCCTTCCTCTCGTTGGAGCAATGCAGTGGAAGAGGCTACCTATATTTATGACTTCCATATAATAATTTCAAATACAATTTTTTACCTGGTAATAGTCATTCCGAAAGCAATGCAAATTGCGAACTAGGGTCAAATAACAGAAAAATTGATTGAGACATCAATGGAAACAATTTTTCTGATGGAAGATACGTTAAGGAATTGCTGAAATGGGATTTCCAAAGTGGATCTTTTTCTCAAATTCAGTTTCTCATACTCACTCGCTCACCTAAATCACGTTCAACGCGGATTAACCAAGAAATGACTCGAAATCGTATCATAAATGGAAATGGGTTCGTAAAAGGTCGAATTCGGCACGAGCCGAACGTGACAGAAATTAACCTTGCAGCATACAATATCACTGTGTGTTTCAGTGATCAATAAGTAATTCTACTGATTTTAGATAAACTCACGATGCGTTTGTGAAGGCAAATTTAAGGCATAGATAGGAAGATAACTTTGCGTTACTGATAATGAAAATAAACAATAAAGCCGTAAAATTTCCTTTCGAGTAAGAATTTCATAATGCTTCTGAAGGTAAAATGAAGCAGTTGAAAGATCGAGCACTTTTACTCATTGCATAACATGGAGGCTTGAAATTCTGCATTTAACTTCAATAAGTAGATAACGAAAACAATCTAATTACTCATTTCAAACGGCGAAAGAGAGTGAAAGATAAGGAAAGGGAAAAATAATTTTACATGAGAAATGAAAAATAAGCATTTATTTATCTATTACAGTTATGCACGTAAAGAAGAATAAGTACATGGATCAAAATAAAATACTGATCAACTACCCGATGGCAGCACTGAAACAAATAGAATCTTTTAAAGATCTTCGTCTTATGAAATATTATAGAAGAGTGAATGAATGATGATTTGCACTGACTTTTCTCGAACGTTTACCGTAAATTTCTTAAAATATGACATGAGAAAATCTTTTTACCCTGATAAAATTACCCGTAAATCATTTTCTCTTGGCGTAAGAGCTTCACGAAATGAGATTATCTCATCAATCCTTATTAACTGCCGCCTCTTCTTCTTAAAATAAATTTGAAAACTGCTTATGGTAACCTTTCAGATAGCATTTTAATTTTGAGTGCCGAACACGAAAATGTAAAATAAATTTGGGAACTGTTTCGATAAATATGAGAATGTAAATTGAACGTGAGAATCTTGATCCATTTTCCACAACATCCTTCTCAAAGTTCAAAGGTAGACCATAATACAGTCCCATTACGGCAATCGGAACATCCCAATCACAGAAGAGATAGATAATACTTGGGAAAATGCCTGAATGGATCACGACGGGAAGACGCCGATTTCTCGCTCTGCTGGTTGACTTATCCAATGAATCAAATCAGAAATAGGTGATCTTAATGGGGAAATTGGATGGAGAATTAACATGTTTTTTGAGATTGATACACTCTAATGTTGCTAATACTTTGAAAAACCAGAATGGATGGAAAATCCATCTAATCTATTCTCTCATAAAACAACAACAGTAAAACTAAGAAGTTATAAACATTAAATATTTAAGGAATAATTTTAGAGAGTGATCATTTATTACCTCGATACAAGAAACGAAAAACTTTGTATGCTTAGATGCTTTTTGTTCAAATTTCATGTAAAATTTTAATGAGTCTCATTGGTCCAACTCTGATGTGAGAGATTAATGATAGTCCCCCTTATCCAAGAAAATGTTAGATTTCGGTAGAGCGACCTGACCTCTTGTATATTGATTACAAAATGATCATTGGTGAAAAGTTATGCTAAATAAAATTTCATGGTTCCATGAAACAATAAATTCCTTTAACAAAGATAAACCGGAGAAGGAGAATTCATATACAAATGTAGAGAAATGGTCCTTTTGAGAAATCGTCCCACTTAATTTCCTCGACGATTGCTCATGATTTTTTTTTCTAAATCACGTTGCGCAGCTTCGGAATAGATGTAGAATTTAACTAAGTTATTGATCGTGTCACTTATTATGCGTTCGTGATATGGCTGAGAAACCATTCATCTCGTCTAACTACCCTGCTTATCTGGCAGTACGCCAAACATGTTTTTTCCCAATTACAAGCCGTAAAATTGTTACTATACTGCACCGCCAGAGGCGCTGTGAAGACCAGACGCACTTCACAGCCATTGACGTCAAAGCACAGATGGTTCACAGAAGCTTACTACATTTACTCCGATTTGGAATCTTTCCCAATACCTATTTATCATTTGCAAATATCTTAACCGCTAACCAGAATTTTTTGTGAAAGAAGAGCTGAATTCTGCTTTTGAGTGGCACCGAGAAATCAACTCAAAGTATCAACCGTCGCGATGACTTGATAGACGCCCAAGATATCCATTTGAAAATACTTAAAAAGATCCAGAATAGGTATAATTTACGACAAAAGAGTTCAAGTAACTCCATAGGATGTACTCATTTTTGAAAATTAACTTAAGCTTTTATATCACACAAAGATCCAAGAGAGAAACATGACGAATTCATATCATTCACGTTGAGAATAGAGCGATGAGTAAATTCATAAAATACTGTTGAATGAAACCAAAATTTGCGAAGGCACATTTCGCTTTCCCAAGTTCCTTTCCAGTTAAAGATATTATTTACATTTCAGGAAGTGTTGCGCTTAGGTAAATCTTAGTTATATTAAACATAGATCAAAAATATTATGTACGCCTACGAAGGCAAAGCACCAACATGCACTTTAATCCACTCAGGGATAGTATGTACGAGTACATCGTTTTTCATGCAAAAATATACTTTTTCCGCAGCAGTAATTAGAGATGGATGACTAATATAGTTGCAAAATTGATATATTTTTAATTTAATAAGGTAAAAAAAAGCCTTGTTCAGTTTCACACAAAACTACAAAGAAAACTTTCCAAAAAATTATTTTAAGATAATAAATTTGATGAATGAATCCTTAACTACGCGGAATTCCATTATAGAATAAATAAAATAACTATGAAAAAATCCTATACTATGGAATTTTTCAGTGAAACTTATTCTTACTTATCAAACCAAACGGTAATGTACAGTTTCCTGAAATGACGGTTGCCTCGATATATTTGAGGAGATAAAACATTCTCAGCATAGGTAATAGTAGTTAGTTTAACTACGTTAAAATTTTAAGAGATAAGAAAAAATAAGATTTAATTCAGCAACAAAATCGTAGCTGATAGAATCATACCTACCAAAATCGGGATAAAACTGAGTAAAATTATGAAAATTCATAATTTTTTATTAGAAAAGAAAGGTCAGACTACAGAAAAACGGTAAGAGATGCTACTTAATGTGAAAAACTTTCCCCCGGTTAACATAAGCTACGACTTCCACTCATCATAACGATAATTTTTAACTGTGTTCAGAAAAGAATGAGACATTTAGCGCCGGATGGACTTCCTCATGACAACTATTTACAACAAACAGTAATATACTGGGAAGATGTGCACAAACTAGCTTCTGGAAGGAGAAGAAAGCCTTACGCTGGACTGTCATACGGTACATACATTCTACATGCTAACTCTCCATTATTTTTAAATTGCCATAGCTATTTTTTATATGTGCTCGATTTACTACCAGTGTACATAATTTTGTAAAACAATGCACACATAAAACAGAAAAGAAGAATTCAAGGAAAAGGGCTAGAAGAAAATCCCAGGCACTCCAAAAGAAAGTGGTCGTCTTTAATGCGTTTCCCCTTTTCTAACAGATATAACTATTATTTTTTAAACGTGAAATAAAAAAAAGGTTCAGGTTAAATATTATGTATTTCAAAATTACTTTCAAACTGCGACAAAGATTTCCTTTGATTAGGTATATCTATTTTATTTTCGAGTAAATAAATATATCTCTTTCTGTTGATGGCATCTAAGTATTATGCCGGATGGTGTACAGCTCGGCATGGCGGTGATCCATTCAAATATAGAATTTATTTCGATGTGAATAAAAATTCCTTCCATAGAATCAATGTCATCCACTACAATTTGTGCTTTTCTGACACGTATATTCTTATTTTTATAATACGAAATAGGTATGCGTGTAAGTAAATATGTTTTCTCCAGACAACTTTTCCTGTGTTAATCTGAGTCGCAATTTTATTAATATACTTCTCGTGGTAGCAAAAGAGTACTCAGCTTCTGCGCGACTTTCAACAAGTCCGGGTCACGTTTCGTGCAAACTCCGGAGGCAGGGAAAAGGGCACTTCCGTACACCCCAAGAATCGCGAAGATTCTTCTAAATCTCGGGTTTGAATTTTAGCACGAGCGCACCACTTTCACCGTATATTATGCAGTTGAGGAAGCAGCACGACTGACTCGGAAGAGGGACATGGAAGCAGAGGATCGAAACCCTTATTTTTGGGAGTTGAAGTCCGTTTATCCTGCGGTCGTTAAACCGAAGGATGCGCACCACAAAAAAATACGCTTCGGCCCACATCGCAACGGTTTTCCCTAACGCCGCTGACCATCCTCAAGACGACGCTCTCATATTCTGTATGCGAGTCGCCATTGACAGCTCTCACTTTTTCAAGCGCATCGGACGAGCACGAAGCCAGTGGCATCGCCGTAGGAGAGGAAGGAAGTGGCGTTTGTCAACACCTCTGGGCAAGGAAAGGAGGGCACTGGTTTAAAGATCCTCGCTGAAATATAATGAGCTTAATTTTTCACGAGGCGCTTGATTTCCAGAGCTTAAGTCTGCTTCTGAAGAGTTCACAATATTCCAAAATCACCGTAATTCCTCCGACCCTAGTTTTTTCAATAAATATTTACCAGAAAGTATCCGGAAGCAGATTGCTTTCATTATCTATTCACAAAGCGATGCCACAGGATGAATCCATTAGTGCTATAATGCGTCGATCGTGAATAACAGCTCAGCTATTCCCATAGAAATATCGGAAAAACTTTCACCGTAAATAAGTAGCATCTAATCTCTTAAAAGAAGGTAAAAGTTCAAACTATGCAAAAGAGAGTAAGAAAATCAGCCAATTAATTCGTGAAGTAAAGAAGAGCACTTTAGAGGATTGATTGCCTCTGATTTCAACGGAAGTTTTTAGACAGCTTTCATCCTTGTTAGATGGAGCTTACTAAATGCTACGAATCTCTCATTTTCATTCGTCTATAAATTTCTTTCTTGAGTTTTGCCTTCACTGTAAGCAGTTAAAAGGGTTTGTGGAGGTTGTAGTTTAGTTTCTAGGAGACGCTTTAATAGCTTTCAATGCATTTCGGTTTAGTCGACGGTGTATTCCGTCATCCTATACTTCATGGCTAGCGCGTGAGTGGATGTCAACACCTGTGCTTTCCATTTCTGCGGACATCTGCAAGAAGGAAAAATTGTTATAGAAATTGGTGCGAGAGGAAGCCTGAGGCTGTAGTACGACACTGCGGAGAGTGGAAATTCTCCTTTTCTTTTAAAGTGTCCTTCCTCACGTCTCGATTTTCCGCAGCAAATGCTTTCTCCAATGAAAGGAAAAAATACCACAGGCAGATCCCAAGACAGGGGATTAATCATTCATTCCCTTCGATTAACTAACCAATAATAAAAAAAGCCATCATATAAGTACTTTATCTTAGAGCTTCATCGTGATATCTTATTTATCTTCTCTCCGTATGTTTAAAATTAGATGCAAGTTGATTATATAAAAAGATTGATTGCTTGGATTTATTCGAAATTAATATATGGTTTCTGGTACAATGCACTTATAAGTGATGTATTTGGCTGTTGCTGGAGTTCGGACTTGATGAGATCGGAGAGATGTTTGTGCCATAGGGTATTTAGCAGTCAGAGTGTGCGATTAGAAGATGCTGGAGAGCATTTTTTGCAAAAGTTTACAATTTGTGCATCGCTAGATTTATCTCCATTCAGTATTTTCAGTGAACTGCTTGGCTACGTATGCCACATACTAGTACGGGCCGTTAAGTCAAAGATTTAAATTTGAATATTTTCTTAGCTTGTTTTGAGTACGATAATAATAGACAAAAATTGCGTGGCTGTTTAGTAAATTTACTGTCAGTATACATAAGATTCCTCTTTTCATAAAGTTAAATGCCGGGCAGACAATTTGTAAACTATCTCATAAATAGTCCAGTAAATATTTTAAATCATGCAAATATATTGTCTTACTTCCTGCCTCCTTGCTAAATAGCAAAGGCTATTACGGAATAAACAATTAGCAAGAATATTTATCCTAAGGACTTACGGCAATCTTTCTAAGAAATTTCCTGGATATTAAAGTCAATCTAAGAAACCTCGTATTCGATGATGGACATGAAAATCGTAATGTTCTACGACGAAAAATTAAGAACAATTTTCCAAAGAGTTGTTTCATTTAGGAATTATGAAATTTAACATTCTTTAAAAAAACAAAGTAATTAATAACACTAATTTATACAGTGTTTTGATGGAATGAATTAGCTTTTAATATAAAACAATTATCTCTAAATAGTGAATTTTGCCTTTTCATCTCTCAATAACTCATTCCTGCATCCTCAAAGAAAACAATCCTTTAACTCGATATGTTGCAAATATTCAAACTAATTTACAACCGCATAAATGATTAAAATTCAACAAATATAGAAAAAAGCCTCCAGAATGGGACTTTATAAAGACATTCATTGGTTTTAGGAATCAAGATGACGAAGAATAGGGCGCACGACAAACCGAACTTCTAAGAGATTAAAAGTAACAATCCTTCCAAGTCGGACATTGTAGTTGATATCATTGTTATGATAATTTGATATAAATTTAATTACATTGTTAAAATAAATATGATTCGAGAATAAACTTTCGAAGTAAATATAATTGTCCTTATGTCCCTCACTTTCTACAGGTAATAATTTCAGACAAATACACAACCGAACCTATAACTCCTGGAAATAAATGACACCGATATAACTTTCCAAGGAAGCACATTAGTAAAGATATAAAATCAATATGATCAATCGTGACTTCGTGGATTTTTGGAATTTACGAAATGGTCTTTCTTCTAGCATTCCAGTAAAGAAAACACAAAATCACAGTAAGAAGCATGGACGAGAAAATAATAATAAACACGTCGTTCTTTAGACAAATTTTAGTCCATTGAGACCACTCTTACAATTAACCTAGTAAAGACGAACAAAAAAAACCATGCCATGATAGGGTTCAAACCCGGGACCTCGGAGCTGCTTGGCTAGCACGTTGACCACTACTCCACTGAGGCAGGCAATAAAATACAACAACACGTAAGAAAAGGTACGTCTTGAAAATTTCAAAAGCCAATAATGAAATTCAGATGAACGATATTTGTTGTTTAAATTGCAAGGTTTTCTTTCTGGAACGATATAGGCATTTATATAGGACCATTAAATATATTTATTTATTTACAAAATTCAGCTGCAGTTAGACGCAAGTCTGGTGGCAACTTAATCAAAAAACAATATACACCTATTTATAAATCCAAATAATACACAACAGCATGACTTTTCTGAACAACATCATAAACATTTCGGAATAACACCACTCTATTTACAAACAGAATTCAGAAACCACTCTATTTACAAACAGTATTCATAAGCAGTAACAGAAATCTCAAAACTACAACAAGACTTAATTTACACAGCTTCTTCTTCTTTTTCATCGCCTTTTCCCATGCGGTATGGGGTCGGCATTGATTTACACACATACTTAATTTACACAGCATCCCCTGATATCCCTACTAATCCATGCACATCACATAATTCCTATAATTACAGTTACTAAATTCCATAGTCACAGTTTACAATCCGTTTCAAGACCACATGTCACTTCATCAGTTAACTTTACATCAGATTCACATATATAAAAATAATTTCAAATCTTTACACATTTACTCCACTTAAATACACAAAATACAGCATCTCCCTCTAAACTCCTTTTTGTTTTTCGGTAAGGGTTTGAAGACCTCTTCAGGCAAAATATTCCATTCCTTAACCCCTCTATTAATAAACGAATACTTTGCGCTATCAGTCCTTTGTTTCGGCAGCTTTAACTTCGGATATATTTGAAATTATATGACTATAACTAGAAAACATGAAGCGGTTGCACATGACTAGTATTGTCAATTAAATGTTACTAGATAAAGACCAAGAAAACACTTCATTATCTAACAATAATTTCTTACAAATTAGATAAGGAATTGATCATTGGTTGACCAATTTTCATCGTTCGTGTGGAACAGTTTTTAAGGGAAGCGATTTCTATGTTGATTAATCGTCTGCTCCAATTCAGAGCCGTAGTATGAATCAAGCATTCCGGAAATTCAAGAGAGGAAACGATTATGAAATGATTCACAACTCGCCGGGTGAGTATATCATTTCACGTCTCTCGTCGCCGAAATTCGGCCGTGGATGGGACAGCACTTTCACTGGTCTTGCTTGACAGGTGGCCAACTCGCCAGGGGAAACCTGTTACCAGTCATCCGGTCGACCCACCTAACGAAAGAGGCAGTAAATTGCAACGTTGGGCCGCTTTATGGTCAAAAATTAGTGACTGATGTAGTCTAAATGACCGAGCAACTTGAGTAATACAGAACGATACTTCCCCTTCTAAATGACGCATTTCCTCCTTCGCCTTCTAAATGACGCAAGTAGTTACTTCAGAGCGATTGTGGAGGAGTACGAAAATGTCAATAGACTCCATAATTAAGAAAGTATTTATTCAGATGAGCATTTGCGGAGACTGCATATTCTATATAGTAAACTAGATGGCCCGAAGGACTACTTTTGTCTAGCAATAAAGATATTATGTAGCTGGCTGTATTAAGAAAAGAGCCTAAGAATGCAGCTAACGTTCGCATAGTTAATATTAGACCTTTCGGTAGGTTCATGTACACTAACACTCCATTCTCTAAAAGTAGGGTGTACTGTTTTTTGAAGGGGATATCCCTTTCAAATAAAGATAAATCCCTCCACACTGTAGAAGAGATCCATATAGGGTCGAAGACAAAACATCAACAGATGAAACAAAATATAACTTTTGAGAACATCGTATAAGACATTAATTATTTACAAGACCCTGAAATTCATTACATCTCTGAAACTCATTGATTGAACAAAAACAAAGGACTGCTATTGAGTACTTACGATAGACATTTTTAAGGTGCCATAATTTTAACCGTAGCTCACTGATTCGTTAAGGAAATCCGAGGAATCATCTTGATGAAACATTTTTCCGCTCAGTTTAGGGATCTGCGAACTCTCAATTTTTCTCACCTGCCCCTCAGATATCCACGTGAGAATAACGACCTGAGTCAGTTTAATTCGATTACATTCACTTAAAGTTGCAAACAGAACTCTTAATTGGAAAACACAGAAAAAATAATAAGGTAGTAGAAGTAGATAGCAATAATCCTAGTAATCTTAAAAGGGCGAAGTTTGCTTATCGTAAGGCTTACTGTACTTATTGAAGAATATACATTGCCATATTGTGAATTTAGTTTTTTCATAACAGGAATTCTTTTGGTAGTTTAACCTTAGCAAATCTAATGGAAGTCAATCTTCTGTCCTGTCTTTGCAATTTGCGAAACGCTGTGGTAGTTTCAGAAATTTTATTCCTTGCATACACATGAAATGAAATTTAGAAAATTTATTCACTATAGCTGGAAGGTAAAAATGAAGAATAACTCAAAAGAATGTCATATCTTGAAATTCAATTGAGCTGGGCATATACCTAGAAGGGAACAATTATTATGTAATACCAACAATTATATCGAGAGGGTTTTTCAACTAAAATAGTTTTTTAATAAATCAAGATGAAGAGTGGAACCAAAATCCGTAGGTCAAGCAAGAATTCCTTACGAGATAATGACTCATGAAGGTGATTACATAAATAATTAATGCTGCGTATAAATATGTTAAAGATCTTATTGTTAGATTCACATATGGGTGGTAAGAATAAGGTGAGTTTCGCTAATAGTCTAACACCTAAGAACACTTTTTAACATAATAGTAAAAGGATTTTTTAAATAATAAAAACAGTTCTGTTGTAATTTTTTATTTAAAGTATTCGCAGAACGAAAATGGTAATATAAAATTACGAGGATGGCACAGAAGAAAGTGTATCACGAATCCTGTTCCGTTACGGAAGAGGAAGTAGGACATGAGGGTCGCCCTGCACGCCCCGAAAATTCATGAAGGAAAAGAAGTTGGATGGAAGATGCTTAGTAAGCATAGTGGGCGAAGGGACCAGAGAAGGTGGTGTGGTAGGCGTTGGCGTAAGGAGCGGCATAGGTCTTGGCGGCAAGAGGTGCGGCATAGGTGGTGGCAATGGGAGCGGCAACAGCGGTGTGGGCAATGGTGGGAGCGGCGTAGGAAGCATAACGGGCGGCGTATGCGGGGGCGGCGTAGGAGGCATAACGGGCTGCGTATGCGGGGGCGGCAGCGTAGGTGGCGGCAAGAGGTGCGGCGTAGGCCCTAGCTACGGGAGCGCCGTATGTGGCATAACGAGCGTATGCGGGTGCGGCGTAAGCAGCAACGGCGGGAGCGGCGTGGTAGGCAGCGACGGCGGGAGCGGCGTGGTAGGCAGCGACGGCGGGAGCGGCGTGGTAGGCAGCGACGGCGGGAGCGGTGTGGTAGGCAGCGACGGGGGCAGCATAAGCCCTAGCAACTGGAGCAGCGTATGCCACTGGTGCGGCAATAGCCTTAGCGACTGGTGCAGCATAAGCCACTGGGGCGGCAACAGCGGCCTTAACGACGGCGCCTTCCTTGTGGACAACAGCGTTGAATCCGTTGACGGGGTCAGCGGTGTATTCGACGGTACGGCGGGTGCCGTCGGGTTCAGTCAGGCTGTAAGATCCCTGGACGACGTCTCCGTCGCGGGTCTCGTGCTGGTTCTTGGAGTCTCCGGTCAGAGCATCCTGAACATCATAAGAGTAGGAGTACTGGGGATGAGGATCGTAGTCGGTGTCGACGGCGACGGCAGCCTTAGCGATGGCTGGGGCAGCAACGACGGTCTTGGCGACGGGGGCGGCGTAGGCGAGGGGAGCAGCGTGAGCAGCATAGGCGGCAGGTGCGGCATAGGCAAAAGGAGCGGCGTGTGCTGCATAGGCGGTGGGGGCATATACTGCTGGAGCGGCGTAGCGAGCAATGGTGGGTGCGACGACGGCTGCGTTTCCAACAAGGCCAGCGCGGGCCACTGCCAGTAGGGATGCGAGTACGACGAACTGTGCGGGTGGCGGTGACGAATAATTGATTAAGTAGTTGACAATAATGGATTGTAATGGAAAATCTCGATTTAAAGCTATATTCCTGAAATTCCATTTCTTGAATCTCAGTCATCAACCCCACAACCAATTAATTCGAATCACGAGTTTAGTGACGAAATACCCGGAAGGCTGAAGAAATATTATTTTACCGAACAAAATTAGTCTGGAATGAAAAGTACAACAATTTAGCTCAGATAATATGGAAATTCTTCAGCAGTTATTTAATACTATTTGTCGTAAATATGAGATCAAATTAATAATATTAGCTTGATATTAATATATGATTTCTCGTGAAAAGTCTAACCGTCCCAGAAGGTTCAAAATTTTACTTATAATTTCAATTACCTAACGTCATAACGCTCTATATTTATTGATTCCTCGGATAAATGATAAATAAACGCGATACTTTCCGGAATCCTGAAATTCTGCCCAATATAAAATTCTTCAGATTTAAATTCTTAATGAACCACGATACCGTCCACGGCGAAGTCCAGTATAAAAATCACACGAGGTTTGTATCCAACAAGATCGTACCTTGAATGCCATCGCTGCTTGTTTAGATGCTTGTGCTCTGCGAGAGGAGATCCAACAGTTTGATGCCCTCACTTAGGCCACGACCGCTATATATACGCACTGGATGGAGCAAGGGCGGGTCGGCAGCACCTCTTCTCTCGGACTCACCCTCTCCTCTTCACGCACCTTCCCCATCCCCCTCGGTGGTGTAACACCCTCTAGTCCACCATCCTCCTCCTTCCACACACTTTTCGACCTCACTTCTCCCAAGGGTAGAGCATCTTGCTAGAAATGGAGTCGACGGGAGCACACTCGTTTTGTGCCCTTTGTTCTTTTTTAATTCAACGGGTTTCTCCGAATGAGACGCGGCCTAAGCATTTCGTTGGAAATCGCCGGGGCGACCATGCGGATCCCGTGTTTTTCCCTTTTTCTCTTCGCCGTCACTTTTCCTTTCTTCGGGTCGCGAACCAGTTTTCACGCGCTTCCACACTCATGTCTGGCTCGCAGGAGGCTTCCCGCGTCCCAGCTGCCACGCCTTCACGAGCCACTTTGCACGCCATAGATAAAGGGAAAAAAGCTGGCTGAGATGAAAAGATAGATAGGATAAAGGAAGGATAGGGAAGTGGACAGAGAAAAGAAAGTTGTTCGAATGTAATTGTTTTGTGAAGGAGGCGATTCCTAAGGCGACAGATAAATTTATCCGATTCCGATAATTCGCTGAGACAATGATATCTCCATGAGAGTAAGGCGGTACAAACGTAATTGAAAATTGGCTTCTGGATCCAAAGAGGGTTACGTATTCTATTCGACATGTTTTCATAGGTTATGCATGCCGGATCTTTGTCATCTAATGCCAGAAATGAATAAATGTTAGTTTAAGTAGATATCAAATTTTAATTTCAATCACCAAAAAATGCGTCTAAAATATGGAAATATCCGCACATAAATAGAATACCCGAAGATTGAATCCTGAATGGCTAATTCACCGATCTTAGGAAATTAAATTTTATAGGTGCGTAAAATACAAGAGCAAAGTTTTAAATAATGAGAACTCTTTAAGAATTAAAAAGATGAAATTTAGGATTATATTATATCGTCAACCAAACATTCTTTTATAAAAAACTAACCTTAGCCAACGTTATTCAAACAAAATATTGTAATCAGAAATAAAATTCTAAACATTATTAGTAGTAGAATATCTAAACATATATGGGTCTTTTACCCAAATTCGATAAACATCGATAAATTAAGTTCTATGAAAATTAATGAAAAAGATATCAATGTTAAACGAAAGTGAAGTAATTCACTTTAAAACATGGAAATTAAGTTATGAATTCCTGAAATTTACTGATGCTTCGAAAAGGAATTTTTGTACAGTTCGAAAGTTTCCAAATGAGATCAATGAGACCTGTGTCAACTCTCAAGAGATACAACTGAAAGAAGCAAGTTTAAAGAAAAATATGAAAATGTTTAGCATAGAGGATATAGTTTCGGCCTTAACCCGGTGGTACTCCATAATCAATAAAACACAAGTGGAGAGAATGAATTAATTTATACTGAACCACACAAAATTCATTCATTTATTATCATCATTCACAAAGTTCATGATATTTTTGTGTGGTTCAGTATAAATGAATTCATTCTCACCATTTGTGTTTTATTAAATGTTTAGCAGTTTCCGCACTTGGATTTGACCTCCATGGCGTTTATTCTAGGGCGTTCCACCAAGAAAGGCTAAATCGCACAGATTGCAAGAGAAACGTTGATTTCCATTTGAAAAATAAAATATTATATAATTTTGATTCATTTCACGAAAGCAGAGATATTGGAGTAGAAAAAGAAGCGGAACATCAAGGAAGAAACAATTACCGCTGGTTATCTTCTTACAGTTGTAGCAAAACCTGATCTTTCCCAAGAAACCCAATTGGACGATAGGTATAAATACCAGGTACACAAGAAAAATTCACCTACGACACGGATTCGTTTAAGACCGATGTATTCCTACTATTAAACTCCCAAAAAAATGAGGGAAAGAATAATTAAGGAAACTGGATCAAAATGAAAATCAAAATGTACCGATTTTCAGAAATAAACCCGGAGATTTTAACGACTGCGAGTGATGATGCAAAATTTTAACTCATGTTAAAATTGAATATGAAAGAGAAAATATTACGCTGTGTATATTTCATTTGAAATAACAGATAATGAAAAAGGGGTATTTGAAGGAAAAGCAATTTATAGATGAATATTCAAAGTCGCCTAACGTAAACTTGTGCGTCTATCAAAAATCAACGAATACATTTTGCATTTCTTTATTATTTTGTCGGTTATTTTCTACGTATAACAGCATAATTCGTAATAGAGACTTGAATTACGCATTTATATTCAAGAAAGCGGAACAAGCTCTTAGGAAGACATGGCAACATATGAAGCAAAATCCGGAAAAGATTGTTAAATATAGGAAAAATAAAAGACACCCCCGGTTTGATGACATAATTGTATTAGATGTTCATGATGTTCCTATGATAAATTCTCAGCTCCTTCCTAGTGCAATTTGTTTCTTAGTGCCTGTTAGTAATCCCTCCCCTCGGCTACTTAGGAGAGAGCGGATACTTGGGGAAGCAGTTGAGGGATGAGGAGAAAGAGGTTACGGGAGGAGTCAGCTGCGGATGCGTGGGTTAATGCGTGAGCGGTCGGTGGGGGTGGGCAGCCGGATTGCGAAACATCCATCGACCAATAGGGGATTAAAAAGGGAGCGAATTCCGGAAGGGACGATGCCGCACCCTTTCCCAAGCGATGGACGGACGAGGATGAGTTTCAGGGAAAAATGAGCAGCGGTGGGCGGAGGGAGAGAGCCAACACAGCAGCAGGTACGGGACAGATGCCGCTAACCCTTCCCCATCCCATCGATGTCCCTCGGAAAGTAGGTCAACATCACTCGCTCACAATTATGTATTTTTTCCGATCCTATTACACACTTTGAGGTAACATTTTTTATTTTCGCGTTCACTTTTCCTATCGGCATAAATTTTTAGCCTTCCTCTGAAAATCAGTGGGCGCCAAAATATGGATGGAGCCGCGATTGCAATCTATCGGAGCAAAGGCCTCGGTTGACAGAATGACTTATTATCTCAGGTTACGTAAATAAAAAGAATCGAAAGTTTTCTCCAAGACGAAATTTCGGTTTATTGGATTGGGCAGCGGAGCTATGGCAATAAAAGACGGAAGGAAACGATGGAATCAGGTTGGCCGAGTGACTGAAATCATTCTTGGAAGATGGAACTGGAACGTGATCCTCGAAAGTGTGTCACGGAGCGGAAAATTTCAGAGCGATACCCTATTTTGATCATCGGATCATTTATTGATCGATCAACACTTTTATTATTATCCTCCATAAACCGATTATTTTCGACAGATAACAGGTTTTTAGAGGAAGTGAGGTCGTTAATATAAAACCTTAATTTTATATTTTAAATTATTTTTAAATTTGCACCTTAGATTTACTGTTTAATTATATATATATATATACTCAAAAAACTATCGGTGTATAATTTATTAACTCTAAATTATAAAATGCTTAAACCTAACATAAGAAAGGGTTCGTTAGTCTTTTCATAGACAGGATTATTTCCGTGTAAGTTCGAAACATACATTCTATGATGAAGAATTAATTGAATTTCCGCAGATAGAGAAAAAATCCAAGGGGGATATTGGCAATGGTGAGGGAAAGAAAGGAAGATATTGTTTTGGGCCAATGCAATGACCGCCCTTGGCAAATACACCTTTCCAAGGAATTCATCCATGACGACACTCTTTCCTTGGCCATGAGACAGATTCCAGGAATTCACTTTTGATTTTTCAAGATTTAAGGAATTCCCTCAGGGAAGGAGATAAAAAAAGGAGCCAATTAATGTGAATGAGGGCCATCAACTTTTTGTAATCGAAAGTTTAAAATGTCAACCGAATCAACTTAAAATTTTAATGGACTTCTTACGAACGAGAGAAATCATTAACTAATAACTGTGAATGATTAGTCTTTTAAATACGTGATTCTGAGGTGATTAAAGGGTTTTAATTTTACACTGAAATGGTAGATTAAACTTGTTTTTTAAACTGAAAGTTACAAAAGAGGATTATGGGGTATTCATAATAAGAATATGTATAAAGGAGTGTATAAATAAGTTCCATGGAAAGTTGCAGGAAACGTTTTTCGAGAAATTTGGTTCGTTGCCATTCACGCAATATCAGATTCGATCGGGTAACACCTTCGTGCTGCACGGAAGCTTAATACGGAAATTATAGAGAAGATCTTTCGCTCTTCACGAACATTTTTAGAGAAATGCCAGAAAGAGAAAGTAGAGGAAGCTTGTTTAACCCTGACAGAAAAAAAGCTTACGGCCGCAGCTAGGGCAAACACTCCTATGATCTTGAGTATTTGCGTATATGGGTTTGAAAGAATCGAACTTTATGCAATACATCAACATCTATTCGTTACCTTATCAATCATCTTTACATGAATCTTTAACTACGCGGAAAATCAGATATAGTACGAAACAAACCTGGCAATAACCATTATTTTAAACTTTCAAGTATTTCTTTGGTTATGAGAATCATGTTTTAGCAACGAAACTTCTCTTTAAATAAAACAGACAGTTAGTCCAAAATTTTACTATCACTGCCAAAAAGCACTGGACAGACTTAGAAATAAACACTCTACATAGTAAACGCGCTCATTCGGAATTACGAGCTTATGAACTACAATTGTTAAATTTAAGAAAAGATTGGGAACCATGACAAGCTTCTGTGAAATTTCCTCTTTCTCGGGTTTTATTATTACGGGTCATTTTTTTGGCTCAATGATTTATGTTTACCGAAGATAAATAGATGATCGAATTTCATTACTCGAAATTTTATTTCACGGTTCCTAAATCCGAATTGATATTACCGATTCTTCAATAAAGCGGTGGGTGTAAATCCGTCGTTAAGGATACCCTTATGCAAGATGAGAAAAACATCACAACTGCTAAAATCCTACGGGCTCAAATAAGTGACTTTTACCATTTGACTTTGGCTACCATTTGTAACAATTCTCTCTTTCTTGTGTTTTCGCCTTCGTTAAACTCTCTAAAAGTTTCTTCAAAGACTAGATTGTCCGCATACTGACGTATGTTCAGGATATACAACAATGCGTTACCTTTTGGACTTTCAGTTGAGATGGATGAAGAACGGAGCATATCAGACCTCGTCCGTAATAGGGAACGAATTTATTAGGCGCGACACAAATAAAGAAAAGGTCAGCGGGGAAGAAATGTTCAAACCGGAGGACATAATCGTCTTTCACAGCCGCTTACCGACACAGACCGGCGTATCCACCGACATCCCTACCGCGTAACCTCATGGTCATAGTAAATATCGAGCTTATTGCACGCAGCGGTAAGCGAGCTCTTTAAAAGAAAAAGGTGTAATCAAAGAGTAAAATCAAGCGACACATAGATGTTGAGTGCCAAGGCGATGATTGAGAAATATGAGGAGGAAGAAAACTAAATGGAGCAAAGTACACAAGCATATTACATGAAACATTCCTGCAAGCTATTCTTTGCCTTCGTCGTGCATTTATAGCTACGATTTTCCTTACATTTTCTGAATCTTGAGCTACATTAAAGGAGACATAAAAAGAAATAAAATAAATTTTAATAGTTTGGAAATTATTTGGAACACACGCTTTCAACCTGATTCTGTCAGCATAGATCTTTCTCTCTAACCAACTAAGAGTAAAGTTAACGGAAAAAGAGAATCAACACCTTATAATTAAAATAATTATTCGTTTAATGTCAGCCAATTATATTCTTGGACAAACATTTCCCGAATTATTCTGTTTTCCATCTTTTCCATGCATTCTCGTTTTCCTGATATAATCATCTTTGGCACTCAAATTTATTCTAGTCAACAAACAGCATGCTTTCTAGAATAATAGAATTTCAGTCTAAGAGTGTGCTTAGTTTTCGGGATTGGGGAAGAAGAAGAAAATTTTACACATTCAATTTCGTCATTTTTATGAACTTCATCCATGGCTACGAAGCAGCCAGCAGAGGAAAGCACAATAAAGAGCGTTCCAATTAAAGCGCGACACTTCGAGTGACAGCAACCGTTTCGTGAGAACGCCTCCAGATTGTCGTTTAGAAGAACGCAAATCACTAGTTCCTCCTCTTCCCTTAGAGATGCTTCGGAGGAGGAGCTCGCCCCGCCCCCCTCAAATTGCGCTGGACCTCTCTCCCACGCGATCTGGAATAACAAAAGCGCTGGGCGGGGCCATGACACCGGCACCATGTGTTGAATGTACGCATTACCATTATCTTTAGCCAGGAAGCGGTGAAAAAACTAACGCCCCTTTCCATCAAGTGTGATTCATTGCGAGGAAAGGTGAGCAAGAATACATTAATCGGCGACAGAGAGGGAGGGTATTAATTGAGAAGAGATATTTAAGGGGAATGTTTAGACAAACGTTTCATTCCAGCGAACGAGTGTTAAATAATGGAGTGATAGAGCACATTTGAAGGCCTAAGAGCAAAGAGAAGCCAGTTTTGTAGGCTGGCATCTGGCCATCGCAACAGAATTACGTAGAAAGCACTGGCGATGATTATTTCCGTATTAACTTGTGTTTTCTTTTGGGGGACGACCACACATGAATTGTGATTTGGAGTGTACGTCTTGACTGAAAATTTCCTAAATGCGGAAATTTCGACATCTGAATGCCCAACCAGCAGCCTTACGGCGAGAGGTAGAGAGATATGCACCAGAATACATATTTTCCTAAAATATTAACGTAAATCGTTGATGGTGGAAAAACCGAAATTTTGAGTAGAATTGCCAAAAAACAAAGAATCCCTGATACCTCGTTGGCTTATGTAACAGGTTAGATGCATTTCGAGGAACTATTATTTTTAATTAAATTAATTCCATTGGCATTTAGGTAACACTGAATGCAAGCTATTTTTATTCTACACAATATTTTTTTTTAATCCACAGAGATGGAGAATTGTAGCATATCGCAATGCATGCTTGATTTCAGTGGAATTATTAAGAATTTGTATTAAGGGAATATTGTATTAAATTAACATAATATTTCTAAATTTATATAAATATACATTTGTACTAATATTATTGCAGGGCATCGAACCGGAACTCAACCGGAAGATCGGAAATTCACTTATTTTTCTCAGATAGAAAACCGAACCAGAACAGAAAATTTTAATTCTTGAACCTGAAAACCGATATTTATTCCGTACCAATATTTTTGTTTCAAGCAAATGCACATGTTTCTTAAGTTAATTGAAGGAAAACTTACAAAACGGGTGTAAATATGACTTGTAACTATCTATTACCAGCCTGTGTTCTAAAACTTAATGCATAATGCGGTAATAACGCGGTAATGCATAAAAAAGCTAAAAAATAGAGCAAATGTTCAGAAGGATGTGATACTTCAAAGGTTGGAGTGAATCAAACTGTTCGAACCGGTTCGACGTTGGTAAAATGAAGGAAACTGAACCGATACTTGGTTTTATAGTTTAATCGGAGCGAAAACAGGAACGAAAAATATTACGGTTCGAATATGCCCTTTATTAGTGTTTCTAAACTATCTAGCAACTGAAATGCAAATATAATCTAGTTCTTCAGAAGTTTCTTATCCCATGTCAAGAAGATTAAACACACTGTACAACGTATGAAACGTAACAAAAGTGAAGTTAACTTACAAAATATTGAAACAATCAAACCATCTCTCCATCATCAAAACAATCTCTATAATAAAAAAAATTAGAGTATATAGTTGAGACTCCTGTGACTCTTTACAGTCTTAAATATAATATTAAATATTTCTGTGTAAATATAAGCTTTCTCTCATTAACATTAAATTTCTCCCTTGGTTAGTGCACCTTTCCAAAAAGATGAGTTAAACCACATCAAATTTAAACTGAAGAATCTTAAACGAGTTAACAATTCATATTGTATCGTCAGAAAGTTAGAGACATTTCTCCGAGAAGAAATACTTGGTTTAGGAAGCATCTAGTAAATATTTAAAAATTGAATTCCTCTGTTTCTGTGAATTAAAACGACAATTTGAGCATGAAAAGACTGCAGGTCCTTCATCTGCTGTGAGAGATAGTACCGTCTATGAGAAACATAACAGAGCCGTCCACATAAATATTATAGGCAAAGATTCCTTGGGAATGGAAAATTTTCCTTCATACCCTGTGAATGGAGTACCCTTTTCGAATTCAAAGAGATCGCTGGAAAAATTGTTTCGCATTCCTAAGTTTCAGCGACGTGTTACGTTTTTCCTTAGAATACAGTTGCTGTTAGGTAACTCGAGTCTATGATGTACAGCAAAATAGAATCGCCGACCACTTAATCGGTGCAGCACGTGAGAATCCCAGAAAGGTCAAGAGAAAACACGCTCACCTCACTTTCTGGATAAAAGAACAGTTACTGCCAAGTGCATAACGAATGGAGAAAGAAATAAATAGATGCTTTACCTTTCTCTCATGAACTAACACCTCCGTAATGCGTAACGAAATATGTTGCGGTGTATAAAATTATGCGTCGCAGTCACTAGTTAATGATGTAATTTATCTGGGATGAATGAAGATTAAATTAGCGGATTATTTCATTTACAGAAAATAATGCGAAGGTTTCGTACGAACGAGCGGAACGGAAAAGGCAATTTTAGTAAGTCACTAAAAAAGATGGAGTTATTTTTCTAAGTAAATAATTTCATTCCAATACACTTTTTCAAGAGAATTTGGAAGAAAATAGTAATTAATGAAATGTAGATACGGTAAATAGGAAAACTATTATACAATACCACAGGCAATAAAACACTAAATACACCACAGTGGCGAATAGATAAATAATGATACAGAATGAAAAAGCCGTGAACATATCTGAATAGAGATACTTATAAATAAAACAATTTTTTGGGAACCATACAAAAGTTTGTCAGTAAACGAAAAATAACTGAATCCCAGGAAGTGCAAAATAGCTAGATGAACTACGTTAATTAAGAAAGCTGCCATTAAAGGTAATATTTCAAGGAAGGCTGTACGGCAAGTGAAAATGCCTGCTTCCTTGTAACAGGATATGATTTCTAATCACAGATGACATTTTCCACTTCATTGTTCAGACACCCACGCCGGCTACTCAATCTTGTGTCCACAGCCAACAAAGGGTCACCGTCCTCAGCTACCTACACTTCAAGCAAGAGATATCGGAGCACTGCAAACACACCCCTCAATTCAACAGCTCGAAAACAATAGTTTCATGATATCTAAGTGTTCACAATTCAATGTTTTATGATCACAAGCCTCCTTTGTTATATTGACATCACGATGAAAACTCTTTCATCGAATAATACTGATGATTACTAATCAACATCCATTTCAAAATAAGTCAATGAAATCGTGAAATTTAAAATACACAGCTTGCATTTCATTAAGAGATTAAAAATCTAGCCTTCTGAAAATTATAACAAACTTTAGCTGTGAATTAATATCAATGACTAATGGAAAAGTTATTACACAGACAAGATTTATACATAAAATGAGCTTTTATCATCGATGATACCGTTGGTTTTATTGATAGAAGACCGAAAGTATTGGATGATTACGTCAATCTTAAGCCAACGTTAAATAATAGGCAAATGTTTTAAAATGATGGAAATATGTGGCCCGACTTTTTATACATTTTCGTGAATTTTCTTCTGGGTATGGCAAATGGTTAACCGATTTTTAAAACTATAACTGAGAATATTTTATAACGCGGTGAATACAAACAGAAGCTTTCCATTCCAGAATTTGTATTGACTGGTCTGACTTTTGTTTTCGACGTGACTGAATAAAAGTGGAAGATTCAGATATAAATTTATTTTAGAATTGACGGACAAGAAAAAGTATTAACTGTGAGCATCAAATAATGATTAATATTAAGATGTGTCATCGATTTTTCTCTGTTTACCAAGAATTTCTACTGGAGAATTCCTAATATATTAGCTAACATTCTTACCAATGAAGAAAAGCTTATTTACTTTAAACCATGAGCTGAAATATCTTAAGCTGCTATCTACAAAATGGAAGTCTTTTAGTCAGTGTACGGTTTTTTAAGGTGTGTATCCAGTCAGTCTATTCTTCTGTCTAACTCATTGTCACAAGCAATTTAGCAACACTAAAAAATTACATTCGATATACTCAGAGAACATTCATCAGATAAAATGACACAATAAAAATTGGATGCAGAAATTAAAGAGAAAAAGTCTGCCGTAGCTGGGATTCGAAACCAGGTCTCCTACTTTCCGGTCGGATGCTCTTACCACTAACCTACCACGGCATCTAAAATGGATCCTTCGTAGTATACTCTGTCGCTTCATAGCCCTAGAAATTAAAGGATTTGTCGTGGTAGCTTTGTGGTCAGAGCATCCACCCGGAAAGAGGGGAACCCGTGTTCGATTCCCGGCTACGGCAGACTTTTTCTCTTTCATTTCTGAGTCTAAAACCAAGCATGTGAACCATGCGTTTTTCGTGGAATATCGACAATAGAAATTGTTGAAAAAATTATAATTGATAAGGAAATTTAAAAACTAATAATTCAATAAAATAAACCAGTGATACTATACCATTGAAATTAGACGACATTCGTGATAATAGTAGAATAATAATAGAAACTAATAAATCAATTTTGCATCATTCTATTGTAAGGAAAAAAAATTAAACAATTTTCTTTAAAAGCTAATAAAAGTGGATGAGGACTATCTGCGGAGAAAGCTTTTACTGCCTTCTTCTAGTCTAGGCTGTAAAATAAGGAAAAATGGCTGCCTTTTGAATTTCAATTAAACTCTGACCCAAATTCAAAAATCCTTCGAACAGGAATGAGAGAGCATCTCTATAACGCGCGAAGTGTTATCTTTTAATCTCCAGTTTTTTCTAGCACTCCCAATTCCTCTCCTTTTCCCACTCACGAATGGCATTCCCGCCCATTGAAACCACTCCCCGCGAAAAGGCGTATCCGCTCGACTGAATGTTACATCTCGACTGTTACACAAATCATGCGGAGTAGAGGGAGGAGATGCCTTCTGAAGGCGAGAAAAATGAAATTACGCGATGTCACGGCGCTTCTCCCACTAAGGTTTTAAACTCAAACAGAGAACGTTATGTCGCCTAAAAGCACTCCTAATATCCCCATGAAAATCACTCATAACATCCATCAACGGTGCGAAAGAGGTTACCGGTTCTAAAGAGTGAAAAACAGTACAGTTCTTTAACAAACAGATGCCTCATATTGGAGAAAAAAGAATGCCAGCATATAAAAACACTTAGAATAAGCGCACTTTCTGTAGAACAGTATAGCCACAGCCTTCGGAAAATATAGTTACCCTTAAGTCCACAATAGTCTAAGAATAAAAGTTCACAGAGCTGAGGAAACTTGCAAGAAAGTTTAAGTTATGATTTGATTGTTTCCTGCAGTTGAATCGCCACTACAGGTGCAGAAATGAATCTGTACTCTACTTTATTCTTACTTTATTTTTTTGTGGATTTAAACCCGTACATAGCTAGAAGGAAGAAATGATTTCAAATCAGAATAATCCAACATTATCATTCCGGACATATATTTCTAAGTGAGATGCTTTTCAAGTTTGAAGAAAAAGTAACTAAAATACCACAACTGATAATATGAGAGCGACTATCTGTTTCTAATAAAAGGTAAATAAGAGAAAAGTTATTACTCGCTCGAAAGGTATTCCATGAGATAAAGTTTGGGAAAAATATAAATGGAAATTCCTTTTGGTTGCCTGGAGTAAAAGGCAATTAATATTACTTGCAGGCTACTCAAGAATAACTGCTATCTGCTTAAATTACTTTTCAATTTTCGGCAAGGTACTTATAAAAAGCAAAACCGAACACACGAAAAAGATTTGAATACAGTTACTTTAAATTAATTCTGGGATTCGGCTGATAAGTCTATCATAGTATGCAGTAAAATATTTTAGTTTATATTTTCTAAAAATTTGTAAAAAAGATTGCAACCGCGGAAGTGAAACAGATTTTATCTTGACTGGAAAATGTCTGCGGAACTAAAAGAATAAAAACAGAGAAGCTGTAGTTATAGGGTTAACAATTTAATGGTAAAGAATCTGATCACATAACAGGAGCAATGCAATAGTAAATGGGCTGTGCCAAATTTACCCAGAGATCAATGAGATTACTTAATACTTTCCGCGACATACGAGGGAATTCATTTTTAGGTTAATTTTTTGTGAGACAGAATGAAAGTCGCTTTGATTACCTTACACTCTTACGAAGGTTTTGACCAGGCGGACGTAGAAATAAAAACTATAAGGTGACCGAACGTCCTTGAGTGAATGATATGGGAGAGACGATGCCCGAGGCAAGAATCTTTCTTGGTCAAAATTCCATGAGAGAGACTAGCTGTCCACAGAGATACGCCTAGCGCATACAGGAGACTTTCTCGGTGAAAGGAATGAATAAAGTAGGCAATTATCCTTTTGTCTTCCCGCTAGGAAATCAAATATTCGTTCACTGAAAAGTTTCGGAAATTGATAGTAAATCTATATAGAGAGTTGTGTCTCCACTTGAAGTATTTCTGTACATGAAAGAATAATAACGGATCTACATTTGAAAAAAAAACCTCGCTAAATGAATCTTGCGATAAGCTTCGCAAAATACTATCTGAAATAAAATATTATTAAACTTATACTTTACTATATATTACATTAAATATTTTCAGAGATATCACCTGTCCTCATCGCACATTTCAAATTTCGCATTGTACGCCTAGCTTCTACCGAATGCTACATCTAAATATAAAAAAGAAACAGACGAACTAGCTACGTCCCGATTGACCAATTTTGATCAGGTTTTCTATGTCAAATTTCCGCTATAAATAGGCAGTTTTCGAAATAATCTGAAAGCTACTGGTTAGTAGTCTATCTAGGACAAAGAGCAACAGTATTAAAACCAAGTAGTTCCAAACGCTCTTACCTAAAAGGTTTAGAAAATTATGAATAAAAAGAGTAATGTCTCGTGAAATTAGATTGAGAGGTTAAATTGGATATGGCTCCATAACGTTAGTGAACCACCCTTCTTTAGGCAAACTAGTAAAACAAGTTAAATTATGTTAATTTATTAATGTATTCATTACTTACATTTTTACTGATCCTTCTAAGTCATAATGCAAAAAAATTTAAAACAAAATTTTAATACATTTCTTATATATTTCTTAATCTGGACTCGAACCAAGCATACCTATATATATATACAAGGATACCAAGGTAAGGAAACGACATGTAATAGCCCATTGGTTCTCTAATAAATCCATAATTATCATAAATTCATTTTAAAGGGAAATACCTGACATTAATTTTGAAAATTGTTTTGATTATTTATTGTATTTATTAATAAGAGTTACTATAACTATATACTATAACTAATAACAAATTAAAAACAAATTCAGTATAGGAGGATATGCAATACCGAAGGAAAACGAGATAAAGAACCTCGGTTTTACTTTCAGCAGTGATCTTAAATGGGATGAGCACATAGGAAGTAGTTCTGAAAGCAAATAGAGCGCTGATCTTTATCATGCGAACACTTAGAAAATCTCGTAAGAATGTAAAGGAGACTGTGTATAAATCGTTAGTTAGCCCTCTTTTAGAAAATGGGGAATGCTTGTGGGATCCACATGAAGTAGGGCTCAAGAAATATCTTGCAAAAGAACAGAGAAAGGCGGCTAGATTCGATTTAGGAAGACACGATAGGCAGGAAAGCGTAACGAGGGTGATTAAAGAATTAGGATGGAAAGAACCACGAAGAAAAAAGAAAAGATTAGCCATATTCTTTAAATTGTTTGCAGGGTATCCATCGCATAAGGAGTTAAGGAATAAGATAAGTAAGGCAGAGTTCTTAGGTACGCGCGGGCATAAATATAAAGTAAACTACATTAAAGAAAAATCAAATATAAGTTAATTGTTTTCTTAACCGAACAGTCGAAGACTGGAATAGTTTGACTGCAGGAGCTTTAGAGCCATTCCTAAAATCCCTGAGGGGATTCCTTAAAAACGTAGAAAAAAGGGAACAGAATTGTGAGCTTGCTGAGGACGAAAAGTAAGATCAGTAGGAGACTGCCTAATATAGTGATGTGTAGGACTATGTGGGCCCCTTGACCGCTACGGTAGCCCTGAAGGCATACCAGGAACGACGAAAAATCTTGCTTGAATAAAGCACTACCTTTTATCTTTACATATTAGATTTAGATAGACTGTGTTCAATATCGAGTGTAAACGGCTTAATCGTGGCTGATAATGTCTAATAATATTAACGTTGTAATATATTATTGTACTGTAATTAATCGTATAATGTATTGCACTGTATTTTTTTATGAATTATAATTTATTGTAATTTTATTATTAGACGTAATTCTGTACCTATAATTACTATGCATTAACAGATAGATGTATTGTATGACGCTGCCACCTGATGCACAGTTTAACTGCAGCGGGTATATTGTAATTGTAATTGTAATAATATAGGATGACGAACTGAAATACGATAGATTTTCATTACATTAGATATCAAATTAAAAACGACTATATAAATATATCAAAGGAAAAAGGTCACCTAAGTCTTCCTGATTGAATTCAAAGAGATAAAGAATTATATATTTAAAATAAACATTTAGCCTGATTTTTCCATAGTAGCCCATTTCACTTTTTAATTAGTCTTGAAAATATGCAATGTGCTATGATATGAATGTGCTTTTTCTAACGAAAACTATAACTAATATATCATAACTTTAGAGCCACCGCATTGTTATGTTGATACTACTATTTTCTCATAATTTTGTTCTTGTAATTTTGTACTCTCTCTAAGGTTGAATAAGAGGAATGGATAGTTGTCTTAAAACGAAAATTGGTATTTCTTTGTGTGAAGTAGTGTTACATTAAAGTAAGAAACCACACGTGAAAATAACTTACTCTATTCTTTCTCAAAGTAGAGAAAAAAGTAGATTCAAAATTTAATCGTATTTTTATCGAATACCAGTGATTTCATTTTACTTCAAATCAATTTCGTTCTTACGAAAGGACATCTTTACACTTCGAATGAACAGGTTGTCATTGAAAATTTAATATATTTAAGCCTTATCTGAATGGCTGTCGTTAAGGTTATAAAATACCATTTCTCTCGAGAGTTATGATCTCTACCCTCACATGTAAAAGAAGTAAGCCATTTCAGAAACGGCGAACAAAAAGAATACCACGAAGATGAATAATATTTTACAATGAAAAACGAAGAAATTTTCATGGGAAAATTATACTGTCATTTTCGATTGATAAATTTTTTAATCCTACAATAAATTTTTCGTTAATTTCGGGAATAGAAACACTTTTTTAATCATAGCATTTTCCTCCTTGGAGATCTGATTCATAGAATGCAAAACCAGAAAAAAGACATTTTTACGGATAAGTTAAGGAACTGACACGTAAAATAAAACCAGATTTCAGATAAAAATTTTCGTTGCTGGTATAGTTGCAAAAAAGCACCGAAATATACCAAGAGTATTAGTCAGCGCAAAGAAAAACATCCTTGACGAACGAAAACTTAGATTAGCAATGATTTACGGCCTAAAAATGGCTCTCATCTGTCATGGATAGAATGTATATCGTAAATAGAAAATTTACCCAAAAAGATGAGGTAAAACAAATAGGAAAGAAAGATCACGTAACTTAGCATAAATGAGAGGCGTGGGGAGGCTTTCGAAGGGGAGGCTCCTCATTGTGTGGGGGGTGTGGAATGCACTTTCGCTTCTCTCGGACTCCGGTCTTTCCGGTTCTTTCCCATTCCAGCGGCAATTCAAGAGGAGGAGTGTGTGGTGTCACCGGCCCTTGAAACGGACGCCTTTCCCCTTCGGAGGGGAGCATCAATCTGCAAATCGCCTTTTACGAGAATGTCTTCTTCACGGCGGATAAGTCGAGGATGGCTTCCGACAATTCCATGTAGGTAGGACATAAATAGACACACGAAGAATGAGGAAGACAGAATGGAGGAAATAGAACATAAAAAGAAAATTTATGAATGACCTATAAAGAATGAATATCAAAGAATGATGGAAGAAGATTGCAAGATGGGGAAGTGTGATGAAGTACAGAGATTAAGGTTTCTGGAGTTCGAATGACTAAATGTATTCCAAAACATAGGTATTGAATAAATTAAATTGTTAATTCCGCTAATGTTCTGTATTTCGCTATGTAATACCACCAAGTGAAGGCCGAAACCATGGACGCTAACAATTTAACAATTTTAATCGAATAAACTACAGAGTGCCTGCAGAAATATTGGCGTATGCAAAAAGATGGTAGATACATAGGTAACTGAAAAATTATGCATACAGTATAATTTCCCTAATATATATTTATTGTTTTAATAATATCTTTGACGTTGCTCTGTATCTGGTGAACAGCTCAGGGAAAACTGTCAACGATAAGAACCGAGGAAATAAAACTGAAGCATGGAATCGTATAGTGGGTCAAACCTCAGCACTAAACCCAAGGTATAATAAAGCTCTACAAAAGAACGACAGACCAGTGAAATGTCATTGGTTCTCAAGCGAGAGAGAGAGAGAGATACAAGCGCTCGCTGGAATAGAGAATTCTTACGAAATCGATACAATAATTCATCCTCGCTCTCTTTTTAAGCATCAACTGATTGGAAGGCTTACAGTTATAATAAGATACAGCAACAAGAAGAAAAGAAGATAAGAAATAGAAATAGCTTAACTGTAAGGTATTATTTTTACAGCCTATCAAAACTCGGCAAGCATAAACTCTATAAGATATATATAAGAGTTCTATAGATTTTTATATTTTTCAGCATTCATTTTCAACACATATAATTAAGAAGATTTTAGTTATTTTCCAAATTCAAATTTTTGAGTAAGACCATCATTAAAAGTTTAATCACCAAGGAATGTGATTTCTCTCTATTCCGACGATGAATCACATAAATCTTATAAGATCCATAATAGAGACTAGACATCTCAATACACAGTTATTAGAAACGCATTCTGAAGGAATTTGAGGAGAAAAAAGTAATGTTTGAAGATGTTGAGGTGCAAACAATTTCCACAAAACTCTTGCATAACCTTGAAAAGACTTAATCAGACTATAGCGTTAAGAATTCCAACGCATCCATTTATATTTTAACATTACCATTATAATTCAACGCGATAAGAATATTATTTGTTTGGCGTAGCTATCAATAACAACGTCATCTCTGTAAACTAATAAAAGAAAACTACAAAAGGTTTTCCCAAGCTTTAATTACGATTTGTACCTTTGAAATTAGTAACATTTTTGCAATGATGCATTTAGATGACCGAATACCGAAGTTCTCAGTGTTAACGTTTTTTTGCGTTAAAGAGTTTCATCGGTTCTTCCGTTGGCGTGTAACGTGAAATAGTAATAAAGATGTGTTTCGTATCGTTTGAAAAGAGCGGGCTCGCTTTTTATCTTTTCATCTGAAAGAATCGATTGGTAATTATACGTTTTCCTGAGCTATAAAGCAAACTGCTAAACTGTTTTCCATTAATGGTTTGACGCGCTGTAATCTTGAGCCAATAAATTATGCGCATGATCGAATTTTGTCCGACGCAATTCATCACGGACTCTCGAATTATCAGGAAGTCTGCAGACCGCTTTCGCCAAACGCCGCCGATTCAGTTGCTTACTTAACATACGAGATAGAGATCTGAAAAACAGCTAGTATATTCCAAAACAGATAAGCGAATTTTGCGAGTTAACTTGCAAATTGAATTTCATTGTTCGCTCATATAAATGAGTTGTGAAAACTCTTCGCTCATGCTTTAATTAAAGGTGTCTAAATAAATAGAAATAAATATTGATCACGCCAAGAAAAATTTTCTGGAAGGTCTTACTTAAAGTTATAAATAATGCTAAGATACATCTCTTGAAAATATGCAATGTGCTATGATATGAATGTGCTTTTTCTAACGAAAACTATAACTAATATATCATAACTTTAGAGCCACCGCATTGTTATGTTGATACTACTATTTTCTCATAATTTTGTTCTTGTAATTTTGTACTCTCTCTAAGGTTGAATAAGAGGAATGGATAGTTGTCTTAAAACGAAAATTGGTATTTCTTTGTGTGAAGTAGTGTTACATTAAAGTAAGAAACCACACGTGAAAATAACTTACTCTATTCTTTCTCAAAGTAGAGAAAAAAGTAGATTCAAAATTTAATCGTATTTTTATCGAATACCAGTGATTTCATTTTACTTCAAATCAATTTCGTTCTTACGAAAGGACATCTTTACACTTCGAATGAACAGGTTGTCATTGAAAATTTAATATATTTAAGCCTTATCTGAATGGCTGTCGTTAAGGTTATAAAATACCATTTCTCTCGAGAGTTATGATCTCTACCCTCACATGTAAAAGAAGTAAGCCATTTCAGAAACGGCGAACAAAAAGAATACCACGAAGATGAATAATATTTTACAATGAAAAACGAAGAAATTTTCATGGGAAAATTATACTGTCATTTTCGATTGATAAATTTTTTAATCCTACAATAAATTTTTCGTTAATTTCGGGAATAGAAACACTTTTTTAATCATAGCATTTTCCTCCTTGGAGATCTGATTCATAGAATGCAAAACCAGAAAAAAGACATTTTTACGGATAAGTTAAGGAACTGACACGTAAAATAAAACCAGATTTCAGATAAAAATTTTCGTTGCTGGTATAGTTGCAAAAAAGCACCGAAATATACCAAGAGTATTAGTCAGCGCAAAGAAAAACATCCTTGACGAACGAAAACTTAGATTAGCAATGATTTACGGCCTAAAAATGGCTCTCATCTGTCATGGATAGAATGTATATCGTAAATAGAAAATTTACCCAAAAAGATGAGGTAAAACAAATAGGAAAGAAAGATCACGTAACTTAGCATAAATGAGAGGCGTGGGGAGGCTTTCGAAGGGGAGGCTCCTCATTGTGTGGGGGGTGTGGAATGCACNGAACTAAACGTGGTTGATTTATTTGTAAAATAGGCTTCGTTATACTTTTTATCAATGTCTGGTTGATTGCACCCCAGCATAAAATCTGCAATCCTATATATTATATCCCTATGCGCATTTCAGAGACAACGCTTCCATATCAAGGGCTCCTCGATAGGAGTTCCGCCTGCCAATATACAGATCACGGAGTGTTTAAAACCTCTAATAGATTTTTCAAATTTAAAATAAGAACGAAGTTATTTAACTGGCAGAGTAGAATTTTGTGTATTAACCACTTATTATCAATCACATCTGTAACGAGTATTGAGCCCGAAAAACACTTTGAACTTAGCGTCTCCATCATTAAGATGTGCATAAATGTACGCGATATCCTTATTTAACTTGGAGACAAGGAAATAGTAATGTTCTTCATCCTACGGTAGTTTGTTAACACTTTATTGTAGACATTTTTTCGTTTCTTAAACATCCTAAGAGAGCTTAAGTCCCACAAATATTGACCTTCTTCCCTCGTCTTTTGCCAGGCAGGTTGAGAGGTTTAAACGCAATGCACTGTGTGAAGGCAGTCGGGATCACAATAACGAGTGCATAGAATGTGTCGAAATCGCAAGTGGACAGAAATGTGTCAATGGAGCAGAGGAAATCCGCCAACTCTGCAAGGGTTTTAGTATGTCCGCCGAAGTGTGGAAGACGTGGGCTCAGTGTCAGGGGCAATTGGCGACCGTTGACGCGATGTGATGCAAAAGTGAGAGGCGCTCCAAAGAGCCCAAGATGGCCAAGTCGGGCGCGTCTTATCGAGGAGCAGACGCTTTCCAACGGCAGAAGAGGACTTCCTCTCTTTCTCAAATCCACCTGAAGATACTTTCATCGGGCCTTCCTTTTGACTGGCGACTTCCTATTGAATAAGCCGCCCAAAAAACCAAACCGTTCAATTACGATTTGATCTGCTTTCACCCTTCAGTTCCGGAAAGTAGGTTCAGTTTGACCCAATCCTCTACACTACAGGATGCTGTGTATATGTTCAGAATTACTGATTTAAAGGTAAGACTTTCTTAAACTAATTACAGGTTCTAGCTTACTCATTTTTACAGTGTGCCATTAACTGATTGTCACGAAAAAGTTTTAATCTGCGTGAATTTAGAAGTTTATAAATAGAAAAAAAGAATTAATACTTAACAACCATGATGTACTGATCAATAATATCAAGGAAACCAGATTATAGTGTAGGTTTTGACACGGTAAGATGTACATTTTCTGAGAAAATCGTCGAGATGGCGTTCGAAAATGGGACTGCACCAGGGAAAACAGGACGTTTGGCCTAGTTACGATATTTATAGATGACACCCTAAGGAAACCTTCCCAATCAGTACCAATATAGAAAAGATTATTTAGGATAAAATTTGGAATGAACAATTTTATAGATAACGCTTCTACAACGTTAACGATCACAGATTTCAAGGAAAGAAAAAATAGCATTAAAACTGTTTTCACCCAAATTAAATAATGTTGTAATCTTATTTTAGCAATGAACTTCCGTTTCATTATGAAGCTGAATGTTCTGTGAAATAATATAGCCCACCTCAACGGGACAGGGAGCACTGGACGCGCCAATTAGCAATTATACTGTTACCAAACACGCATGATAAACCCAACATGGGTTACATGAAATCAAGATGAGTCAGACCGGGGAAAACACATATCTATCCTACCAAGTATTACGTGAATCTAGGTGAGTAAGACCGACCGTAACTTCTCTCCGAAATGAATGATTCCTAAATGGAGCAAATAAAAGCCTAAGTTCCTCCGTAATTCATCCACGTATGATATATGGCGATTCTCCAAGCTGAAGCATGCCATCTCTAAATAGGCGGAGTATGCGTCACTGGGCGTAGTCTTCCATTCGGAAGTGTGTATATTCCTCGTACTTTTCTCTCACTTCATCGCCATTGTGTCTGTCATCAAACCAGGGAAACGGGTCCATTATAATCTCCTTTTGAGAGTGACTTCCTTATAAGCCTTGAGCGGTGCGATTGTGAACCACGTCACGCCCACGACCTACTTCTACTGCGAGAGGTTAATGCCGATTTTTGAATTTACAACTGATAGACAATCGCTGAAATTCTGCGAATCAATCACATTAACTACTAATTTTCATTCAAAAACTCCGAAGTAAAGAAAACATTAATAACTAATCTCAAACCTCGGAAATCTTTGAATGATTATGTAATACTGAATACCCTTAATATCAGTTACAAAATTACGTAATTCTAAAGAATAATAAAGACAGTTTATACTGTACTGTAACACTGTGAAACGGTTAGCGAGACAAAAAGTTCGACCTAGAAAAATCTTTAATACAAATATTCCAAAGCATACATTTTGGAATGGTTGGATTTATAACCATTCAGTACGAATAAATTTCAACATCATAACCTCACCCTGAAAATTATATTTTGGAGTATTCCTGGGATTCTAAAACATAAAGTACGAATAAATTTCAACATCATAACCTCACCCTAAAAATTATATTTTGGAGTATTCCTGGGATTCTAAAACATAAAATTTACATAATGCATTTTTAAAGGATATATAGGAGGAAGGGGTAGTTTGTTATACTTCAATTTTCTCCATCGGTCCATCTTATCAGTAAGATTAACAAGTGACGAAAACTTTCTTTTATAGTTATCAACAGTTATCAATATCTTACCGACCACGGATTAGATAGCGTGGTAGCGCTACAACCCCAAGGTTTGAGTTGATTGAATTTATCTGGTTAGGGAATGATTTTGTGTTTGTCCGTCGTTACTGATTACGTTAATTACAGTAACTGTTCAATTAATAGATGTTTGCGCGGACTTTGGGAAATAAATAAATACCTCTTCACAGACAAATTAAAAAAATATTTTTGAGCAAGATTCGTATTATACATGTATGTCAATCTCTATGTAGCATTAATTTTTGCCGCTCGAAAACTTTTCTGGAATCTCCATGGTTTCGCGTACCTACCTACAAAGTGCCATAATTGACGTGAGATTACATATATGTCTTTTTGAAAGTCATTACATTTGACATTTCTTTGACAATAATTTTCTTACTTTTAATTTTTCAACGGTGGAATACGGTATTTTCTGGATAAAAGATGCGACAGGAAAAGAGCCTTACCGTAAAAAAATAAAATAGCTCATAAAATTTTAAGGGATTTGTGAAAAAATTCGGTCACCTTGGCTTTTCCAAAGCTGATGAAATGGTTCAAAGATGAAGGGGAGAAAGCGAAGGCATTATATCAACTCGCATATTGCATGGGAAAAGAGCGCATAATCTAAAAATGGCGAATACTTCTCCTTATGAAACATCGTCCGTCGAACTCTGCGCATATTTGAGTGCGCCAGACGCCTCCCGGGCGTCCTTCATTTCCCACGAAAGCCCTCAAGCGAGGATGCAATTCTCCCTTTATCGAGATAAATCTGACACCGGAACCTCTAGAGATTTCCTCGTTGCTCCCGGTCCATTCTCACGCACCTCAACCCCGTTCTTGGAAGTAGTTAGAAACGGTGTTAAAATCCCATTAGGCAAATATATGCAATGATGAAATTGAAACGTTTGCTAGATACAAGAATACGTCAACTAAGAGTGAGAATGTGCATTAAACGAAACGGAATTCTATGTGGTTTCTACAGTGGAAATCGATTAAATCTAGGGGACCAACCAATACATGAAAAAGATAGAAGATTTAAACGGGATAAATTTACAAAATATGTACGGAAAAAGCAAGTTCACTGACAACGTAGCCGATAAAATGCAACCTACATGTTACATAGGCCGTTCTGATACTGCGAGGAAGATCAGGGAAATAGATGCTAGAACGAATCGATTCAAGAACTCATTTTTCCGCGAACGATACGCGAAGATAATTGATTAGGGAAGTACAGTTATGCCGAAAGGCGGTTTACAGTTTTCCTTAGATAGGATTTTTATTCATCGTCTCTTTTGTTGAAACTATTAATATTTACACTTAATAATGGATAATACTTTGGTCAATTTTCAGTCTTTCAGTGAATGCAAAAAATATATGTTGATTATTATATTGTTTATGTTTTTATAAATAAGTTAAAATGATTTTGTAAACTGAGAAAATGTGATCTAGTACGTTAGAACATTAGTAATGGTATATTATAATTAAATATAACTTTTATCACATTACTATGCATAATATTGAAATTATAAATCAGAATTGTAAATTATATAACATTTCATTAAAAACATTGAATTATTTACTGCAATACACTGTATGACGTACTGCCTTTCGGAGGTTTTTAGATGGGTTTTCCTCCAGACTAGGATGAATACCAGACGGGAATATTTATCTTTAATATTGCCCCTTTAATGACTATGACTACCACCCGGCATAAAGCCTATTCATACTCAACGGATGTAATAATAAAATAAATAAATAAGATATAGAATAATAATTTTTTAGTTCACTGAAATTCTACTGTTCGTGGACTCCACTAATTTCGTGGGAATATTTTCACTAAGGATCATAAAATGTTTTCGTGGTATCAATGCTCCATGTTAAGCAATTCGTTAACTTAAGTTAAGTTAAGCAATAAGTTAAATAAATTAATATATATTGAAAATTATAGGAAATGGAACGGAGCACTGGTGCACTGGGTGTTAATCGAGATTCCGTGTTTTCCGTTTTCTTATGTTAACAACTTTCCATAAAAGATATTTTTTCATGTATATTCCGCTATATATAGAGACATTACCAACCTGCAAGCACACAGAAACTGATCGAAATTCGAAATTATGGGACATTTCATTAGTCTGAATTTTGCACAATGTACGAAAAACTTCCAGAATAGAGAATATTTGGGAAGGATTAGGTAGTTTCAGGCATGGAATTTCGAATAGAACACATTTTGGAAAAGGAGGACTGAAATGAAGAAATAACGGAATGAAAGGTTTTTTCTTTCGAGTGTAATAAGATTGATCGCAGGAAGTAGAAAAGAGAGAGAAATTATGTCACAAAGGAAAAAAAGGGAAATCAGGATAATTTAGCAAAAACGATCGCTCACGATCATCGCGTTTTAAAGGAACCACACAATTTCAAAGTCGAATTCAACAGAATAATGAGGAGGTTTCAGACGTTTTCCGGGAATGCCTTAAACATCCCAAGTGTGGGAATTGCGGCCGATACAGCGACTGCTGTCGCATATAAATCGTAAAGCGGAGAAAGCTGGAGTATAATTCAGCCTCGAGAAAGGAGAAAAAACAAATTGAAATGAAGAAAGAGCGTCGTTAAATGAAACGGAAAGATAGAGAAGGGAGACGTATAAACAGCGTAGGAAGAGAGAGACAAACCCTTGTTCTTGTCGTCCCAACCAATTACCAGTCACAGCATCTTTTCATAATTCAATACGAAAGAAAAGGTTTATGTTCACTTTGGAAGATGTTAAAAAGATTAAATACAACTGACAATGAGTAAATAATTGACAAAATAAATAATTGCGATGCCTGAGGAATTGAAATATTTATTATATCAGAATGTCAATCAGAGAGGAAAAAGCAAGACTTTTACACCCGAATATCGAAATGCCTTCTGACTGTGACATATTATCATTCTTGGAATATAAAATCTTCAAAATCCGGATTAAGAAAAATAAAATTCAAGATTCTCTCCGAAAATATTTCCAGAATAAAATAAAGTTCGACATTTGTAAACATGATTAAGTAAGAGAGGCAAAATAAACCGATAAGTCTTAAAATGCCTAGTCAATATTTCATTTATGTTTTAGATGACCTTCGAGAATCATTTTCATGCAATCCTGCATGATGCATTTCTTTATAGCAATCGCTCCTATCGAATGAGTGAAACATTTCATGTCTTCCTTAGCTACAAATTTTATATTCATAATTAGTACATAGGATATAGAATAAAAGTTGAAGAGCAAAGGAATGAGCATCTTTTATGTATATATTTGCTATGGACGTTAAAAAATCGATCTATGTAGATAAATATACAACTGAAGTTGTAAGTAACTACCATAGTTTCGGATAAAATCGATATGATCAGGCGTTACTTGGTGGAAAGCCATACTAAATGAAATTAAAATCCTTCGTAATTTTCCACAGGTTTTATTCTGCGACCGGTTTCGTAAGAAGGTCTTAGATGTAAGACCTTCTTACGAAACCGGTCGCAGAATAAAACCTGTGGAAAATTACGAAGGATTTTAATTTTATATAGTTTCGGATATTATACATAAAAATTACACGATAAGTAATGCCTCCCTTAAAATTATTCGGAGGAAAACCATCCAATAGTGCGACGTGCGATGGTTATTAATCAGTAGTCATGCAACGAAATTAATAAGATAAAAGTGAAAATGAAAATACTTCAATAAGTTGGGCCTTTATCTCCAATCATTCATCTGGTATAAACATTCTGAGTTAGCAGAGCGTCATCCGGTATGCAGAATCTCAATAATGCCAGAGAACAAAATCTGAAACGTAAACTTTACTGTACTTTACGTTTTATATCACTAAAATTACGTTTCCTAACAATAAATGCGGCGCACGTTTCTTACGTTAATTCACCTGGACAAGGAAAGAATCCTCGATTCAGCAGGTTAGAATTAGCTATTTACAACCAATTCGAACAAAATTTTTTATATAAAAAGACTGAAGCTGAGCCGTTGATTTGGAAAAGTTTATTGAAAGAATGTGGAGAAAATACAGCGACTCATAGAACGCAATTTTCCTGCCAAGAGGACCGCCAGCCTCATTTTAGCAATGAATTTCATTCATCAAATACTGGAATTCCTTACAGTAGACGGGGCTCCTAAATTGCTCCGTGTTTAAAATTCCGTTCACTCTCGGAGAAATCGAAAGACAATCATTCGCGACTGATCAGTGTGGTTTTTACGAAGTGGACTTCACAATTCAACGTTTCAACATCCCTTGATCGAATCTATCAAACGTTCCCTATGAGTAACTGGAATATTTGAAATTGATTCACGAAGAGTCGCATTCCACATCCATGAATATTCCACATGCGCACAGTACATTAAGTTGGCGGTACCCTGCGACGCATGTGAGGAAATTTCTCGGAATCACGATATGAAAAGTATTCTTATCGAACCTTATGAAAGAGTTACATCGGATATAAATGTGACTCTCATGATGAAGAGTTAGCCAAGTGCTACATGAAAGGACGACTGAAGGATGTTTTAAGTATAGATTCGAAGCGTAATTTTTACATACAACTGAAGAAGATACATGTCAAATAGTTTCTCTATGATAAGTTATGAAGCATATTATGATGTTATTTGGTGAATATATAAAATTCATCACAAGCCAAAATCATGCATTATCACACTCGTATACTGTGCTTTCTTCAAACAAGCCCTTCGTAGTAGACCTGATACTTTCTCAGAAATCTCTCTCTTGAAACTTCTTTTTCAATACCTCAACTATCCAACATCTGTCGCACTACCTTTAGAACCTTCTTTATCTAATTTCTTTCTGCACAATTTTCGGTGAATATTTTACAAAACTCATCCCTGGGAATTAAAATCTACTGAGGAGTAACTGAAACTTGCATTTTGTATTCATAGACTACTAAGTCAAAGATAAAAAATAAATTCCTTATCTTGAAACCAGTTTTATCTTCGAAAAATACAGGAAGGTCAGTTTATTTTCTATTTTACTTTAAGTATTTTTTATAACAAATTAATCTCATAACCAATAACGGTATCAATTATCACAGCCTTATTGCATGTGCTTTACTGTATAATTCTTTGATTAACCTAAACTCGACCTTTGTGTTGCTATGATAAGTCAAAACTATTCTATATTTATTTAAAAGAAACCCATTAACAGTGCAAGGCCTTTAAATTGATCGAAAACAATAAAACTATGTAAAAAAAGTAAATGAATTCTAAATAATAAATAAAAAGACAGATATAGAAATAAAGAATAAAACAAATTATACGGCTACAACTTTAAATAGAAGTACAGGTGAAAATGTTATAGGAGAATAGGGCTTACGGAAATCAAGGACTATTAAAAAATATGTAGAACAATGACGAATGAATCTTACCGATATAAATTAATTATCAAAAACTTTTGCCAAGTCCGTCTCCGCTAGGAAAAGCATCTAGAGGAATTTTCTGTTATGACGCTCGACTCCTACAGCGCCAGGTCCAGTTTTTCTAGTCAGTAATGACGGCCTACGAAGGAATTCATTCATATGTTTTTTCCCCTTTCAGCTTAGCTTCGTGCCAGGTCGCCTTTGTCGGACGAAAAAAAATACGAATCATACTTTTAATACGAAAATTTTAACAGCGGTTTTCATCTGCCATACTGGCTAGAAAGAGAATTTCTGTTAGAGCTAACACTCATCTTAATGCTCAGCATAACTACCCCGTCGTTCCAAAGAAACATAACTTACAGAAAGAATGTTTTCTGTTAAAAGAAAACCCGACGACCAAATAATACTTTTATGCGTATTATCACTACAAAACTATCGTGGCCAACAGCTGTGATCTAAAGTTTTAATGCGATAAAAACAAAAACCGCGACAAGAATATAAGCAGCAATTAATAAGGAGTGAAAACGCCTACGTCTAGCCATTACGGAGTCAGACGTCGTATCTTATCCGTGAAATAATCGAGGACTTCGGGTGGAAAAAATACCACCCAACGCTGCTAAGACGTGTCGAGACACAGGATAACATGTCACGCAAACTTTCATACCTAGTTGGCCAATGACAGCGTCATGCTTCTCGATCAAAGGTCGAATGACAATGAAAGCGAATGTAAGGAAACATACGAGTCCTAAACTTTTATACAAAAGATATATGTTTTCATTAATTTGGATTAAAAGCAATGAAAATGGAAAGGTAAAGCATGTTTAATCATTTTTTAATTACCTTGGCCATCTAATTGGAAGTGTCAATTTCCAAGGGGACAATTAGAGTCTCTGTTTATTCGGCCAACAAATACAATATGCGTTAAATACATAATTTCCCAAATAATTCATATTCATGAATTATTGATGTGAAATCTGACCCAAAGAGGATTGTCTGGTGGATTGAACTCCGAGGTCTTATCTCATGGACCGCTGAGTCGTAAAAGACTTTTCAGGATTCCTAGAGATATTTTTTAAGTTATGTACACATTAGCTTACGAAGTTTTTCGACATCTTGGGTATATACAATCGTCTTTACTGGGCGAAATTGGGTCTAGAATGAAGCACATTACGATTAAATTATGGATTCACAAATGATTCCTTACAACTTAATAGCAAGCATACGTTTTTTGCAGTCAAGTGCACATAAATAAAGCAGTTTAATAAGTGTTCATGAAAGGCCATTTTAAATCGAGCATCAGTAGCAGAGATAACGGTCCGATCTTCCTGATTCCGTTAAATAGAAGAGATGGCTAAAAGGTCACAGCAGATTGAGATCAAACAAAGCAACTGCAAGGTGCCCGGACGAAACCGGACGGAAAATAATTCTTCTCGAAAGGAAAAACGTTCAACTACTTACTACGAGCAAATCAGGCACAAGGACAGAGAAAACCACATGAGTGCTCCTCATTCCACTACTCATCAAAGAAGATATTTCAAGGATCTGGAAAACGCTATACACAAGAAAAAAGGAGGGAGTAAACGATCGGCATTTGTCCACGTATTCGAGCAGATTTCTCTCCCATGTTTAACCAAAAGTCCTTTATTTTCGTATTGAGAGCATAAATTATTTCCACGGGATACATTCGGGCAGCATCTGCTATCTCCATTTCGTCTCTTTTCTTCCAACGGATCGCCGGTTGAGTCATTCCACTCAAGGACGCAAGAGAAGAGTGAGAGAAAGAGATCGCATCATTCGCACCGTGAGAATCGAAAAGGTCAAGAGAGGTTCGTTACCGTTAGCAAGTGCGTCCACGGGAGGGCGCGGTCCTTTCACCTGACCCGACAGTGCTAAATGCACGCCCTTCTCTCCTATTCTGGGAGGCTTACTGGTGCGTAGAGCGGGGAACAATTGGTCCAACGCACCTCCTTTCTCCCTCTAAATGCCACCAGACACACCTATGGCCTGTGACTCGACGCAATATTCTCAGAGGGCGCTCATGTAGACGGTTAATAACCGAGCCAATATTTTAGTCCCGAGATAATAACGATAACATTCGCTTTCATGAGGTTAACCGCTTGTATTGGCACGCAATAAGTGCTAGTCACGATCCGAAGATGAATGAGCAATCTCCTAGTCATGCTCAAGTTCGATAAATGGATCATGACGGCATCAATATCCATCCTCCTCATCCCAACACTTTTGAGTGGACCAGAGTGCAAACAAGCATTGTAAGATTTTTTCAGAAAGAGGTAAAATAACAACATTATTTTAGAAGCAGTATTAGAAGAAGATCATTCGCCATCGATAATGAGTGTTTGCCTTTATAATTGATGTAAATAACTCGACTTTACGTTTCAGATAAAACTGACAAAACTTTCTTCTTGGCAGACTGATAGCTTCGAATGCTTTTGAGTTTCCTACGATTTTCGTTGGTAAACGAATTTAAAGCAAAAATATTTCGAGTGCTAAAGATTACGAATAGTGATGATGAGTCCTGTGAACTCATATTTTAAGATATAAAAGCTTCCCAACAAGCATATGAGAAGAAAAGTAGAAGATTCGTCCAAGGAAATTGAGTTGTCCACTACTGAAATTTCCGTGAGATTTTCACACGCTTCCAAGAGAATAATAATCTCAGTTAGGTCCCAGAAAAAATGTAAACGACACTGAAAGGAATAGTCTCACATGCAGATAGAATTGTTAGCAGAGGCATCCTATATATAGAAAGATATGAATACTGCTAGGAAATATTGTCTAGATAGAACCAATAGAACTTCCTCGACACAAAAAAATTATGTTCAAATTTTAAATGAACGTAAGAAAAAAGTATTTAAAGTCATATGCACTCTTTATTTGGCACTTAAGTCAAACATTTCATAAATTACAATATATTCACGTTACTTTGTACAAGGGAAAGATGATTTAATGGTTGCAAAAGTGGAAGAGCCGTTTAACCGTAGATGGCCTTTCCGTAGCCTCCGTAGGCTCCGTAGAGCTGGGGCAGCGTAGGCCAGGGGTGCGGCGACCTTAGCGACGATAGGGGCGGCCTTAACGACGGCACCTTCACGGTGGACGACGGCGTTGAATCCGTTGACGGGGTCGGCAGTGTAGTCGACGGTGCGGTGGGTGCCATCGGGTTCAACGAGACTGTAAGATCCCTGGACGACGTCTCCACTGCGGGTCTCGTGCTGGGCCTTGTTGTCTCCGGTCACGGCGTCGGCGACGCTGTAGGAATAGGAGTACTGGGGGTTGGGGTCGTAGTAGTCGGGGGCGGCGACGACGGCCTTAGCGACGGGGGCGGCGTATCCATGGGCAGCATAGGCGGGGGCGGCGTATCCATGGGCAGCATAGGCAGGGGCGGCGTATCCTAGAGGTCTGGCATAAGCTCCATGGGCGTATGCGGGTGCGGCATACCGCGCCACTGCGGGAGCCACAACGGCGGGAGCACCGAGGTATCCGGCGTTGGCGACGGCCACGAGGGCGGCGATGAGGAAGAGCTGTTTCGAACAGTAATTTTCAATGGTTTCGGATGCTATTAATCGATATTCGAGCAAAGATATACGCATTAATATGCCAAAGGCGTAGATTTTTCATCTTTCAAAAAGAAAAATAATCTACTTCAAAAACAAAGAGCCTAAAAACTCTTACAGCAATGATATTTGTGAAGAATAGAAAGAAAGATATTAACTACAATCACAAATTAGCCGGGTGCCACTTGCAATATTGATGGTTTAACGGCTCTATTTGAGGAAGATGAAATCTGAGAAAATTTGAAGATTAAATTACACAATCAATTTCAGCTCACTAGTTATAATATCGACTTCTTTTACACAGAAAAATCCTCGGGTATTGATTGCAAAATCTTTGGAGACGAGTGTAAAAATCCTTATCACTGGCAAGATTCTCACACACGAATTCAGCGACACCAAGAAACTTTATTAGAGAATTGTACCAATCACGAATCATAATCCTTTAAGTTTGGCAAAGATAAAAGATACATTAAGCTATACTTCATACCTAAAACTAAACCGACACTTTTTATATTTTCCTCCCGAAAAACTCAAGTGACATCTAGAGATAACGTTCAGAAATCTTATAAGCCCTCACTAACAACCGCTACCCGGAAGGAACCGTTTTCATGACAATTTCGCTTGATGGAATACACACAAATATTTCGGGCTTCAAAATCCCAAGATGCAGTCAAATATACGCTGTCAAACGCTTACCTTGCAGACCATACTGCGTTTGTAGTTGTTCGTGCGGTCTAGGAAACACCAAGTAAATGCGAATTAGCTAAAACTGGGTCCAGCTTTTATACATCACATCTCGAAGATTTCTGGGGGGAAGGGTTAATTGAGGAGGGGTGAATTCAGCTAGATCCCTGCTGGCCAAAGTGCATGGGGAGGGAATAAGGGACCAACAAGAGAAGGGTCGTGATGCATGGTTTATTGAGACGAGAAAGGTGCTCCACAGGGGAGGAAAAGATTGAAGGGGAAAGATAGAGAATGGGCACAGACATAGGGAATAGGAAAGAGAGAGGAAGGGCGGGGAATTTCGCACGACAGGCGGACAAGGCAATATTTTACAGAGAATACTTGGCAGTTTCAATGCATAACCATTACCGAACCGTTAAGTAATCGCGCCATTAACACAGTCAGATTATGCGTACCTCTGTGCACACTTTGCGAACAAATGTAAAGCAATCTACAATTCATAAATCAACGAAAGAAGAAGGCACTACATTGACGCTCGAAATAGCTTATAAAAGGATTCGTTAAATAAACTTAAATGAAAATTAATTCGGTGAGTAACAATATCTAATAATGCTACGTATCAAAACTATGGCTAAAGGTGGTAAATAGTGCTGTAACTATGGTCAAATTAAATACACGGCTTCGCGATAACGCTCGAAAATTATCGAAGTAATGACAACAAGTTTCCAAATGGCAATTAAATTATTAACTGTTACTAACAGTTCAATATGAGATTAACTGCATAGATTAATTAGATAATATGATCCGACATGATATTACCCGAGATTAGATCATTACTCTTGACTAATAGTTGTTTCAAAGTCAATCAGACGTCAAGAAGTGACATAGTAGAAAGATTAATGAGCCTTCCGCATTGTGTAACGTATTTTGTTTCTCATTTGGAAGAAGAAAAGCGCAAAGATAATTTGAATGGACCACAGATTCGCAGTGCCGCCAAAATATCTCTTTGGGTATGTTTTATTTTTCCGAGTCAGGTGCTTTGACCTCTGTCCATAGGCAAAATAGATAGCGATCTCTCCTCGCTCACCCATCACATCTTTGGCGTCTAAATGTCTTGCGATAGACAAATCACGAGTTCCTTCACAAAGAACAATAGGCAGTTGTAGCATTTTATATTTACGGTTCAACAAGCACTGAGCCATGAAAATTAAAGTTACAGTTCATTTAATTACATTATATATTTACATCAGAGAGCAGAAGTCGATGCTATGTATGACAATAAATATTTTACGAAACTTCTAAGAATATCTTTATAATGTAATACAACGCGGAATTTTCAGTACATCCAAAGGTTGCAACTTGTTATCGCAGAAAAAAGGCTTCATCTCTGGTTTACGTTCGACACCATTAATTTCAAATGTCAAGTTCTGAAGACATCAGCATTTTCATTCATGAAGTCCGCTTTGAGCATCAACTTTTCCATCATTAAGTACGAATAGCTTTAGATGGGGATGACGAGAAGTGATGGTTTGCCCTTGCTTTCCTCACCGAGCCATAACGCTATAAACGGAGAAAGTCCGCGTTAGTGCAGCACAATGACCCAAAGTGGGTAATGCTTGTCGTAGCATTCAATAAGGAGCGATCAAGATGAATGCCACTACTCAGCGTCTTTCATACCTCAGCTTTATATTATCACATATTATCCTGTAGCTTTCATATTATCACAGCCATGAACAAGGAGACAAAAATATATTAAAGATACATTTACACTATCCTGAATCAGAAGACAAATGGAAAATAACCCATTCATTAATGTATGATAGTCGGAACCCTTTCCATTCTATGGAATAAAATAAAAAATGACGATAAAAGTAAATTATTGCCCAAGTTGCGCAGAATAAAATGGTACCTCAATAAATTATCACCAAATCCCGAGGGAATGAGGGCACTTTTTGTAGTATAAATTAAGACTTTTACAATTCGCTTCCATGATCTCCTGTTACATATTTCACGCAGATGTTAAATTGAAAGAGAAACAAGAATTTCTTTGAGAAATATTTCTCTCACACTCGCACATTTACTTTCATCTTATCAATTCCGTCGAGCGAGATATAAGAATATCTTAAATTGAGCAAATCGTGGGTAATTCCTTATAATTAAGAAGAAACCTCTAATCGTTCAAAAATAAAACAATTTAAAATGTAACTGAGGAAGGCAAGGACTTAAGAAGTAAACGAGAAAGCTTTTTAGCGAGGCTAACTACTCTCAGCAGGAAATATCGGGAGGATTCTCAGGAAAAAAAAGGTTTCTTCACTTCCTTCGAATGAGGTAGCCATTCAGAACAATCATAAATAAACGATGGCAAGGGCAAGGGAAAGGAAGGAAGATCGATAAGAAACAGCTTCCAGAAAAATATTCGATCTTTGACATTTTAAAGGCTTTAAATCGACAGGATCGAAAAATCAGGCACTTTCCTAAAAAAGAATGTGCTTCAATTCGAGGATGTCTTCTTTGCACAATGTTAATATTTTTTAATTTGACTACACTCAGGAAAATTTAAAAATTTATTAAAACCCATGACTGATTAACTCTTACAACTACAGAAAAATTCCCTCTACTAAGAAATGCCGTTGTTTTCAAACATTGAGACACAAATTCAATTCGGCAAAAAAGGAAATTGTATTCAAAACTAACATTGATGCTAATTTTTTGCTCTCAGGGCTAAATCAATTTGGACTCAAATTGATTTTAATCTCATTACATCCTAATTAAATGACTAAGCGTAAAAATGAAGGATGCCGTGCGATATTTCGCCTCAGATTAAGAAAACAAATTACCTGGGCATGACCCGAACATTTACACCTGATCAATCTTCATTAATTACACTTAATCCGCTTCTGATGGTAGAAACAATATTTTTCAGAGTAAAACGTTTATCTCCATTTGCTGTTGGGGAGACAATAACTACAATTCCACCTTAGATACTTAAAGTAAGATCATGAGGATATAGTATGAGTTTACTCGGGCATGAACTACTTATGCCGTCCGAGCAGATACTCGGTATCTTTGTGAAACAGGTCGTCCACAGTACCCATCTGCGATTGTCCAACTTCACAATAGAAAGAATTCACCCTCCTATAGCAACAATCTAAAGCACGGAATCTTTTACGATAATGTTTTCTAAAAACAGGACGTAATAGCGAATCAAATACCGGGGAGACAACCTTTAACTCTTCCCTCTATATTTTTTGACTTTCACGGGTCGCTCTGGTTGTTAGCACCGCGGACTGCCACGCCCTCTGGAGCGCGGACACCTAAGAGGGCGCGGCGGTGCTGCACTGCGGATCGAAGGAGCCTCAGGGCAAACGCGTGAAAAAGCAGATAGAGTGGTGTGGGCCAATAGGTCGAGCGGAGATCGTGCTTGTGGAGGGCCTTTCAATTCCGCGAGGAATTGCCGAAGAATATTAGGCTAATATAAATATCCCCGAGGTCACTGTCAGTCTTCAGGCTTAGAAGAAATGCGTATCGACGGAGCTATAACCCAACGAGCCGATTAGTGCTAATGTCCTGATTGAAAGCAGTAATCAAATATGATATATGAAGCTTCCAAGTCGGCTTTTGGATTTCCATAGACTCCGATTTTCGTAATTTTTATGGTATTTTGAAACAACAGCCTCTTGCTAGGGAAACTTTTTATCGAATTTTCCTTCCAAACCACGAGTCTTCGACATCTCCGTAGTATCTCTTCGACGAATGTTATGTTCACTCATTATATACACTACGGAATTCGAAAATGTACTCGTTTTATAGAAAATAACAGCGATTTCTCACAAAAAATATTGGAAAATCTGAGAAAGCATGAAAGCTTGCTTCTTTTAAATCACTGGTAATAATAACGGAATTCTTGGTGAGAGATTTTCGGTGATACAAAAGAAATATTTACTGATAGATTAAATAGCTTACTTAACATAATTGAAGGCTTCTTAGTACAAATTATTTAAGATTTCATATAAAAACACTCGTAAAAATCATATCCTGTGGGAAAACATCCTAAAAACTACTCGTTTCAAATGCAATTCAATTTAATTGTAGAAACTGGCGATAATTCGAAAAAAAATCGCCAAAGAATCTTTAAAGTAACAAGAGCTTCCAGAAAGTTACGAATCATGACCAAAATGCGGCATCTAGAGTAAGTTACAACAGTTTTATTCGGCTCAAAGGACCTTATTATCCGCATTAACGTTTATCTTTTTAGGAGCCTTGAGTGCCTGTGACAAATGTTCCTCTTCTTCCTTCTTTATGGCAGGAAGTTTGTCGGTTCTTCCATCGTCACTTAACCTTTCACACTAATATTGTGCGAAGTTAACCTTCCATATTAATTTTGGTTTTCCTAAACTCATTTTACTTTCCGGTAACTTATCTCGAGCTGCTTTCACTATCCTTTTTTCATCCATGAGATTAATGTGTTAATTCCATTCCCTTTTTCTTACGAATGTCCACCTTGCATGATTTTCTTACGTACTCCTTCTTTTTTCAGTCCAGTAACGTTTCACCCGTAATATTCTGCAACACTTGCATCTCGCCGGTCACCAGTAATCTTTTTCTCATTGTACCTAGTTAATTTATCGTCATACGGTTACCGCTATATACGTCATTAATGGCATTATAGCAGTTTTATACGTTTGAGATTTAGTCTATCCATATGTTTCTTCCCCCGTATAGTATTACTGAGGCGTTCAACTACCCGTTGGGTAAACCCTAATTAAGTAAGGGCTTTTGTTGTCTGCTCACTTACTTCAATTGACACATCTAGACAGGTTTAATATTTTTTCCGCCTACCACTAGCTTGAATCTAACAGGAGATTTTTGTCTTTCAGGCTGATATCATAAAATAATTTTCATTTAATAATTGTACTATGGTGTTGAATCTATGCAGCAGCCCCTGGAGGTCGTCCTCACTTTCTGCTATTAGTCGGCATAGCAAAGAATTGTAATGATTTTTTAGAATTTAGAATTTTACCCCGCGAGCCGCCGATTGGCGTACGGCAGGGGATGTATCAACACCAAATATTCATACCTAATCTATCCTGTTAGCCTCTCTAATGCTCCGAGGAAAAAACAACCAGAAGTAGCTATCAGTTCTAGTGATTATCTCTTTACATCGCTTGGTCGACGCCTCTCGTAGATCGCGTTCGTTTTGAACTGGAATTATGATGTCTTCGACCTCTTCTGAAAATTCTGGGCTGATGAATTTTTTGAAAAGCTTCAGTCGGTATTCAGATCTTCTCTACTGTAGTGAACTCCACCCGAGGGATTTTATTGAATGTTTCTGTCTCATATATTGTGGCCATTAAGATTTCATAATTGCTTTATTATCTCATCCATCATGATGATGAACATAAGAGGGCTAAATGAGACACCCTGCAGGATTCTTCTTCCTACTGTAATTGCGTTAATTAGCTCTCCATCGATTTTCGCAAGTATTTTATTAGCAGAGTATATTCTTTCTATCGCCTTCTACCGGGTTCTGTGGTATTAGTCTGCTATAAAGTATGCGTAAAACATCACTCTAGTGAACCCTATCGATAGCTTTTTCTAGATCGATAAAGTATAACGAAAATCGCATTAGTATAAGATTTTCCAGACACTGACCCTAGCTTGAGAGGGTAATGATACCGCTTATTTTATTTGTTATAACTTTATTCGTTACCCAATTTCGTAGAAGAAAAATCTTACGCACTGATTCATTTCCATGTAAGCGACACTTGATGTCAATCTGTACAGGCATCAGTCCTAATGCTGGTTGGATCCTCAACCTCTCCACCATTAGAGACGAAATGCATTGTAAGGGGGACGAAGCTAGTAGGAAAGACGAGGAGTGAGGTATTTTGCCCGTACGTTCATCACAGAGGAAATCTTTGCTTTCCTAGAATTCTATAGGTGCGGCACTATGACTCTATCGGTAGCACCTCGTAGAATTCAATAAGGAATGACCACGATAAATGCAATTACTCAACAATTCTCCATACCTCAGTAACTTTCAAATTATCACATCCATAAAAATATTGAGTAAATGAAGGACACGTTTTCTCCATCCTACATCAGGAACTGATGAAATTTGCATTTGAAAAATTATAATGGAAATTTATTCTTTCCAGGAAATAGCTCTTCGTTTTTCTTTGCGCGTCCAAACAGCTTATAAGTAAGAAAAGAATAAATAACATTCGCTTCATTTAATCGTATATTCTATAATTATTTATTAAATTATAAGGCCTCGAAATTGAAAGGGAAATTTTTAATCAAAGAATGTACTTTCATGACTTATCGATCTCATCTTTGTCAAAGAATGGCCAGAATCGAATCCCGACGGATGTTCTCCGATCCCAATGTCGAAATAGCTCAAGCACACAAACACACGCCTTGCTCAACATTCAACGGACGGTTCCACGCGAAAAGATCGGCGTGGAGTGGGATTGAGAGCGGGGGATGACCTTTCGATCACTTTTGTATCGCAGCTCGTGCGCGACGAGCGGAGAACCGCAGACACGGATTCAGCAACGGCACCCTTTGCCCGCTCCGCCCCCGCTCACCTGCCCCTTGAGGGAAGGGGAGCGCTGGTCACATGAGGAAAGAATTTAAACCAGAACACGAGCACTCAGGCTAATGGAAAGAGCTACAAAATGCGACTTTGGAAGGTCTTTCCGATCACTGGAACTTGATAAAGGTCAGGAAAAATTTTACGAAAAGTTATCGGAATGTATTTGACCCGACTTTCATACTTAGGTTAAATGCAATACCTCGTGTTGTTCTCAATTAGCCTATATCGATTTCGTTATATTTCATTAGGCAATCTATTTGAGTATGATATAGTTACTCTGAAAAACATTCCGAACATTAATTAATTTACAAATGAGTCATTAATAATCAACGCAAAGTTATTCCCTAAAATATATAAAGCCAATATTTAAAAAACAATATTTGAAAACAATTTACAAATGAGTCATTAATAACGCAAAGGTATTCCCTAAAAAGTATAAAAACAATAACAAGAAAACGCATCTCAGCAGTCGATTCAGGTCGTAATAAGCGATGTACATTAAATTCTAAATACCAGTCTTTAACGTTGTAATTATCTGTAATACATTTTACGGAATTTTATAGATTTTTATTGCATTTCGTTGTTTTATTATCGTCACCTCGGCCTCATTTCCACCATAACATACTTAACGGCGGAATTCCTTACGAATAATCGCATCTCACACTGAGTATTTCCGTTGTATCGGTATGATAAGTATCTACAACGACAGCGAAATCAGAGCCTCTCATCAGCAAGCGTAAGCCTAGCAGCTGTGAGAAGGAGAATGAAGCATCGATGCATATTTGCAGCGTCAAGACGAGGCATTCAGCCTACTGATGCAAGATAATATGTGTCTCACGTAAAATTTTAATGTATTACGTAGAAATAACACAAAACAGATTTGAAGTATTACGTAGGAATACCTAAAAGAAATGTATGATTTATCGCAACAATGTATGATATTGTCAGCATAATATAAGGGAATATAATAAAAAGGTGAAGAAACGCTGAAAGCGGTGTCCTCGGCCATCGGCCAAGCCCTACTCATACGCGCCATCCGCTTGAAGGAAGCTCGAAGACCGTGGTGCATTGAACTTGACAGCTCCCCACAAGAATCCACAAAAACAAGAAAAAGGGTAGTTCATTTTTCAATATTATCATAATGTCCGCCTCAACCTGTCTCCATAAATTTTAAATGGTGGTAAATAATCTAGATAAATGAAAAGCAAATATGTATAAGTGGTAGTAAGTAAAGTGGTATAAGATGGAGAGAGAGTTTTCTCTCCGTTAATTAAATTAATTTTAATTCGCATTATCTTTTAAACGGCTACGCCTATAATTGCTTATCTGCTTTAAAGTATTACATTACTAGATGTTTTTCTTTAGGGAACGGAGAAATATGTGAATGGCTTAACATTTAATGTATTTTCAATGGGGGGATAGACAAAATTCTTATGACTAAACCAAATAAGATCAATAGAACTAAATCTCAGTAAAGTGCAAAACCCTGACGGACGATAGTAAAGAGACGAGCTTGCGAGATTTTACAAAAGCCAAACAGAATTTACACGACTCTATAACTGCCAAAAAATGGTTTAATCTAATTATACGATAAATCTGTTTCTAATTTTAGGCAAAATAGCATGATATTTTGAGGAGTTGTTAAATAACGGGCAACCAAAGAAAATACCATTAAAATACAATCATTAAAACAAAAGACCAATTTTGAGAAATACCAATCCATAAGAAACTCAACGGCTGATTCCGCTAACAATCAGTGAACTGCAAACCATAATCTTACCTTCCGAAGGAAAATATTCTTCTCGTCGAAAGCTACAATGATTAGACAAAAGGGTAATGATTCTTAAATTATGTCACTTTGAAGAGCGATGTCAATTTCATTCAATTCATAATTCAAACAACATCGATTTATGGAAGTTTGAAAATTGAGGGTATAGCATAGCAACATATCCCCCCAATATTATTTATACCCTAGCTAAGAATTCTGAGCTATTTACCAGCTGGAGGAGGCTAATGCGGTGATGTTTTGGGGCTACTATATATTGTTAGCGGATACACATACTAATTTGAAGATTCAATATGTAATATAGAGCACAAATCTTGTGTGTATAAATAGATGTACTCGAGCATTAATTGCAGAGAGCACCTTGGTTGCACGCGACTACTAATCTACAGGAGCAACTCATCATAGAATAAAGGTGTGGATAAGTTATCTGAGAAAAATCTGCAATTAACGATTTCCTTGGCTCTCCTTGGGTAATGTAGCATAAAACGTGGACTTCAGAATAGCGACTTCCTCATTCACAATTCATCAATTGACGCAATTCATTCCCGGAATCATACCATGAATATACTTAAAAAAATGCTTAATTTCTGTAGCTTTTACACATTCAAACATTTAAAAACAATCGTGACTTAAGACTTAACAACAAATTCGAATAAAATTCTTCAGAGGGCGTTACGCCACAAGCACGACCTGAACAGAGTAGAAGAAAGTTCGCTTGAGAGACGCGAGGCGCTGAAACACCAGCGGGAAAGTACGAATGATATCGCGCAGACCAATTTTTAAGAGAGAGATCCTCAAATCAGAAGCTGTACGAATATAAATATTCACAGAAAAGTAGAAATATTCTTCAGAAAAAACGGAGATACAAAAAGAATTTTTGGTAGCATAAAATATTGTCTACTTATCCATTCCTATATATTAGAGGTAATCAAAGTAAAAGATGACCAAAACGTAAAAATTGATTATTTTGGACTAGATATCGTTATCGCACGGTTTACTTCTTATGGGGGGAACTCAAGAAGTTATCCGCCGATTTTCATGTATTTAAATATTAGCCTTATATAGCTCATAAAGACTTTCATTTCTGGCTTCGGTGGAAAGATAACTTTAAATAAAGATTACCTAAATGTGATATTTCATAATTTATGTGTAAAATTACATTTTCTGAGTTTCGTTACAAATTTTTCGAAACATATATAAACGTGTGTTTGGGAAAATTCTTTTAAGTCTGATAATAACACAGTAAGAGTAAACAATTTCCCGAAATAGAGGAACCTAATAATAGCTGACTTAACAAAATGACTCTCAACATAAACCCTGTCTAGATATTACTTGAAGATTATCATACGCTCAATTTAAAACTTTCATGACTTTTGCAGATTCAAAGAAAATATAAATGGATACAATATACTACTTTCTATGACATTCAGTATTACGTTGGAATGGTTGGTTTTTTCCTGCAGCATTACGAGATTTTTATAGACTATAACCGCACCAATTATTTGGAAATTATAGTTTTAAAATGAGAAAATAATGATTTTCGGAAAAACTATTTAACATCGAGGGAAAGTTATCATATCAGAGCATTCAAACTACTGAAAGAAATTGAATCATTATTACCAAAAAAAAAATATCGTGGAAGTTAAATGAGAAGTATATGAGGTTTCTTTAAGAATAGTCAGAGGAGTCAACTATAAATAGTTCGATTTTAAATTTCGTTTGCTATGAAAAATAAAATGAATAATGATAGTGAAATAGATCAAATCTAAGAAATATCGACAAGTGTAACAGTTCATTAGTATAAAAATAAGAGGGAAAAATAGCCTACGACCCAGGTTTCGATGTGAAAGCTATATTACTGGTATAAATAAAACGCTTATACGTACTTTTTACGTACCTATAATCACAATACGGAATATTGTATCAGAATGCAATACTTTATCAGCATGGAATAAAACCAAGGTCGAAACTATGTATTTCCAAATTTAAGTTCAAAATTAATACTCATTGGTATATATGCTTTCTTTCCTGGGTGAATTTTAGCTGATTCCCACCGGTCTGCGGAAAATTTACTATTTCCGCCGGACCGGTTACTAATTTTATCACGAATTTTAGGTACGTAAATAAATATTGAAAGAATACAACTTGTGCATCGCACACGGGCGGCTAACCGATGGAATCGAAAGACGACACTTCCGACCGTCACTTGCCAATTACTACAATTATTGCTGATTTCATCTCTAGATAGCGTCCCGCCAAACATTTGTTTTTTCCTGAGAGATTTAAGTATTCTATAAGATTGAAATATTGATGAAGTTTGTGAAACTCAACAACCTTTTATGGAGGAAATCTCTGCGAATTCCGTGAACTATCCCCCGATGTATGTTTGGTCTTACATATATCTCGGTCTTCCATGGAACCCCATCTCTAGTGATCGATAATACCTAATAGGCTAATTTTTCGAATAGCTGATGGTAAAATCATTAACGTGAGTGGAAAAAACAACAATAAAAGAAATCTGCAATTTAGAAAAATAAATATTTTTACTACACGATTTGTTTGTATTATTACTGAGAAAAAGTAGTAACATAACGGAGAGGATATGGAGGCATATCACGCCCACAAAACATAAACAAGGAGAAAATTTGGAAAATAATGTGTATCCTTTCGAACCACCCTTCTTTCAAAAGATACACAGCAAAAGCGGAAGAGCATTATAAAAAAATCACAAAGAAAACTTCCTATGAAACGATTTGAACGTTTGGTGGTTTACTTTGAGAATGTGATTTCACAGCTAAATTGCGAATTATTTTATTTTTATTCCGTATAAAAGTTTCTTAAGTGAAAACGAGCATTTCTAATTCAAAAACATATGCATACGATGTACACAAGCCAGGCCATGCCGCTGAGTCTGGAAACAACCACCTCAGGAACGTCTGTAAGGGAGTGTGTACCCAAAATATTATTTCTTCCTTTTACGCTTGCCGGTTCATATGCACATAAGCGTAAACTGCGAGAAAGTTATACACAATATTATCTGCAGTTATCGAATAATTCAGATGAACGGGTAAAATTACTTCGGAAAAAAGAAAAGTAAGTATTTAGCCTTTCCTCTAAATGCCACGTGTGGTACCTATACGTAAGTAAGTACGAGACCGCTTTCTTCGTATGATTACTAACCACATTTTGTTTTAAAGCTTCAAATACGTAAAACTCGATCACTGTTTTTATAAAAATCAATGCATATCGACAGCTCTGCCTTAGCTCGAATCACACGCATTTCATTAAAATATATTTCCCTACATTGTAACTAAAAAGCCGCGATCTATAAACAGACCTCCGTGTATGGTACACTAATGTTGCGCAAATATCTCTTAAAGGGAAGAAACAGCCGAATATTACCCAGAGGAATTCAAAGGATGGCAGCAGTGATATTGTGAACTCTCTTCATCGAACAAATAAAATTAACTAACCATTGATTTGATCACATTCCACAGGGATGCACCTTCAGTTCAAATAAAAGTAAGAATAGCTTTCAAACATTTGAATATCGATCAAGTAATAGTTTTGCAATAAAAACCGTTTTATTTCACTGATCTCTAAAACCGAAGTCGATCACAAAACGCTGTATGACAAAGAAGCATTTTCTGAAGTTTTACAATACATCTTTAAGGCGTTGCGGGAGCATTTTCGACATCCCCAGGTAGAATGTTTCATAACTAACAGTTGGTCTTATAAATTATTTCCTGATCCAGACCGAAAAATGCGAGATCAAAAAAAGTATATTCGTGACTAACTCGAAGAAAAGAATTGTATTTTTCACGCCCTACAAACATAAGAACATTCTGGACCAACTGAAAAGTTAAAAAAAATCTGGAATGAGTTATTATTTGTCTTTGGACACAAATTAACATTTAGGAAACCTTCTAACAGTGGTTATTGGAGATTTGTTTAAATAAACCTCCATTAGTTCTTGGTAATGATTGTTAATACTTTGTTCCATGGTTTCTCAGATGTCTTAAGGTCATCAATGTTAACAAGTTCCAGTATGGCACAATGAAAATGCAGAGATCGGAACCAGTAAAACAGGAACCTTAAAATGAATTATGAAATATAAAAATGTTATTGAACTGTTCTCTTCCGTGATGTTGAAAGAAACGATGCTTAGTAATTTTCACAGTAACTAGTCGATTGATAAACCTACTGCGGAAATTACAAAGCATCCTTTCTTTTAACATGTGTGTTGAGTTCCACAAAGTTACGCCTGAACATAGTAATTTTATCTTCCGTGATTATTGGTTGTTTCTCTTTCAACATCAAAGATAAAGAAAGTCGTAAAAGCAAATTTCTCAGAAACGGATAATGAAAACTTCCTATCAATATATTCCACAAATATAAGCGCATAACGCGATATTTAATCAAAAATAAGTAGGTAGAAGATAGCCAATTAAAAAGTTATGTATTAATCAGTATGGAAAAATAACATTATAGTAATCAGAAAATGATTCCAATGAATTAAAATCTGTAATAAAGGAGAAGAATTAATTATGGTTATCGAAAAAATCTTTTCCAGGCTAAGGCAAAAAAGGAAATTGTATTCAAAACTAACATTGATGCTAATTTTTTGCTAAAAACTTTAATAGCATGATGATCTTTTGGATTAAAAAAAATAATTAAAAATAAAATACTCCCAATAATATAATTGAATTGGCAACATGATAATGTAAATTTGATATTGAAAGGCGTGACTTCCTGGAAAGACATTATAGAATGAAAACACTTTGTATTTTTCCACAGGAACTTTTAATTGGGCAATTAAAATTTCCTGTGGAAATTACAAAGTGTTTTCATTCTATGATAATGTAAAATAACTTCCTGTATATCTCCGCCTTCACACCTCTTACCAAGTTCCCTACCAAATGTAAAGTATTCCTAAAAGTATAAAAAATGACACTGAATTTCTATTTTCCTATTAGTGCGACACTCCCATTTCAAAAGGATTAGAACCCGCAACGTGGAGAAAGTTTAATCTTGTGATTTTTAATAGGCAGAGTAGTTGTAATTTGAAAAGTAATTCGACAGCTAAGGTCATTTTGCACGTGAGCCCCCACCCCGTGGGGGTGTACCCATCGAACCCGGGACCGCTTTCACCGAAGTCGAACGCGTTATGGCTATCCGAAGGCTCTTTATAGGCAGACCCATGAGCGGGATTTAGTAAAGAACAGTCTTCGTGCTGCACTTTAACATCTATTAACCGATGAAATGCAATATTTTCGCACTATCTGCCCATCTTTGTCTAATTCATCCGTGAGCAGAAAGTAAAAATGTATTTGGAGTTTATGTACCGTTTGGAAATTAAACCATTGAGACCAGCTGCCATCTCAGAATCGTCGATTTTATGTGACCTATCATTACTTTACCAGAGGTGAAATTTTACCAAAGGGGATACATAAATCCAATTTTCCAAAATAATTTAAGGGAGAATTCCCCGAAATATGAATTACTGAAGTAATCATCAACATATCACGAGTGAGGAGGAGCTTTTCAATATAAAAGAATGTTACTTTGATTCCGTTGTATGTGTCACACTGACCTTAATAATTTATTACTAGAGCAGAATCTATTAGTGACAATAGTTAATCACGCAATAAATATACGCTTTAGTCATATGTAATCAGCCAGATAAGTCATTGACTTTAAATTCTTGAAATCAAATTTTTCATTTAATTACATAAACTAAAGATAATATATAGACGATTTGCTGATTATTTTCCTCACGAGCGAAATTTATATCATAAGTACACTTAGAAGTAAAAAATGGTAAAATAATAAGGAAAGTCTTTATTGATTCTCCATGGAAGTAATATGCTTCAATAAAATTGATAAAAAATCTAACAACTATTCACAAGTATTTTCTGATAACTTCCCTTACTTAGAGACGAACAGGAAAACATTAACCTGCGATCAGAACATGTATAAAAAATGGTATTTCAGGTATAAAATGACAACTTTGACAAAAATTTTAAAGAAGAAGATAAAAACATGGTAGCACATAAAACTCCCATCAAGATCAGTGCTTCATCACCATCGCGTGATGAGCATCTTCGGTCTTCATTACCATCATCATCTCAGGTGGATGGGACATCATCATCTCAGGGGGATGGGACATCAACATCTCAGGGGGATGGGACATCATCATCTCAGGGGGATGTGGCATCACCATCACTGCTCCCTTTTTCATTGCTTCTCCCATCTGTTTTGCGTCTTCCTTCATTTTCTTCTCCACCATCTTCATTACGTCCTGCTGGGCTTCCTCTCGGTGAACGGTGGCTTTGTAGCCGTTGATGTGATCTGCAGTGTAGTCCACAGTTCTCTTACTGCCGTCGGGTTCTGTCACAGAGTAGCTGCCGGTGACAGTCCCATCCTTAGCACGGGACTCATGGGCGGACTTCTGATCTCCACTCTTCTTGTCATCTACTTCGTAAGAGTACGAATATTCTGGGTTCGGGTCATAAGATCCAGCGTCGACAACCTTCACGGAGGGAGCATAGCTGATAACTGGAGGTGCTACAGCATATTTCGGTAAAGCGATGGCTGGGGCCACACCGAAAGACACTTTGGATGGTGCTGAGACGTAGGAAACTGTATGAGTGGGAGCGAAAGCAATCTTGGGTGCTGCAGCTGGTAGGAAAACTTTCGGCAAAGCCGGCGCAAAATGGACGGCAGGGGCTGCGGCGAAGGAAATTTTGGGTGCGGCAGCAGCGTAGGTCAGCGCTGGTGCGGCAGCGAAAGACAGTTTTGTAGCAGGAGCAGCATATGAGAGTGCCGGAGCAGCATATGAGAGTGCCGGAGCAGCAGTAAGAACCTTCGCATACTCGATCTTGGGAGCGGCAGCGGCGTAGTAGGAGTATGCAGGTGCAGCAATTTTAGGTGCAACAGCAAAGCTAGGTACGGTAGCTAGAGTCAGTTTAGGAGCAGATACGTAAGAGATGGCAGGATGTTCCAGTACACCGGCATAAACCATAGCCAGAATGGAGGTCAAAACGAGCAACTGAAATCAAAACAATCAAAAGTAGTCATTAAATAACTCACTCTGGGATAAATTTAGTTAATATCTCAGTTTATAAGACGGCAGGTGGCCCCAAGTGTACCCGATTCGTATTATCACAGGAGACCAAGACCTCATCACATAAAAATTAGGAAATTTAAAAATTATAAATCCCGTAAAAATTATAATCCCGTAAAGCCTTCCGTAACCTAAGACTTTAATCCAAAATCTAAGCCTCTACAATTAACGGTAATGGCTATTTCACCGAAAACTGCCTGCGGAGGATATAATCCAAGTACTATTGCAGTAAATGAATCATGATATTTTGCAACTTGCAAACGTTTACACCAAACGCCTTACAGCGAGTTGTGATACAAAAGTGAGACGATAAGGTTGAACGTTCTCATACCTTGTGAAGCATCTTGTCTGTGTTGGTCCTTTCGCTTGAAGCACTGAGTGGGAACTGATGAATTTACCCCGGGGCAGCTCTCCTTTTAAATGTCTGCCTAAAGGGTTCTCTTCCACAACCGAGGAGTTGGATAGGCAGAGCGGTCGGAACCCGGAATTCCAAATCGAAGCGAGTAGTATGTAAATTGATCGAAAAAGGCTGATAAACATCCCAATTTGGGAGGAATCAATTGCGCTAATGATGGAACGCGGACTTCGAAGTAAATTGTGACACTTTCGGATCCCATAACGTTCCAGCTGGGGCAGGGTTACTCCTTATGCGATGATGCAGTAAATCAGATACATAGAAGAAAACGGTCGAAGGCTGCATTTAATTGAGAAGTCTCTTAAACGCGTACGGGTATACGACTTTGCCGAGAATGTGGGTTGCCAGGTTACGCCGAAGGAATTTGCGGAAGCAATTCCAGGATTAAAGAATCTGCAGATATCGCTACGCCGAAAAGTAAACATATCAAAAACGTGAAGCCATGGCGCATTATGGGGAATTTTCATAGCAGATTCATTATCAATTGACCATCTCTGGAATAACCAAACGTGGGGTACCCTCATATTCATTAGAATATGAGTACGAGGAGAACGAGTTGAAATGGAGATGCGCCATCGAGAGCAACAAAATGTGTCGGGCTCTATATGGACTCAGGAGGAGTCGAGAAATGAAGCCATTTTAGTCGATGAGTCCCTGCATAAAAGACTCGCCTCGTTGGTAATGATGCCACAGAGACGAGCAAGTGAACGCTTCTGGAAATCTGCTGCACATCCTTTGGGGGAGGAAATGACGAATACGGCTCTCCAAAGGAAGACACTTTGCTTAACTTAGAACACCTTCTTTCTCATGCGGACTTCGAGTTTGCGATTTCATCACAAGTGAAATGAAGTAAAATATACGGCCTTTTATCTGAGCTTCTCGTTTGGAAAAAAGGTATTTCACCATGAAAAAATCACGCAAAACCTCCCTCCGAAAAACCTTCAAAAATTCACTGAAAAATATTCTTCTACCGTACCTAGAGATATTTCATAAGTGAAGCATGACATTTTGATGCATTTCAAATAATATACTTTACAAAACTGAAGCCAAATTCATCCTTGGTTCTTACTTTATCATCTCAAAATAAACAAATTTCAATTCATGAAATTCGTTTTTTTTTATCGCGGACTCATATCTACTTCCTACCAAGATTTCTGTTGTAATTGTACTTTCATTAGCACCATAATAATGCGCAGGTTTTTCACACCCCCCTTCTCTGAGGGTGTTTTCCTGCTGTGGATATTTTTTCCTAAGATATCACCTTAGGTTTTTTTTTTACATCCACTCCTTCTAAAGTTTTCCTCTCTATTTCTTTTCACCTACACACAAGTCTTTATGTACATAAAATCATTGACGCAAGGTTAGATGGAAGAAGAGACTTTTCAGTCTCAATCTCGCCTTTAATAAAGACCTTATTATTATTATTATTATAGACTTTATGCGAGAAAAACTATTAAAATTTCCATGAAATAATATTACAATACTCCTGTCTTTTATAACGAAACATATCAAGCGATATTTGGTGGAACATCTCCATAATTCTTAATAAATTCCTGTCTTTTGATGAGACCATGGCTACCTTTGATAATATCTTGGATGCGAATGCTTTATCAGCAATTATAAAAAAATTCTGGAAATTGAAACGGAATAATAGAAGAATCACTCAATTTGGTGGAAAGTCTACTCAATGTTTTCAACGGATCTCATAACAAAAACATTACTTGTACGAGAAAAGATATACGTTACAGAAGCATTACTTAATTGACAGCGAGATCAGCATGTGTAACCATAAGTTTTCGAATAAATAGCAATACAACTTAATCCGCAGCTGCGAATACCGTAGTTTGACTTATGACCATAAATACAGAAGAAGTGTTATATCACCGATGGGAAAGTTTTTTAAAGCAATTGCAGTTTTCCTGTACGCTTGAATATTCCAATGTGACCTTCAATCTACTTGGAAGCTAGTTAAAGTGAAAATTAACCGAAAGTATCATCAAATGTAATCTAAAGCACTGCTTAGTAGCCCCAGAATTTACCTTGAATTTTAAAAGCAAATATTCTATCAACCAAATTGTTTTTATGGAGTGACCCATTTTTAATTTGCCATGTTGATACTTTATTAAAATAGTCAGTCGTTATCAAACTACTATATCAAAGTAAATATATAGAACTCATACTTGAAAAGAGGAAAAATTAACTAGTTTTTATAAACACTGAGCTGTTATCTGAAGTTGCAAAGCACAGCTTTCAATTATTGGGGTTCTGTTAATTTTTATTTATGACTAATGTACACGGATGAGATAATTTTCCAGCAATGAATGTCAATCGGAAATAATTTTTTGCCGTTCCACATCATCTAATATGATATGCTAACAGAACTTGACGTAAAATTGACAATACGTGCGGCGACTTGGGATTACTCGAAGTTACTTTCGGATGATTAAATTAAGTAACAACATTTCCTTCATACTATTTCGTATAAATTCATGTCTTAATTTCAGATTAAATTTCTTCAATCGAAAAGACCGTTAATTACCTCTCGCAATAAACTCAAGCGATACATTTCTTCGAATAGGCTTCCAGATTGCACAGTTCCACTAATAGACCCGAACGGGACCTAGCTTTCGATGACCGAAAAGGACTTTAATGGATATGAGCTCAAAAGGCGACCCTAAATAGATGAAAGAAAGGGTTCAAAAATGTGATTATCAACAGAAGATAGCTATGGAGTTGAATTCATATAAAACTGATATTTAGGGTTGGAGCAAAAGAGAAAAATATTATACAGAGAAATGAAGGGAGAGAGGAAGAAATCTATTGCTCCCGTTTGACGAGTTCATGCGAGTCACGTAGCTTTCACGGGTCATACTCTCTCTGAATGGGGAATAGAAACGCCGCCCAATAATGATACTTCCGCATTACCTCCCACTGGCCCTTCTCTTCTGATATCGTCGATTTAGGTACGTGGGCCACTCCTTGGGACACTCATTTCTTCCGAAACCGGAAGGGGATTCGTAAGGACCCGAAGTGTAGCGCGACATCCATGACAACGCTTTAAATGAAAGTAAAAGGCGAAAATTCACGAGGGCGAGTTTAATGGCAAAAGATTGGTCTCACTCCTTTCGTAGCGACTCTGCTCGCTCATCCAGTTTAGATATCATCTCCTCCTTATCCAAGAGGTGAGCGAATCTTATCCACCAATTTGAGGACTTAAATTTGATTCACGAAGAAGGAAGACACATACAATGACTCGAATACGTAATTCGTCGGAAGTAGAAGTCTAAGAATTTGAAGTTTAAGGTCGTGAAATGAAAACGAAAATCCAAACATCGAGGAGAAAAAATTAACCTCATTGTAAAATTTTCTTATTCTAGATAAAATAAAGGTCACGATTATTCAGCTTATATACGTAGGCGCGATTAAATATTTTAAAACACTTTAATATCAAGCCATTTATTAGAAACAGAGGCATGACAAGCATAAATATAGAATAAACTCATAATGTACATACAATTTCAACAGTGAGAAAAACATAAGGTATTGATTAATATATAAAAAATAACAACAAGGAACTGATCAACAAAGTGCTTAACAACAATGCAGTACAGATGAGGCGATAATCCATAAAAACACGATCGATGCAGAAACTTATAAGGAGATAAACACTCACGCGCACTTGGAAGCAGTTAATAATGATGAGCAGGTGCAAGCAGGCATTCAAATCACCAAAACATTCACTCATTCAAATCTCTCATTCTCTCTTAAGCGATGAAAAGTAAGCTACAACTTCCACCGTTACTTTTGTACGTCACGAATTCCGAGACAATGGTATGTATCCTCAAAGGAGGTGCATAAACACCATTACCACAGGAGATGATTAACTGCAGAAACGGCTTCAGGATGAAAGGAAGCAATAGGGAGACAGCGTTTACGAGTGACAGATTTTTGGATAATGGATAAAGATTGATCATCAAAATACTCGGAGAACAGGCTTCACGGCCAATGCAGCCGGAAGGACTCTACCGGGCACTGCGGCCACGGCCGGTTGTGGAGCAATCACCACTGGTTCACGTCGTACGACCGCGTTGAATCCGTTGATGGGATCAGCAGCATAATTCACGGTCCTGACGAGGCCATCTGGTTCCACTAAGGAATAGGTTCCGTACACGACGTCTCCAGATCGAGTCTCGTGCTGTCTTTTGTGGTCGCCGGTCAAGGCGTCCGAAACTCCGTACGCAAAAGTGTACTGAGGATTGGGGTCGTAGTGAGGATCGATGGCTGCGACGGCGGGTGCCACGGCCACGGCACCGGGTGCCACTACTCTGCCCAGAGCGGGCACTAAACCTGCTTCAGCCAACGCAAACACGGCACAAACGCCAAACAGAAGGATCTAAACGGAATGAATTGGTGTGTTTTAAAATATTTGGATATGATTACCACTGTCGATCATATTGAGGGAAGGAATATGTTTAGATTTGATTGTCAGACGAAAAGTTTAAAGAGCAAAATTAAGGAATGATGCATTAAAAATTATGTTACAATTTACGAAGGAATAGTTTATTAATGATAGCCAATTTTGAAGCCAATTATTACTCAATTTTCAGATGAAACAACATAGGCAATTTGCGTTGAGTTATTCCGCATCAAGATTTGAAAATTTCCACGATAATGTATATTGACATATATTTAACGACAAATAAGAGGAACATTTTGATTGCAAGCTGAAAGAGATCTAAACTGTGTAAAATTGGCATGGATATCAAGAGAAATTCTTAGAAAGATTCAAACGATTTTCTTCTTCTAATGAACCAAGGGTGGCTGATACCAATTAGTTTCTAATGCGTAACTAAGTTTGATGCATAGAGCATTACCTTGCAAATCATGGCGAATCCTTTAGACGGAACGGTGAAAGAGATACGGAGGTATATCCCAACGAGAAGCTCTAGCCAACGAATCAGATACAATGTGTGCGGATGTATCGGAAGAACCTCTTTATATATCACAAATCGAAGAGGGCTGTATGAATGATGAAGCAACAAGGAAATGCGTGTATTGGGGAAGGAGTCGAGTGAGGAAGAGCGGTCGGATGCGGAAGATAGTCCCAAAGACGCCGTGGGTGCCGCAAAGAGAAGACACGAACGATTAGATTTGTGGGCGCGCCTTTACATGGAGACATTTCAAAATCAATCACCGTTCGCACGATTTCGGACGTGGACGCACACAGTGATGTGAAATTCAACGAGAGAGTTGTGCGAAGAGAAAGAGAAACATAACGACATAAGCCACGTTGATACGATCGTTAAATGTTTCCATTGGAGAAATGGAACGAGATATACGATCGGAAGCGGAGGGAATTCGGCAGGTCCGCGGAAGGAGGCATCGAAAGTGAAATGGACTCGGAGAGCGGATGCATTTTCAAACGAAGCACGGAGGAGCGGAAGAAAGGAGAAAGGGAGAGGAAAGGGAAAGGAGGACGTGTTTCAGGACATCAAAACACATGGGAGGAAAGACGACCGAAAAAATGGCACAAATATTAAAGAAGATATCCCTGTCAAGGCCTGGACAGAAGGTGATGACAACAAACCCGAAGATATTAAAATATTTACATTGGAAATAATAGTAAATAATTAATTCAGCTGGCAGTTTCATCTGACAGATAATAAATGAATTTTAATTCATAACCTTCGAACCAATTTGTAAAATGAAAACGTATACCGTCGAGAACTAAGCCAGAAAAAGAAGATTATTTTAAACACAGGAAATGCTAAAAATTGTCTTTTATCATTGGTTTATTATGAAAAATAATATTCTACTATATTAATCTCATTTTTATTTTATTTGTGAGTTAAAAATGACAGGAAATTCAGTTTTATCAATTTTCGCTTTTACAGCGCAAAGACGCAACTTTTCCGAAAGTTTTTTGCTTAATATTTCCAATTGCTTTACCAAATGGAAAACTTATAAACCTATGTAGCTAAAGATCAGTTAATCCAGTGTCAAAGAGATTTAATTTGAGTAGAATTGACGCAACAGAATAGAATCAAATACTTCACACCTTGCATTTTATTACTTTTCGCTTTTCTGTCGTTAGATAAAAATCTTCTAACTCATCCCACTGCCTAGCAACTAATATTTTGGAAATTCACCGAGATATATTTCTTCTTAAATTTATGAGCGCTGTGTTTGGCTTAATAAGTTGGAAATCAATGGGCTTACTATTTTGAATAAAAGACACATTACACTTTATTTTACTTCAATGGTTCCATTGATTATAAAAATCGCAAGCTAATTGACATTCCCTCAACTTCACGATACGGAAATAGAATATTTTTTAAAGATCTAAGGATATTATGCTATTTTACAACCGAAATAGATCTTCGTAGAGACCAATTTTGAAATGCTTCTTGACCATTTCAAATCTAATCCAGATTTAGGATCATCACGCTAGCTACCGCATCTTGCCCCTTGTGAAGATTTGCACTTCCAATAATCACGGTTTACTTAAATTTTTCTATGGAACAAGCGATTTAAATTACTTTACGCTGAATTTTCTGGATGATGAATATCTTATCTTATACCCACCCAGACTTGTGTACAAAGTACAAGTATTCAACGCGTAAAGCTATACTTAAGAAACTAAGCGACATCATTACGTAAAATATTTACATATATAGTTATCTTTCAATACAATATAATACGCATTATTCATGAATATTTCTGAATTTTCATAATATCTTTTAGTGTTGGCGGTATTTAATCTAAAGTGAAGTAAAACAGAATATCTTTGTCATTAGGTATCTAAAAAATAATCAAGCAAAAACTGAAAATTCGGGCGATATAATACAGAACATAAGTTTTCGGATATTTGAAAAACTTCTTTAATAACTATGCGGTGCATAGATTGTAACTCTTTTACATATTATCAATGCCCTTTGCAGATGTAATAAAAATATATGTATTTCTCTAAATATTCCCCCGCATTCCAAAAAGTCTGTAGCGCATTCTAAAAAGTCAGTAGTAGAGATAATGAATTAAAAAAATAATATTCTTAGTTATATGACAAGCTCATTGGACAGAAAGTGTAAACATATTGCCTTTGGAGAAATTACGAAAACCCATATAAGTCTTTAAATAATTAAAGAAAACAGTTGCCAGTTGAAAGAATTTGCGAGATAGTAAATATCGAGTGACCAACTTTCTAGGTTTAGTTTTTGACTTATAAAAAATACATGCTTTGAAGATCATTCACCGCGCCATTTAAACTGATTTCCTTAAAAGCAGAACCACTTCTTAACGGAGAGGCACAGAAGACAAATAACGGCTATAAATCCTATCAATTGCACGACTTAAAAAACCAAGAACCTTATTTTTCGTCAAGTGTCCAAGAAAGTCGAAGTACACCCTTTAGGACTTAGACAAGGAACTTTGGCCCAATTCATTTAGGGAACTTCATAAAAAGTACTCGCCGAGAAGATTTTTGGAACGAAATACGAATGCGGTATTTCATCCGCGGTATATACGCTTTGCAAAGGAATTAAATACCTACATGGGCAATCGTCTACGGAGAAAAATGCGATAACAAGCCACCCGCTATGGAGAAAATGCAATAACATCGGAAAAGGATAAAAACGAGGGATGGACATGGAAATATATACGGTGCTAAACTTGATGATGCAAGATTTCTTGAAAAAAGGCTTCGCAAAAGCTGCTTTTTTAGGTTACCAAAAGGATCTCAACGGATGCAGACCGGTGCAGTAGGGAAAAGATAAATGTTGCATGTGAAACAAGGCCTCGAAATGAATTAAGGTTTCTCATATTAGGGAGGAGAAGATGGAAGGAATGGGTGCGGGGGAGGAGAGGCGCAGCCAGCGAGAATGAAAAGAGTGTGGGCAAGTAAGGACTGGGAGAGAACAGAAGATATAAAAAGGGACCTAAAGACAGAGGCGTCACTACGGTTTCTGCTCCTAAGCGATCAGTTCCATAGGAAACCGCTCTTGCAAAACGAGACATTCGTTCGGGCCCTTCCGCTAATACGCACCGCTTATTTACTATTATAATCCTTAACGTAGGGGTAGATTTAGAATTGGTGCTTCTTTAAAAGTCATATAATGTAATGATCCCGGTAGAGTCGTCAGGGTTTATAATTTCTTCGCTGTTAGAGATAATAGTATCATCATATTATTAGAAGCAATCACACAAACAATATACACAAAGCGAACGTAAATTTTTGTTAGGTTTGGGAGCAATTCAATTCAGAGGTGGATATTGTACAGTGGAGAATTTTCGTGAAAATAATGTGTGTCACAAGGATCAGGGAAAGGTATATACCATCTTCCCAAGGAGTCGACGACCTGGGTTCGAGTCCCAGTCATGTCAATAATTTTCGGATCTGTTTATCCATGAGAATATATATATGTTATGAAATTTAATATCTTTTTAGAGGCACATTAGATTTTAGAGGCATAAATAGCTTCAGGAAGTTAGCGACGCTTTGAAAAGCACGCGATTTTCATTCAATTTAAGTTACAATAATATTTATATTATTATTTAATTATGATCCATCAAGTTGTATATGCCTCCCATAATAAATATCAAAATTAAATAACAACAATCCATGAATACTTCCAAAGGCGAATTTATTACATTCAAAACTGGAAATACGATTTTAAATTCAGGTCAGCATTTTCATATTCTTCAGCTTCCTTTAATCAGGCGGGAATTTTTCATGCACAAAATATGGTAAAACAGTAGACTAGCGTAGAATAGGAACATCAGAAGTAAGCTTTGAAGTCGATTTGGAAATGCCGATCCAGCACATGGAGCTCTTCGAAGGTGTACGTCGTACGAATGTAGAATTGCTTTCGCTCATCGAATCTCGGTTCCGTCGCATCGCATCTCCGCCTCGTTCAGTTGTTCAAGGCGTTGTTCCTTTGAGCCGCTGCGGCCGCTGCCACTGCCTCCAGAGGGCTGTCTCTGCGGATGACCGCCTGGAAACCATTTTCGGGACTGGCCACGTAATACACGGTCCTGCGAGTGCCATCTGGTTCCACGACGCTATAGCTTCCTTTGACGACGTCTCCGGTTCGAGTCTCGGTCTGGGCCTTGGTGTCGCCGGTCTTGGAGTCGCTCACGTCGTAAGAGAAGGAGTACTGAGGCGTAGGATCGAAGTCCGGTCTCGCGGCCTCCAGTGACTTAACCGTGGCCGTCGCTTCGGGGACGACCGCGGCCTTAGAGCAGACTGCCATTAAGGCGAAAAGGGCGATAGCGAACTGCAAAAGGAGCTTTAGATGAAACAGAGGGAAAAGCAGCATAGTGTGCGCACATCTCAACGTAACGGAAACGCAAAATTAATTAAGCGATTGAATTGCTCTGGTCTCGATTAGAAACAAATTCAGGTAGATAGGCTTTCGCACGAATGAAAAGATAATTATTTTAATATACTCATAAATAGGATAATTTATCCTTCGGCAGAAGCTCCACTTTTAATATATTGAGACAACAATGAAAATAAAAAAGCTGTCAAAGATTAACAGGGTCTTCTTTAAAACTAACTCCTAAATCACATATGATAACGGCGAAGGACAGGTAGAGAACATGTGTATGATTTATAGAAGGATTAAAATCTATTTATGAGATTCTCTTTACTTATGGCGGTACATTGTTCTAAAACGTTACCATATATATTACTAATTATGCATTCAAATAACTTAGTGACAGAGGGTCCTAATAAGTAACTTATAAATTTCATTTAAAAATTATACCTTACAATTAATCTCATGATTGAGTTATTGCCCACGCCAGCATTGAGAGAGAACAACGCGCCTATAAAGTTAAAGAGTAATAGAGAATATTATGATGCAAAATGGTAACTTTTAGGAGTACACGTCGCTCAAGTCAAAAGAGATAATGCAAATCAATTTGAAAAGCCCAATCATTCACAATCTCCGATCAAAGACTTATAAAACGATTGGCAAAAAATATGACGTAACTAAAATTTGAAATTGCGTCAACGCATTTTCACCGCTACCGATGAAATGGGCCAAGAGTGAGGCGCGCCAGCATTAATCACTTGCCAGCTATTGTGACTCCAACGCCAAGATAAGTCTACGAGACGAACCCGAATCCTACGGAGATGTTACCTTGATAGACATGTCCAAATCCGTTTCGTTGCACCGATGAGAATGGTTACGGGTCCTTCCCTCAGCAGACGTTTATAAAGGAAAATATTACCGTTATGACAGATGAGAAAGGATTAACAGGAATGGCAACGGAGGGTGGAAATCGAGATGAACAGTGGCTTTTGCGGGAAGACAGATGCGATATACGAATAGCGTGGACGAGATCCGATACGGAAGAGGATGGCTAAGAAGGAGCAGATTTATTCATACGCGGATAAGAAAGCCTCTTCAGAGGCACGTACACTCCACTCAATGTCCTTACGAAGATTACGCAACCCAAGGTCGCGAAGAAGTTAACGTATCCATTGCAGTGTTTATTGCATTGCTGAGGCTTTGTGACCTCGTCTCCGTATTTGCCGCTGCACTAGAGTGAGATGAACGTACCCTAAGTAAGCGAGTCTTTCCATTTACATTGCTAATTTGTAACAGACTGCAAAATTAAAAGCTTACACTATTCGGCTGAGTTTGACAGTACTTGTGCGAATATTCAGCTCTAAGGAATCTAGTTAAAAGAAGGTTATGGTGGAACAAAATGCGAATTACTAGATAGCATCTCTAGTAGTCCATCGAACGTCGAAAACGCTGCTTTTCATTAGTTTAATATGAAAATACCTCGGAGAAAACTAATTTGACTAGCTAACTTTACTACTCTTACTAGTACTAATTCGTACTCAATAACAATTTCCTCTTTCGTATGAACTGGAAGAACAAATCATCAGTTTCAAAATACAGAAGATTTCTTATTATAGTCAACACCAATACGAGTGACTTTTTGGAAAATCGTAGAGAAAAAAGTAGGAACACTTCATCTTCCCGCTGAGATTAATGCAGAGACTTGTTTCATGCTAACCCAATTATTTAATAGTTAATCACCTACATACAAAAAATACATATATAAAGTTTCTATTTCAATTAAAGTTAGGGCGGATCGTATACTTCGTCAGTTATGGATATTAGGTGACAACTCAATACATTTAACAGATCAAAGTTAAACTTTCTATTTTAAAATTCTCCTTGAAGACAATTTAATTCGTTTTTCCTTCGGTGCTCTCGTATGCACAATTATCTTTGCATTGAGTTTTTCATTATTTGTTTAGTTTTAATCAAGATTAATTAAGATTTAATTAATCAAGATTTCAAACAGCATTTGGAATTTTCTGTTACGTATCATATAGGAGAAAAGTTCTTAATCTCTAAGAATTCATTAATAATGTTTTAAAAGATATTTCTGGTACCGATAATGAAAGTTTCTAGAAATTCCCCACGAAGCTACCGGTCTTTTGGATAATGACTATGTGACTTACAAAATTGCCAACATTATGAGTTAATTCCAACACTGAGTTTATTACCGATTTATTGAAAATAACGAATTAATCATGATTAAATACTGCACCAGCTGTTAAACCGTTACCGTTAAACATTCATGAGCAGTTGCGAAATCAGTAGCAATTGAAACGCAACTTCTAAGCTTTAAGCCGTTAAGAAAAAAAAAAATAT
>KZ308408.1:78443-153608 GCA_000376725.2 Ladona fulva | reverse complement strand
ATATATATATAATTTGGCGAAAAACAAATTCATGTTCATTCATGATGGTTTTTGTCACATTTTTGGCAGAGGTTTTCTCAAATTTTCCGACAATGTGAAATCATGATATATCTTTTATTCCTTAGCAACTTTGCCCGCAGCTATTTCATCGCGAATAGCAAACACACAAAATATTGTAGTTTCCATTTTTATTAATCGAAGAGTACTCGCAATCCATATACAATTAATAATTTCTCTTATAATTCGCAGGATATATCAGCAATACCACCCAGGAAAGCTGTTCTTTTCAAGATGGAATGAGGACACCTATTTATACATATCGGAGAACATTTGAAAAAATCCATCAAACAAATCACCTCTTAGAAATCTGGAAGAAGGCCTTTATTCATCACAAGAGATATTCTTATCAAGGAAAATCAACACTGTATAAAAAGGAGATATTGATGAAATATGTATGAAAAATTATACATTTTTCATACATATTTCGTAAAATTGTAAAGTAAAAATCTCTTGGGATGCAATCACATTAATTACACATTAAATCGCGCCTTTTTGCCTATATGCAAACATGTCATGCCTGCAGTGTCAATTGCAAAGAATTACCTTGTCAATTGTCAAGATATTTAAACAATAAGCTCGAATAAGCTTTCTACTCCCATTGAAAGGGGTTACACATAATCGGATTAAATAACGGAGGAAATTTTTTTCAGAAATATTTTCGAATATAAAGAAAAGCATAAAGATGATCTGAAGCTCACGAAATCGCAGTACTTCGAAATATTTAACTTGTCGCAAGATTAAGAAATTTTCTCTGCTTGAACGATATTTTAGACTAACGCTTGAAGCTTTGGATCTCATCGATATGCTTAGGCAAGTAAATTTGTTTCGTAATGAGATTCTTAAACTTTAAATATCTGTAGAGTATTTTGCATCAAACTTTTAGCTGTCTTAAGAATGGAAATAAAGTAATATTGATGCGGGACATGTGATTCTCAAAGGTAACTAACTCTCTTTTCATAAATGGAGTCTACAGCTTTAAAGGTCGATCGACGACCATCCAGAGATTTGAATCCTCCAGCTTCCAGTGGATAATGTAGAGAATAAGAACAGACTTCCGGCGTCCTTCAATAAGGACGATTTTACACGCATATGCCTAGGAGTAATATGCGCAATCACTTTCCAGTTTTCAACTTAAGAGGGCAGCACGGTTCCCACTACTTTCTCTGCATTCTCTAGCGAACGCGGGGGATGCTTTTGCCCGGGGCGGTCACTGCGACGTCGGCTCCGGTTACGCCCAGGGAGAGCGAACGCCCCGCCAGGGGACACTGCACTGAGAGAACGAAAAGCGACGCACGCATGCGGTTGGTTGGCTAATACGAGATGGCGAACCTTTGACGCCTTCCTTTGGGCAATCTGCGAAAACTCAGTCAACTAAACTTAACGCACACCCCGAGAGAGGCACTCTGCAATTTATTTGCTCTATCATGGTAGGTAAGTATGCAACAGAATTGAAAATATCTCATATCCGTCATAAAAAACATATTAAGTACAATGGAACTTCTTCCTCCATGTCTCTCGTTCTCGCGATTTTATGTGTCTGATCTTCGGTTCTTTGCTTTTTGTATTCATTTTCTACATTATTTTATTTCTTAATACTTTTTGTCACAATAATTACACCCCTGCTTCGCATCATATCTATAGAGCCCTTTTATTCGTTTCCTCTAATTGTTTCACTCTTTCATCCACAACCTTTTTCGACTTTACGCCTCCGTATTCTACTAGTTACCAGAATTCGTCACCGCCGAATTTTCTCACTTTTCTACACCACATGCCGCTGGAAATATACACACCTTCGAGAGATATAAAAGGAAGACGAGAAAAGGACGATGCACGTTTTTAGGTGCATGGGTAGATCCGATTTTTGTAACCAAGGATAGAGAGTTCCATAATATATACAACCGCTAAAGAGAGGCTAAGTAATTCTTGTAGCAAAACAAGAATTACATAAAAAGAGAGGAATAAAGAGCAACTATAAAGTTGAGGACGAAACAGTGGATTTCGATAACTGCAAATAATTTAGTAAACGAGTGAAGAGCGTCTGATGGAATTTTTTTTATTTAGCATGCCATCCACTTTGGAATAGAAAAATCAGAAAAATAGTGCACTGCATGCACATGCTGAAATTTCTATTTAAATTCTTATCATACGTTGGAAAAGCTAGGATTTATTATTAGTAAATAGGAAAAGCGGGTGTGCTCTGTCTGTCTGTTTGGACATATAGAAAGTTTTTATTCGCACTCCATGAAGAAATTGAATTGCAGTGTAAATTTTTCGAGACAATAAGAGGTTTGAAATTACTGATGAAAACGCAAACACATTAGCACAGACAATCGCTAGTAGAATTCCAGAGGAAATGAAGTCCAAGTCATTCAAGTGGAAAATCACTTAACTCGTTTCTATTAACCTACAGACAAACTTCGCTCAAACCTAACACCATCACAACAACCACTGAAAATGAATAGAAAGAAAGACATCCAAGAATTAATGAGTCACTGTTGGATTATTCGATTTTCTTATAGATGTGATACGTGATTATGTCTCAGAAAATGTTTCTGTCGATCACAGTTGCGAGGTGTGCCCCGCGCGCAAATCAAAAATGGGCGAGTGGATGTTTATGAGCAGCCTTTTTAGGGATGTGGGTTACGAGTGATGTGCGCGGAGTTGAAACTACGGCTTCTGGAATGTTCAAGCAGAGCACAGCTGCTCTGAATCCAAAAGGGTGAATTCACGAGAGAAATCTTCGAAGACTTTCGGGGTATATTTTTTAATTTTCGAAGGGTTGACGTGGCTAACGTTGTAATTGACAAGAAATCGATCATTTTCGACCTCGGGGCTATGGTTTCCGATTTAAAAGCCAGATGAAACTTATTCAATAGAGGGTTTCCGAGAATTCACGCATGAAAAATCAAAAGTGGCACATTTTGGTGATGAATTTGATTGCCAGTTCGTCATAGCCGTGGAGTCATACTAACCGTAAAGTGACTATCTAAAGAACGAACCAATTTGCAATAGAAAAATCTGAGGCCTCATTTGTGCTACCAAGGGCAAAATTTCTCTTTCATGAAATCATGGTAGTAACAAAGATTTCGGAGCAAAAACTTTTAGAAGCATGAAAAACCAATTATTGTTTCAATTGGCTATTGGACGAATGAAAATGGCGTTGGCCTTATTCCGAGATATTTTTAGCACGAAGCTTATCATATCGCAGCTCATATGCCCACATTCACGCAAATGCAGGTCGGCTAAAGATTCGAGAAAACGCCTCTTGTTAAAACTGAGAAGTAATTCAGCTAGAAGGGAAGAATGACAGTAACAGGGAAGAAAAATAAGAATCGAATAAATTCTCTTAAGATTCCGCAGCTTTAATTTGAAATAACCATTCTATACAGTAACTTATTCTTCAAATAAATGCCATTGTAAAAGTAAGTCTTATCAAATATCTAATTATGAAATAGATATGATGAGGTATATGGCGTGAAGGAGAGATGGTAGATGACGGCGGACAGAATTCACAAGAATCGACGATGACGCAACATTTTAGAATACGAGATTTACCCTTCTAGATTTCCAGAGTATAACCCTTGGATAAAATCTTAAATTACATGCCCAAAATAAAAGAAAAAAGTCAAATTAAAACAAAATTAAGGACCTTAAATACAGCAAAAATAAACTCAAAAAAGCTTTAACCTAGATCTTGAACAGCACGAAAGGAATTTCCTCGCCTGGGACTATAAGAAATAATTTTTTATTCGTCTCGTTGGCTGTTGCATAATCGAGCAAAAGAAGTATTCGAACGGCGGCAAAAAATAAATAAGTCCGAAAAGTGGCCGCCCTCCCCGAACCCATGTGTCAGCGCCCTCTCTCCCACCCAAACTCACTTTCAACCAGTTCCCGCTCCAAAAAAAAAAGAAAAGAAAAATTATTCCGGTGTACCAAACAAAATATGCTTCCAACGGTACAATTTTGAGAAAGCGCCGACAAAAGGGAAACTATTAGGGTGAAAAAAAGAAGCTGATAATTTCCAAAAAGAATCTCAAAATACGTCAAACACTCAACATTTTTTGTGTTTGTTCTGTAGTTGTGGATGAGACAATTTTGTCGAGGGAGCCTCAAAAGAATCATGTTCAGAGTGACGTATGTTAATAGACAAAAATAATAAAAGGTAAAATAAAATATTAAACATTTCAAAATGATAACACGCCCTCTACTGAAGCGGTTAAAAGAACTGTTATCGAAAGATTGCTCAAATTTTAAATGGTTTAATCTTGACTGAAGATATTCTGACCCTCTGTCAAATCTAATCTATCAATGATGAAGTCTTAACTGAATTATAAATTATTATTTACTCTCGAATTAGAATACACCAAATCACCAAATGTAAGCAATTTGTATCTCTCCTCTCTACAGAAAATAAAATTGTAAGTTCTAATCAAATTTTTGAAAAAAAGGGAAAAAGTAAGAAATTAATTAAGCTCAGCAATATTGCATTATAAACTATAAAGTGCCATTATATATCTATTCAATTGCACTATTTTTAATCTCATTGCGTCTTCATTTCTAAATTTTCTAATAAGAGGCTCGAGTATGCCCAAAATAGGAAAAAAACCTCCAGCAGGAGAGAAATATTATGTGAGGGATAGTACCTTGCAAAAATATGAAGATACCTTTTTATTTATTCAACTATTCGTCAAGAATAACGATTTATGCGATCCTTGCGACCTCATGCTGAATTTAAAAGGATTCATCTTATCCTCAATAATCAAACTGTTAACTTTGATGATGGACAACATTTTGCCCAGCATTAAAAAACTGCAACGCGATGAGCGACCCTTAGAAAAGCACTAAAACAACTTAAGAAAGAGCGAGAGAGAAGAGAAAGAGATACGTAAAGGAGGAATGCTAATAGTGAGCCGAAAAGAGCGGAGAAACGTGGGAGCGTCTAACAGCCACCCCTGCCTCCACCGCCTCCGCCGTCGTCTCTCTCCCACGCCCGTCCGCGGGGCAAGTGCCCCAGATTCCTGCCTCTCCCCAGCCGCCCCTCCCTTCGCCTGCGGTGCAGCAGCCTCCATAAAGCGGCCTGTCCCTAAATCCACGCCCGACCCAGCGATGGATACGTGCTCATAAGGAGAGACCGCGCCCCACACCACCGCCCCGTGATAGACGGCGAGCTTTCGGAATTCGTGGAGGAGTATAAGAAGGTGGGGTGCAGGGATGGGGTGCGGGAGGGGTGAGGTAGCAGTTCCCCGTGACCCAGTTCGACAGCCTGTCCCGCCCTCATCATGCACGTGCTCGGGTCGTGCGCTGGGAAGAGGCTGCGGGGACCCCTCCCTGTGCAGAAGGTGCACGGCCTTCCATGAGAGCCTCCGGGGAGACGCCCCGAAAAGCACTCCGATTTTAAGGATGGCGAAGGACGAGCAGCTGAGGAAGTAGGGCGCGACTACCTGTTGTGAGGCGGCGAGAGATGAGGACTCGGGGGAGTGGACAAAAGGGCGAAGTGACCACAACAGGAGAGGGGTCTTCGAGGAAAAGCTGTAACGTATTATGAAATTCACAACGTAATAAATTACGAGAGCTTGGGGATAGTCGGCCGCGTTTACTTCCCTTCACCGTCTTAACTATAAGTAGTATTCTTTCTTAATGTAATGAGAGCGATCACTTACGAATATATCAGCAAGAATACGTCTCAAGTAATACATCGTACATACAATCAAAATTTCATTACTGCAGCAGCCTAAATCAGGAGCTCACTAAAAATAAAAGTTTTTCTCTTATTTATTAAAACAATAAAAGGGAGACCCACCATTGCGTGTGTGCTCAAGAAATAATACTGAAAAGCTGTTCCTTTAAACACTCATGGTATTAACTAAAGTCTTACAATTCTCCTTTGACTGAAGGGCTTGTAATTGAATCTAAACCTTTATTTAATTGAATTCTTTCAGGATGTATTATTATTAAAATTTTACCTATCAGAGAACCAACTGGCTTTTTTGTGTACGATTAATTCAAATAATATATTAGGAACAGTAAATTTTTTTGGGTTTCATTCAAGCTATAAGAGAACGGCAAGTTATTTGTCGCGCTGGTTGCATAAAGAGGAAGGATAGAAATCTTACCCGATTATTGGCAATGATCGATCTCAACGTATAGTCAATCAATCAGATCAATGATCAATCTCAGCGTCAATCGAATGATTCCAAACACAGCTTTAAAAAAATATTTCTTCCCTATATAAATTGAAGAAGAAAATGCTTTTGACTGATTTCTACCAATACTTCACTGCTTAATCGATAAATCAATCCAAAATCGATAGATGACTGATTCGAATACTCTGATCCATTTTATTATTATTATGCGAAGCAATTTTATAGCTTTTTTGGAAAATTGTAACACAAATGCCATCGGCTGAGTTAAAAATCTCTAAAACGTAACCTTATCGCCTTAAATATAAAGATCTTAGGCTTTCCTGGTGGATACTGTACAAAAAGGAATCTCGGGTTTCCAATCAGCTTAATTCAGGAGACATGTTTGTCGCCAACGTTTCGATGACTAACTCAGTCGTCATCCTCAGGACTGAGTCTCATGTCTCCAGAATTAACCTGGTTATCGCCTTAAACATTGCAACATCACGGTATGTACCATAAACCACGGCAATTTTAAAATACGATGAATAAATCTTTTGGTGAACGTTCATAAATCATGATAAAACCTATACAAATGGATGAAAGTCTATTTCATCTTTAATCGAGAAAAATTAAATAAAACATTGACAATAGTATAATATAGTTTAATATCGCCCAAAATGAAGACCTCGTTTTTAATTTATTTGAAATTCCCTTCATTAACATATTAAAAATTATCATAATAAATTAGAAAACTTTAAAATCATCGGAAATAACGGAAAAAAGACGACAATGTATTCTGGACAGATACGGAATTGAGATGAAATTTATAGGAAAATGAATAAATTTCCAAGAATATAATATTTTCCATCAACTTGATGTAGCCTTGGTTTTACTTTATTTTTTTAAGCAAAATATTCCAGGAATTGACGACTACTTTCTTATTAATCCAGTCTCGATATCAGCTTTTGTAAGAGCTGATATCGAGACCGATACATAAATAAACATTATTATGCTAAGGATCTCAGATTTGATAAGCAAAAGGACGCATCTGAAATGGTTACTTATAGTGTAACAGTAAATCTTAATGGCAGATTGCGGATAGCTGAAAGCACTCTGAGCGAACGATTTCTGTCGAAACAGACTAAACATCTCTAAATCCATTAAGGAAGGATATACCAAAATATAATACATGGATAAAAACTATGCATCAATCTTTTACCTGGAACTGTCACTCATTAAACAGAGGATAAGGGAATGCCTTAAATTCTCTTTTAACCTTCAGCTAAAAATCAAGAATCAATAATCTATTTTACTGTCAATGTAAATCCACTATAATAAACAATGGCATTCGTTCAAGAATACTTATGTACGTAAAGAAGGGCTGCACTACCGGGATGGAAGGAGTATTTGACGTTACTTTGGAGATGACGATAATGTGAATGTTTCTGAAGGGATACCGAGAAAAAGATGATTGGCAGTGGTAAATGAGATGTGGCACAGCAATGTTCGTAGCTTTAAGAATGAAAAGGGACGTGTGTAAGGATGCACGTACATACCTGAAGCGGAAGATATACAAGGATAGGAAACTGGATAAGAGACGCAACTAACATGCCTAACCAGAAGGGGATTATAAGTCATATTTATGTAGGTAGGTATAAATCTTTAAAAATAGTCGAATATAAGATTGGCAAAATTTCGATAAAATCTGGAATATTTTCGCAAAGACCTCGATGGATATTATGACTTGTTTACAAAAGTCATTTTGGGAAAACTTACATTTTTTGGCATCCATCTTTAATTTCAAAAATCCGACTGAGCAATGGATGAAGAATTCTTTGACGAATTACAAATGTAAGCTAAAATTTTAAACGTGTCTGGTTTGAACTTCATAGGTATAGGACCAACGAAAGGTTTTAGCGATAGTTAAAGAAAAATCCTTGTTTGCAAGTGCTCGAAGGCAGAGCGAATATGAGTACAGAAAGAGGAATGCTATGACCATTAGTGAATAAAATATTAATAAAAATCGATGATTTAGGAAGCACAACCTTGAGTTATACAAACTCGCTTTTCGTGGATTTAATTGCGTCGCTATTTCGATACAGAAGCTTAGAGCGTGAGACCGACAAATTTTCACTCGGAAACGAGGTCGAGAGTGTGAAAAAAATAAATGGGGATCAGCGCTCCCAACAATTGCCGCTTTGGGCGAGGACGTTAGGTTTATATTTGAAGAGTTTGGCTGCGGGCAATGCTCCTTGTTTGAATCCATTGACATGCAAAACCACAAGACAGGAATTAAAGCTGTCACAAGAGATTTATAAACCCATTATGAAAACCTTGCCCCAGGTCAATGTCGCATCTTCTTTAGCCTAAAAAATACTTCTGGGTCAAAGGATGCAATGACATTCGTGAGAAGAAAATTAGAAGATTATTTAAGTGATGGTTATATAAGTTAACGCTTATAACAGATTCGGTCAGGCGATGATGTGATGAAACAATAATGACAAAGCCGCATCGAATCTACTATGTATCAGAATATCTTCTGAATGAATCAGATGGATGTAAGATTTCGTCAAGTAAAAAATGAAAAATCATATTTTTAATGCCTTCGCCCCTTGAATGTCAGCGATATTTATTAATATTCTCGTATACAGCAAATCTAACGATAAGATAACGTAAAGATGTTTAGAATTACGTAAAAAAGTACTGAACCACAATGTTAAAGGAAATATCTAATACAAAGTACTACAAAGAGCATAGAGCGAAAGGCTGTACGGTCTTTAACTCTGGCGTTAAAGTCTCTACAAAGAATTGTATTTAATATCAAGTTTCATGTAAGATTTACGGTGGTTATCGTAAGAAATGCTTCGTGCAGAAGTTTATTATTTAAACCCAAGTGGTAATGCTATTGTAACATTGGTAACTCTATAATATCAAGAAAATCTGCAAAAACATTTTTGTTGTAGCGCAGTTATTTGCAACCTTTTTGATACATAAGATTTATGGTTTACTTATTTGTTTTCATGCTTAACTATTTTTCAGTCATGACGTAAAAATATCGCCCTTAAAGCGCTTAACCATAAGTCACCACTTCTAGTGAGTCACGCTCTTCCATATGTTCGATTCACAGCCGTGATAGCACGTAAATCATCGACTTACTCCATTCCGGCGCAACATGTTTTCTAAGCGCTGCTTTAAATACATTTTTTTATTTCGAACGAGTTTTCCCTGGCGTCTTTCGTTTCTCCACCAGAAGAAAATGCAGTAATGCCCCTTCCACTACGCAAGAGAGGTAATGATCTCCATAAGTTATAACCCAATGGTAATACGAAAAGAGTCCTCACGAAGTAAGTATCCTAGTGGTATTACGAAAAGACTATACTTTACGAATTAAAATAACGGTTTCTCGAGGTTTGAAATATTTTGCTCGGTTACAGTACAAACAAGGATAACAAAATTCCATCAATATTTCTCAGCTTAACTGCTGGAAATTTTTCAGAATATTTTCCTTAAAGAACTTCCAGCATCGTTCCAGCACTTTTCAAATATGCGTACCGAAAATTGTTAGACAAATTATACGAACTCGATTGATTTAATAGTATCGTCTAATTCTTTGAAAATGACCTCGTCAGTCCCAAGACGCAGATAGAAAACGTAAGATCTTATTATGCGAGGAACGGACATAGTAAAGAGTATGTCAACATTATCTAAATTAACGAGCAATATATGATTTCTTTAACAAATTATAACTGCTCAAAGCAAGCTTGGAAAAAATAAGTCATTGAGTTCTGATGAACATAGCCTATGTCAAAGCAAACCGTCTGCGTCGAGGAAACAACAGAAAAATAAAAACCAGACCGACGAATGCTGCCCTAAAGACATCCAGCAGAGATAGAGTCAAGTTTACAAGGAAAACGCGACTTGAAACGAGAGATTTTACGCAGATATCCGCAGCAGCGTTCGTGAAGTCATCATGGGTCTTAGGTTGGACCATAAGTCAACAATCTTCCCAGCGGAGGTAACGAGAAGGGAAGATTGCATCTGTAAAATTCCTGAAGATCCAAAGCGTTGTTTCGTGCCGCCTATAAAAACGCTTTGGAATCAATCGATGACAACAGCTAGAGACAACGTCTGCAAGAAGGGCCATTCAGAGAGGAAGGGTGAAAGCGGCCGACGGTCAGAGAAAGCCGTGCGAGAGGAATGAGATCGGAGTAGTGTTCCAAAAAGGCGGCGCTGTGGTGTAACCTTTCGAAGGCGTCACGATGTGTTAGCGATAATCTCCCCATCGCTCACTCGCGAGCCAATCAAACGTGGAGATTCTTTCGCAGAGCTCGGCAAAACAAGTGAACTGAGAAAAAAGTTTCACAATGGCCTCTGAATATAGCGTTTTGTTGATACCTGTGAGGAAAGAAATAGATATAACCGCTTGATTGAGTAAAATGGATTTCATCGCATGAAAAACGTATTTCGTTCGCAGTCATGACCACGGCATAAGAGGTATCCGAGGATGCGAATCTAATATATTATTTGATTTTTATGTAAAGTATTGAGGTAATACGTGAGAATAAAAGCCTAAGAGACACAGAGGTCTATGCGGGGACACTCCTACAATTGAAGCGAACCTAGTTAATAGTACGGAATGTCTAGGATCTGTGGGCGCTATAAAATGATCTCCCACAGATAAAAATATTTACACGGCAAAAAATTGCATCTATAGTTACGTAGGTTAAGTATAACGAAAAACCCTCGCTTATATTTAAGTCCAAAAATATACTTTAAAAAATTCTACTTTCTATGGTAATTTTTTAGCATAGATATTAGTAGCATAAAGTAAGGGGCACTTAAATTAATTTTGCCTATGGATGTCAGATAACCTCAGGGCAACCCTGGATACCAGAAAAGAATAGACACGACTACCTGATGAATGAACAATATAAAACTAATAACTGTTTCATGTACGTTAAATAAACTACCACAAAAATATTCAACAGGAATTGGAAGATGTTTAAAAAACAGACTGAATAATGGTGTAAACAGTTTATTGTATTTCTATGTTATCTGATTATTCTATTAGAGTTTCGAATCACATGACTGCATATGACTGCATATGTTACAACTGCACATGACATTACGTTAAGTATTGAAAGAGGAATTTGCTTAGTCTTTACTAGGAGATACCCTTGTGGAATATATATATTTTTTTCTTAGGATAAGAAACTAACATTTCCCGAATTGTATACAATCTTATCAACAACGAGACTGTTGGTGCTGCCATGCTCTTTTTCTATGAAACGAAAAAACATATAGCAAATTTATCCCTACTCAAGTAAGTTATATACATACACAAACTACCAAAAAGACGCGCGTCAACATATTATTGCAGCTTACATTCATTTTATGTAAATATAAGTTTAAACCTTAGGAGAATATTTATAATTTAAGTGAAAATTATAATCGAAGGTTTAACATGAAAGTAACTCTTAGTATTTCCTCGATTAACTTTTACGGCTGGAATAATTTTTTCTGATCATCAAACTTTCACTTTTGACTTTTTAAGACAGATGTCGCATTGAACAAAACATGCGTTGTTTCTTTGGAGAAATATAATTAATCGGGCATAACTTGACACGAAAAACTCAAACCAAGGATGTAAGTTTAAAGATTCCATTAAAAAAATGCAAAAATCAAAATGCTTGATTACAATATTTCATCAAGGCCGCACTTTCTTCTGCAAGTAGAAATCTATTAAATATTTGATTGCTCAAGAGCGAGACTCTGAGGAAAGACGTGCAAATCCCCCTTTCTTTCCATAGCTTTCGCAACTCCGGTCATGCCGCCAAGAAAACAATTGGAGCAAGTGGGCGAATTATTTCATCAGCCTCTTTGCATTGAACGGAGGGCTAACCGAAAGCATTCTTAGGAGTTTCGCCACCAATGATCCCAAAGCTCTTTTTTCAGGGTTATCTAAGGACCAGGGCAATTTTTCAATTTTTTCGCTCCAATTCACCTGCTCCTTTTTCCTGCTAAACATTGAGAATAATTATGGAATCCCAATGCCGTGAAAATTTAGGATTAATGAATACCAAATCGGAAGAATAAACGTGATGATGAACCAAAAGAGAGAAAAATGGTATTTATCTGCATTCATAGCTAAAATTATAAAATTTCATTCCAAAATACCTTTCTTTTTCTTATTTTAAACACAGTTCATCCAGTTTTACTTCTTAGCGTGTGATTAAGTGGATTCTCATAGTTATTGTAGTATAGTTTTATGACAGGCATGGTAAGCAAGAATGAAAGAATAAACTTCTTAATAAGGAAGACCCAAGACGAAAGCTAGACCCAAGTAGATCTCTTCTCTACCTAACCGGAATTTTTTATATTAAAGTTAAATATAATGTTTGTAATTAGAAGAAAGATTAAATCAAAAATAAAAATATTGGGTTTTTCGGGAAATATCTTCTTAACTGATGGTTGAAGAAGACAAAAATCTCACTTTGCGAAAAAACCACTGTGGGAGGGAGGAGTTTAAAAAACCTCGAAAACACAGAGTATACAATTTTAAAAAATAATACCAAATTCATAGTATTAAAATAAAGTAAAAGATAATACAGTAACAAACTGTGACAATTATTAAGCTAGAAAAAATAATACATACATATACAGAATTATTAACATTAAGCACTAGCAACGGTAGCCTCGCAAATATATGCTAAACTGAAAATTAACCCAAATAGAGAGTTTCGGATGGAAGTTTTGAAAAAGAGTTGATGATTCATTCATTGCGTTTTTAAATATGACTGATTTATCAAAATGACTTAGGTTTATAAATCCTATATAACCAAATATTGTTGTAGTCGAATAAATTTAAAATTAAATTAAAAATGAAATCTCAATCTTGCATTCGTACTTACCCCCAGCAAAATATATTTGTCTCTGGTTTGTAATAAACATTATTACTAATCATCAAAATATATTACGACAAAATTAAATTTTAGCAACATGAATTATCCGTCCATCCGTCACCATGCAAGATCTACCTTTTAAGGGTGGATTTCGAACGAACCTCAAAGATAAGTAGCACTATCTTTTCTTCGAATCGTTACTGATATAAACATTTTACAAATATCACACTACACGATCATACGACTTAAAATATCCATCAACTGAATTTCTCACGAGTTTCAACAGCCCAACTTACACATAATAAATTAACGACATTCTGCAAAAGCACCAGCCATCACCCAAGTTCATCCGTTGAGTCCTTGTTTTTTTCCCATCCGCTAACGCCTAAAATGAGCTCATCCAGAGCTTCAAGGTTCCTCCGCAGCGCTTCGAAATCGCGTCACACTAAAAAAACCGAGTGGCGCTAGGGTGAAAGTCTTGAAAGAAGGAAGCGCTTTAAAAATCATAACGTCAACCGTGATGTAAAGGAATGCGCCAGCGGGATCGCAATAAAAAATACCAAAAGATTACAACGAAAACGCGTCCGGAGAATGGAATGGGAGGACACGCAGTGCCAAACGAAACGCAACCGGATGAGGGACGAAAAAGGGTGAGGACCACGGAAGACGTGTTTCGTGCCAAGAGTCCGTCGCCGTTGGACACAATGGGTCCTCGCATACAGCAATCCTTACAGAGAATAATACGAAGCCCAAAATGCTTTTACCTCTTCCGCTTCCTCCATGAAACATTCCTTGCCGAGAGAGAATCTCCAAAAAAATAGATTTCCGCGAGTTTCGAAAGGAAAGAAAAAGGAGTGTCCAAAGGGAGAAAATTTGGACACTTACAGACGCACAGAGGGAGAATATGAACGAGATTGCTGTATAGATGAAACGCTAAACGGTACCTTTTTCTCCTTTTTCTTGACCTGGAATTCTAATTGTGGCGACGTTTCCGATTCGGTTCGCTGGGCACAAAGGAAGTTACCAATATTCATCCCATTTCATGAAATAGCGGGAAGGTTTCGAAAGATTATTTAGCATATCTTATGTCTCCGGGATATAGATTTGAATCCTGAATTTGAAGCGTATAAATCACAAGAGTTTGGAATTAAGAAACAGATATAACAGCAGCGTAGTAAATCAAATTTTCAATCAGATTATTCGCTCAAACCATTCGAAGAATATACTCAATTCACAGGATTGCAGACGACATTGTAAAAAAAACGTATACGTATGAAATCAACTATTTACTTGGGAATCGCAGGTCATAAAGTTGAGAGAACTAAACAAACCATGATATAAGGTAGACTATTACAAACATGCCCAAATTTACAGCTCAGGAATCTTATTATAAAAATGTAACTGTCAAAACATGAAGCAAAATTTAATTACTACAATTACTGAATCTCATAAATTAATGCGAAGATTGACGATTCGTTCTAATGAGGACAGCGATCAACTGACTTGTAAAAGTATTTAATATCGAAAGAGAAATACTAACAATAGAAGAATAAGACGTATCTGAAACGAGCTTTATCAAGTAAGTGGGGCATCGTGTTTAGGATACGGCGACAGAATCATATTGCGTTAGGAAATTCCTTCTTGTTCGATTGGAGATAAATCAGATCGAAATGCGCCGCGTGAGCTGAAGACGATAGAAACACAGACCTGGACTACTACTCCAACTGAATACTATAATCTAATCAATCGCCCTCGACTTGGTGGTAGTTTTCAACCCTCAAGAATAATGATAAAACGCTAAAAAAGCATATATGTTTATAAAATTTAAATTTTTGTACACATGATCTTCAATTTTTCAATCGCTTTCATTACCATAAGTATATATGTAACTATATTTTTAGATCTTTTATGTGCGATGTATCATGGAGTACAACGTGTACTGGAGGTTCTTGAGGAGTTTCCCTCTCGTCTTTGGACGAATGTCGGGCTAATTTTATTACTATTTTCTTACGCCCCCTCGACAGTTGTCACCTGGTTGCAATTTGGTAACCCGGGTACCCCAAATTGCAACATAATAATAAATAAATTAATTAATCACGAAAATTGAGTGAAATTAATGTAAAGGTAAGCGTGATGTAAAGGTAATGCATTGTTTTCCAACAGAATACTCTCGGAAGAAGCACTAAGAAAAGGATTTAGTTCAATAAATAAGTTAAAAAATGAAGACGTATTTTGAACGTATTTCAATTATAGAAAACAGGTTGGAATAAAAGTTTTCCAGTTTTTTCAATCAAAGAGACGGCTAAATTAACTAGCCTTGAACTAGTCATTCATTGCAAAATATTTTCGTGATATGAAAAATCGATTCATGAATATCAAACGTCGAGAAAAGAGTGAACGTTTCAAAAGTAACGAGAGAGAGAGAGAGTGAGAAAGAGATTTTTCAGATGAAGTAATTACCTAGAAAGAAATTTAGATATGCGAGGGTCGGATTAAATACTGCGAAAACTTTATGCAATCAGGTCGTTAGGGATTAAGTAGACCTTGCCTACCTGTCCGATTAAAGGCGTGACGCCAACTCTATGAGTGATAACCCAATCGAATATTCTCGTAAGTGAATAATGTTCTCACAGTATATTGAACTTAGAACCGTCCTCCGATCAAAATCGTTCAACCATATGAAATCATTTTTTAGTATTACTAAGCGTCTTTGAATCTTGCACGGAACTCACGTTGGCATTATGGAGGAGGGGTTTCATATCGCCGAGATGCGCAACACTTTGTCCAAAAAGGTAACAGTTTCGTTAGTCTCTTAATATTGAAAAAGGGAATCATCTGAAGATGAAAAATGGTGACACGGATGACCTTTAGAGAGCTGCCACTTAGCACGATATCCCATTCAACATTTCGCATCAGGGGATATTCTCGCTAAGAGCTACCAGCCGGCGAGTGAGCACACGCTAGTGACATTTTGAAGAAAGATAAAGTTTTATGAGGGCGCAGCAAAATGAACTTAGAGAGAAAATGCCTCCCGTAGCAAGAAAAAGGTGGCTGTTTCTTTTCCTCAGGAGTGGTGCGCTTAAGAAATATCTCGAATAGGAGTGCCTTATCCCTTCGACACTGCAAAACATCTAGGTTGGCACGGCAGTGATGCGAAGGAATGACTCAAAGATCGCAAGAACAAGTATTTTCCATTACTACTCACACTATGAATAGGATGAAATGCATCTTTAGAACTACAAGGAACTAATCTTTTTCATTTCGTAATAATTTTATCAATAAATGATCGTAATGATAAACTAATAAAACCTACTTACAAGTAGACAAAGCAAATGTCGGGTGAAGGAAAATAACGCGAATTATATCAACGATTGTCATTTTTTCAATAAATGAGATCACGCTTACTTTTCTTCGTTACAACATACGTAACATCCAAACATAGTTATTTAATAAGATAAAACTAGCATAAAGCATGACAATGCGTATTTAAGGACCAGTAACGAAGAGCTAGTATTGCTTTTATGTTGGTAAAAACAGAAACAAAAATAAACGATGGAAATTAACTGATCTCTCGTACGGAAGGGCACAAGAATAATACAAGGAAAGACATTTAAAAATAAAAAATACAAAGATAATAGGAAACTCGTTGAGTACAAGCAACTTAAAGAGAAATTATATAATAGTGTCGACACCCATCACGGGGTGTCAGATATCTTGCGGTAAAACATTCTACAGGCCATGGGTAAGAAAAAATCGAAATATATTTTTCTTTAGGAATAACAAATCACGAAAAAGAAGTTCCGCGCGCACACAACCAAAAGAATAGTGCGCAAAACTTTTAGGATCGATTACAAGCCGATTGGCTAAACTCGTCGTAACACTTGAAACCGGCCGTTGTGAGATGAAGTCGTTCTTAGTGTGTGTTACTGAAAACGAGGGCACGAACACAATAAATGCCGCTACGAAAGAGAGAGTGAGTTTCGTGGGCGGATCGGAGAAAAGTCTCTCTCAGGAGACAACAGTTGAGAACTTTTAAGGAAAGAGTAGATGATAATCACTCTGATTGGACACCTTGACTCTTAATGGTCGTCCATATGAAAAAACCAAAGCGCAAGTCTCAAAATAATGGGCTTAATATCCTTACTAACACTATTCAACCCAATATTAAACCCCGACTTCGATTTAAGGAAGTGATAAGTAACTGAAAGCTTGTTTTAGAGCCAAAATATTCGCAAGAGACTAAGGCTTAAGAATTATCTCGGTAGGAAACTGTTTTCATTATTACATCAATGGAGCCATAGTTCATTGACTATGGCTATAACTTTGTAAGAAAACAAATGAAGAATTTGTATGATACTATAAAATTTATTAAAAAGAAATACTTAGTACTTTTCCACAGAAATTTTTTTTATTTTACGACAGGTTTCAAGTTTCAACCTTCAGGTGAAAGTTCACCTGAAGATGCAAGTTCGCTTGTGAAACCTGTCGTAAAATAAAAAAATTTCCGTGGAAAAGTACTTAGTATTTCTTTTTAATAATGTCTTTCCACTTTTTAATAATGTCTTTCCGCCTTCTACCATCGATTTCATACTATGAAATATTTCCTCTGATTAGGGAACTCGACGATTATGATCAGTAGAACCTTCCTAATTGGCAAACTAAACCGCAGGCCAAAGGTTATTTTTTTAGTTTTCCACAGTACACACATTCATCATCTTTTTTGTTTTGTAAAGCTGCAAATATCGGATGATGTAGCTAACAATGTACTTACGGATGTATTCCGAAAATAACACTGATCCAAAAATCAACGAATATGAAGATAACCATGATAATTTAAACAGTTTCACCAAATATGTGCAATGTTTAAAGGGGCAAAACTATGGGTGATGCATCGCCGAAATGTAGATAAACCAGTACATGACATCTGGAGTTCGATCGATTAACATTCGGAAAATCGCAACGAGACATAACAAATCCGTCCACCAATGAGTTCAATTTCACGGGAAATATAAATTACGAGAGAACAAGATTCTCGAGGGAAAAAGGAAGAGAAGGAGTGAAAACATTTACCGATTTTCTTGACACGCATACATTATCCAATCGCAAAAAGTTTTCCAGCAGCTTAAAAATACATCTTAACGTGGTATAGGATGAGGCGAGGCCGCTAGACAGCCGAAATTTTCTTTGAAAACACCAAAAGGAGGAGAGCGAAGCAGCACACCTTCACCCTTCACCCGCCCACGAGGTCTCCTTGGGAACACACCTCCTCCCCTTCCCGCCACGCCTCACCACTTTGCCTGACGCATGCGTGATCCACTTTCTAAGCGGCCTTGCCACCTCTCTCTACCATCACTCCGCCCCACCTCACCTCGCCCCCGGGGGATATCCCACCACGCCATTCCCATCCCTACCACACCCCTTCACTCTCGCTTTTCAACAGCGCAGAATCGAGGAAAAAATAGAGGCAGACTTGATTGAGGTCCCCGAGGCATCGTGTGAATACGCGTCCCGAACTCACACAACGGTACTGATCCCCCGGCGATCCATACATGCATATTGAAACAAACGCATCGAAATATCGCATCTAAGTGACGTAATAAGGTTCGCTGGATTGAAAATGCGGAACTAAGCTAAGAAATTAGGTTAAATACGGGAGTTCAAATCACTAGTCAGTTCTTTAACGTCGACATATATTTTCTTTTCACAGATAACTCCTTTGGTGACTTATTTGACGCAATATGAAAGCGATACGGATATTGAAGTTACTTCTACCCTGTCTTAACGAGTGGAGCATTTTCCATGTGTCTTTCGGTACAGGATTGAGAAAAATGTATCCTTCGTATACCTAAGTCTTTTTCATGGTTATTATATGGAAGCTAGTAACGCGTGAGTAATACTGAATAACGACATTCGTCCGAGTTACTTTTTGCTGAATGCTTCGGCTTGATTCTTTTACAGACTACAGATATTGAAATGCATCCATGACTACGTAAATATCACACCAGATATGTTACAATTGTGAAAAACATATTGAGAATTATACGGAAACATTTTCGTATCAGAACACGAAGGATGAATTGGGATTTTGTCGAAAGTGTCTATAAAAGCAGTCGCAGTAAAACCATAGTACCGTTACTCAGATAAGTACCGTTCATATTCTAGTTCCATTCTCGCGATAGAATGGATATCACGTGGATAGTGAGATAAACAATGGAAGTAGCAAGAAAGAAATAGTAGCTAACCGTCAACGAGTACAACTTTCTAACAGAAAATAACTGCTGACATGTTGTAGTGTAACAGAAGGAGAAAAGAGACGATTAGATGCGATTGAGATGTGGCGTATATGAAGAGGGAAGACCAACAGTTTATGAAGAAGTCCTTCGAAGAGGAAATCAGTTGGTAACACGGATTGATATAAGACATTAGCGGATTAAGGAGAGGGGGGGGCGATGACCCTGTAGCACGAGTAATTTGTCTAGGATCTGCAAAGGAGCTTGAATTAAGATCGGATTGTGTAATTTCCCACTATCACTATCCATCTACTACATTTATCACGACAAAATTGCATTTTAAATGTTAAATGGAGATTAGCTCATAAGGAAATTGTCTTAAATGTCCCTTCCCCCTTGGCAAGTTTCTAGATCCTCCTCCGATATAAGTTGGAGGAAATTTAATCGGACACACAACAAGGAAAGATATTAGGGAATTACAGAGGTCTATTATTAATACAGATACAGGTGATGGTAAGTGTTCCAGCAAGGAAGTATGGATGGTATGCAGCGACTGGTAGGAAATAGAATGGCTTCGCGGGCTGCAACAAAACAATCTCCGGACTTATTATTGGCCTTGATGATGAGTGGGAAGAGTGAAGGAACAAAAAATCGACGGGAGATCAGTGGTGATTGAAATAGGTTTATTATTAGCAGTTATATTTTGCGATAATGGCATCGAATATCCATAAAGATAAGAATAGTGGCTTTGAAGTGTAGGGAGATTTTTTTATACGCAACTAAGAACGACTGAAGCAAAGTAAAAAACATCATCAGTGTAAATAAAAGAGAAAGGTTGCAGAGATGAATACTAACGAAAAAGTTTTGAAAAGAGATGCATAATAACTCATGTGACATTAATTCGAATGATGTTCAAAACATCATAACAAATATATGAATCCAAATGCTGCCAAACTAGCGACTATCCTCACCATTCCAAAAAAGACTAGCGGTTGGTGGCTGAGAAAGCATCGCTCTCACTCCCACAGCGTTCGCTTCCATTTAAGCCCATGAAGGAGACGGTTTCTCTCCCTTTAAGACTTCGCAGCTTAAAACTGATTTCATGCGGCTTTACATAGTAATTTTCTAATAGAGCGTGCAAAGAGAGACCACGTATACGCCCTTTATCCTTTCTCCCAAATCTTCACAGGCGTCAGAATAGAAAAAGTAACACAAGACGAATCGAAGGAGAAAGGGATAGCATTGAGAAGGTCACTCGGAGGTCAACATTCTGGGAACTCCTTTTATCTTCGGCAGCATCTGGAGAGTATTGATTTGTTCAGATATTTCGATTTCATCAAATAACACAACTGCGAAAATTAGATAATCAAATTCCAGTGTATCTCAAAAGAATAGATTCTACTACTTACTAGTAGGTACACAGTTTTTCATTTCTTTCATCATCCTTTTTTAACCACTTGATAACATTAGCCAAGCAAAATCATTCTCATTATACTTGGAAGGATACTCAATTAAAAAAGGATCATGACAGGTCCAAGGAATGAGAGTCAAAAAGCAGACATCCATTCTCATATTTTTGATCGTATAATGTTTTGAATAAGCTGTACTTGTAGGCGTCTATATGGACCTACGATGACTCGCAGACAGCAGGAAAATTTTAGAGAGCTAGGAGTCGCTAAGACAGTCTAATTTTTAAGGCAGAATCGCAATGTTGAGTAAAACGGAGAATAAAAACTTATAGTTAAAAACAGTTTATTTCTTACTACAGCTAGAAAGAGGTTGACAATAAATGATTAAGTGTAAGATGGATAAAACATCAGGGAAATTGTTCTATGAGTTTACCTGAAATGTTAAAGGCTCTTTTTTGAGTGTTGGTGACACAGTATACACATTAAAGTTCACGCCAACGCAGTGATGCAGTGAGACCACTCCACCACTTCTTCTCAAATATCTGTTGCTGAAGGTACTGTAAAGACATTGTTAATTTGTAATGAAGATACCATCTTTACATTGTATTAACAGAGAGCAGAGAATAAATTAAACTTCAAGTCTAACCTTAAATTCACCTTAGTTGTTATTTCTCACAAATTTTTCAACTGCAATTGAAAGATGTCAATACTCAAAGATACGAAAAGATTCCCAGAGATAATTCAATCACACCCACATGGAATCGCTTAAGGCATTAAAGATATAATAAGTTTTAACACATAATCCGAGATTGCAAATGATAGTCGAAGTCCATGCAGTGATGAATAAAATAATATTTAGAGCAATATAAATGATGAGAAAAAAGATATCTGATTTCTTGGTTATCATTGAATAAATATATATTTTCATTGCAATGTTCTGTTTTCTTAGATTTGCTGTAATAAGCACGACTAGCAATTACCTCGGGAATCTAAATCCTATTTTTTTTAACAGCCTCACTGTAAATAGAGTTGTATGTAAAATTGTTTAACTATCGTGGGATATTTTATTACCGGTATTTGACTACTCGAAAAAAATAAACTATGGATTTCGCAGAATAATAAGCTGTCTCAAATTTTAGCGAAAAAAGTGCTCGTTTTTTACGTAGGCACCCGAAATAAAAAAATTCCAACAGTATGCTTTAGGCTTCCATCGCCTTTACAAAAAATGCCACAAACCGATAAAGCTGAACTATCAATACCATTTCTCATTACCATCATTAAGTACCCGTAGATGTATGGACACAATAGTTCATTACTAGGTTAACAAAATCCGCAAGGTTATTTGCATGACATAGAAGACTCTACGCCTTCAAAATACTTCATCCTATAAATACAAAATGGTATACAATTCCTATATATATTCCTACCTATAAAGTCTCCCAAACGGCATGGAGAAATGTTCTGGCGGGATAGCTCAATGGATAGAGCAACCGACCGGCAATTGGGAGGCCCGGGTTCGTGTCCCGGTTCCGTCAGACTTTTTTCATGTCCGTTTCTCCTTGGGAATTTTCCGAGATGCACGACTTTATCGTGCCAAGTCATCTAACCCATTTCCTTGTGTGGTATACAATGTTCTGAATGTAAAATATCTGTAAACTTGGAATTACAGCAAATTAGCATTGAACCAAAAGTATACATATACGTGACAAATTTGCGAGATATATGAGTCAAAATCGCACAATTTATTTCATACGAACGGTTAAATGAAAAAATGTCCATATATCATGTTCTGGTAAGAGTTGCAGAGAACTTATTCCATGATACGAAACCAATATAGATTGTAATGTGGCTTCTCGAGATATTTGAATGAAGTTTAAGTTCTTATAATCCCTTGGTATACACGTCAGCATTACAACACAAGACTGCACTGTAGCTGAATACAATAGTTTTAAGAAACGTTTTAAGTTTCAAAATTCTTCATGGGAATAGCACAAAATGCATCACACTATACTAGAAAAAGCGGCGTTTCAGAAAATCCCAGTATGGGATATTTAATTATGTATTTTTTTACTTAATCGAAATTCCCTCAACGAATACTGAGGCGATAAAAAACCTAATTTTTTGAAAGTATAGGGTAATAACGTCGAGTTGAAATCGCAATTGACTCAAACAAATTAAAATCTTTCTTTAAAAAAATTAAATACAGCTCGAAACAGAAAACGAAGGCATTTAAGCGTGAAAATATATTTCATATTTCAGAGGATTAAGATTTAAAACTTAAAAAGAATGAAAAAATCGAAGATTGATTAAGACAAATAACTGTTCTCAATTAAAAAAATTCCCATATAAATTATTCATGTCCAAACTATATAACCTCAATGAGAAAATTATGAACCCGTAATTGAGAATCTTATAAGCGAGTTGGAAAAGAAAACCGATGGTTTCAAAATAAGATATAAATCATACATTAATATTGCTATTTTTATCATGGAAAGGTGCATCTTTACACATATATGAAATATATACGAATTAAATATCTCTGTATCAAATCAATAAAAATCAATAACAAACTTAAAACTGTTTTTAAAACCCAGTTATTACCTTACCCTCAAGAACTCAAATACTATCAACTCATCATCTATTTAAAAATCACAAAATTAACAGAAATCTATAGAAATAGTTGTATCCCCATACTGTACTCCTTATAATGTAACAAAATGCATACAGAGAGAGTGTTCGAGCTCTCCTCTTGGTGGCTCAACACGAAGAAAGCTCTCTGCATTACTTTAACAACTTACAAATTTAATAAATTGGCTTCGTTAAACTGTAACGGCTCCGTGAACGAGCCATTATTCACGACCTATTGAATGAGTCAGAGAACAATGCCACGTAGAGACCAATTCAGTATTTCTGGGTGATGATATAGAAATAGCCGAGAGACTTTAATGACTGCATTCCATTCCCAAAAACTTTCTCAAGCAGCTGTTGATTCTTGGAAAAAGGACACTCGTGTCGAATGCGACAATAAATTTCTTGATCGTCTGTTTTTACGAAACAGATTCCCAACGGGAGTCCAGCAAAAAGCCGGAATGAGTAACATATGGTTGTACTCCCAGTACCTGTTCGTCCGACTCGCCACTCCTGGCGGATGACCTTCTCACGATCTTGACGGGGAGTCACTCCTGACCACATCTTCCACTTCGTGACCTCACCCTTGGACCTTTCGCCGATACTTTCAACTTTAGAATTTCCTTGGAAACGCTTCCTTCTTTTATTTCCAACAATCGTCTACTACGTTTTCCTAGTCACCGTTTCCTTTCACATTTCCACATCCGCAATCTAACACGTTTATTCATGACGTAAAACATCGTCCATAATAGCTTCTCAATAAGTTATATCTATAAAATATAACGGACTCAAACATAACAAACAATGCTGGGGAATAATTTTCAAGGATTATTCTAGTTTCCTTAACGATAACTTCCGCTGCACATTTAACAGAATATAAATTCGCTTAAGAACATCACGCAGATATATTTTTAACGAGGCGACTCAATAAATAAGAAAAAGTGAAATCCCATAAGTTGAAACGGAAATTGAGTTTCCTGTTCTTAATTATCCTGACCTTCGAGAAACAATATTGGGAAAAATAGTAAATTTGCAGCAGAATATTTTTGTGGATTCAAAGTCACATGGACTGTGAGATAAAAAAACAGTTAAAAAACGGTGAGAGACTGACACTTGATGTGGAAATAAATTTATATTTCTGAATTAAATTATTGTGATTTGTTTTTACGCGCACTCTTTTATGATCACCGTCAACAAAATGGTCGATACAGGAATTCTTCCGTTAACGGAATTGAGATACAGCTAAGTAGATACTGGTTCCCGGAGTTACATCAATATCGTTAAAGCGTGGAACATGAAATAATTCCAAAAAGATTTCCAGGAAATGGTAGAAGAAATGACTAACAATGACTGATGACTTAGAACGAAATCTAGCTTTTTCTTCCTTTCACATACATGGGATTTTTACGAAAGAAGACGGTGCAGTCCAACTTCAAGAGCATTTGAGACCGTGGGATGTATTTTAAACGTGCAAAAAATTGAGAAACATTAGGATGCACGTGCTTCAATGTTTGATGCATCAAACAGTCTTTTCAACAAGGATTAAACACAATATTTTACTTACTTTTTATGCAATTATTTGAAGTATAGGCACCATTGAAAAAGATCTTTGATAAAGGTAATATTTAAGAATAATTTTTCGGAATACGGTATATAAAGCCTATGGTAAAACACTTGGCCTCACATATTAAATTTGAATATTATTTTCTCCCTAAAACTGCTTTGAATACAGAAAAAGGATAAGAAAATGTTGGAGCACATGGAGCAATGCGGTCAGCATGTGTGAGAGAGGATGAGAACAACTAAAAAGAATTATGTAAGTTCCGATAATTTTTTTGTCTAACATTAAAAACGTCCAGTCATAATAGCTTCATAGTCCATGCCTTAAAGGCCAAAATTCTGACAGGAAAACACATGGAATGCGCATCTCACGTCGACAAGCATGACTTTCAATTCCGCAATAGTCCGGCAGAAAGTTAATTCAAACCACTCCACAATTTCGTCACAGTGATATTGCGGGTAAATACATACACGAATAGACAAAAATTTGTGGATTCCGAAAGGAAAATTTTATAGAAAGCAACTAATTTACTACGTTCCATCCTTAACAATCCGTATGACTTTAAAGTTAGGACACTCAACGTAATTCTTACGTTGATATTTGATAGAGATGCAAATATTATTACTCCGGTTAGTAAAAAATACGACAGAGAGAAATACAACAATAAAATTAATTGGTTAGCTTTAGCGAAACATTTTTAATATCTGCGACTTAAACACGAGTAACTGAACAAGAGAAATCATAAGAATACTATCTGAATTCAAATTACTATAAACCAGTGAAGGGGGCTTCGGGCAACTATTTGGATGGGTTCGACTTCGGCGAAAGATATTCCGGGTTCGATTCCCAGTAGGCTAAGAACTGTCTAAGAACTTTCAAAATTACTACTTCTATCAAAACGTTGAGAAAAATCTGGCGGTTTTATTTCTTGAGTATTTAAGCGATGCAAATAATTTTCATCTCTATAGTGGATAATTATAATAATTTCAACAGGAATCACTGGATTTCCAAAACGCATTCTTAAGTGCAATTCATGAAATGACAAATGAGACAGTTTTCATCAGGGTATTGTCATCGAGAATAACTAAAACACTGAGACCTAACAAGCTACTTTCTATCAAAATTTGGAATGCGTGAAATTACATATTATATATGTTTGTCATTAAAACGTCCTTCACTTAATTACGAAATTTTACTTACATCAGTTAATAAACCGCTGAATATGCAGCGGTTTCATGCGAAGTAAGTACATACGTTTTTGCAAGCACTCATTTGGAATTTTCTCAGTCAATATAAATTCATCCTGTAACGTAGGCAACACTAATCGCATGAAATCTTCGATGCGTGACGCGGTGAAGGGCTTTTTAAATGATATCCAAAGAAATGAAACAGAAGACTGACGAAGGAAGTCACAAGGAGTCGATGAATACATCAAAATATACGCGAATAAGAATAGGAAAATAACCACGCTGAAGGAAATTGGACATTTAGTGGGAATAAAAAAGAATTCAGTCATTTTCCTGGAACGAATTTTGTCGGTACATCATTCATCGAAATCAGTTTCGTTGGATTTTCAAGCGATGAAACCTTATATGCAATATAGGAATAATATTCTACACCCAAATTTGTCGATCCATAAAACTCAACGATAGGCTTTAGGTAGAATTCCCACGTTGATACAACCGTAAAGAAGGAAATGAGATACGTTGTGAAGGGAAAGAAAGGAAGAATCGCAAGGTCAGGGAGGAATCGCTTCGCAAAAATTCGTCGTGAAATGAATGTCCTTGGAGGGTTTCCACCCAATAACCATATAAAATAAGTGACTACAACTAAAAATACATGGAAAATAAATCAAAGGCCTAATAAATATACCACGACTGAAATACAGCCCTTTTCAGAATATAGTTAAACTCAAATTATTACATAAAATTACAAAAAAATATTTTCTCGATTAAAGATTATATCACTGAATTTAATTTTTGTTGCTTCGCTTTAAAAGATGGATAACATATTGTAATAAGAGAATAAACTGAACGAAAAGGCAAAGAAAGATTCTAAATTAACATAGAAGCACGAAAAGATTTTATTTGATTAAATTTAAATTATATAACAAAAGTACACTACCATTGGTATTTCAAATATAAAATACAAATTATTTACAACTGCATTTCAATATATACAAAGGAGATGAAAAGAACGACAAATAAACTATAAAAATCTTACGTAGTTATTTAGAGAATACATACAATTACGATATGATAACGAAGAAAAATAGTTCCACAGGATGAACCAATATCTATCCTCCATGAATAACATTTTCGTGTATAAAGTTGAAACAACATATGATCTGCCTGCATCTGTATAACTAAAAATGGAGAAAGGAAAATCCAGAGCTAAAAATATATCTTTCATGAGTAATTCTTACCGCTACATGAATTTTTGAAGTGTTAAAAAAATCTTCAGTAAGGAGACTTCATCCCATTGAAACAAGCAGTTAACTCCATGAGAATTTTAAGCGGTGAAACGGCAATAAACAGTGTCCCTCCAAAAACTTAAATTACACCCTCGACTAATATACATTAAAAAGCCTATTCATGGGTAAGAGTGAAGGTTCGAGGTCAAAGGGGGATGGTGAAAGGGAAAGACGTGCAGGTGATTCCAAGGTGGTCAGTTACTCAGAGGGGTGGGAATATACCCTGAAGCGAGGGATGGTCGGAAGACGGAAGGCACTGGGCAGCGACGCGGTATGCTATATATATCGATAAGGAATCTGGAAGAAGTCAGTCTCAGGAGCGAAGTAAACAGAGTAGCAATGGCAACCAAGGTGAGAAGAAGCATCAATATTGAGGAATACAATCTGTTACGATTATGAGATTTGGAGAGGAGAGGCAAACCTTTTCCCTTTGGGATCTCTAGAGCAAGCAACTAATACAATATCTTTTACAGTTCATCATCCTCGCCGCCCTCGTGGCCGTGGCCCGCGCCGGCTACATCGGAAGCGGAGCGGCTTTGGGATATGCCGGACACGGTCTTGCCCGCGCCGCACCCTTCGCCTACACCGCCGGACATGGAATCGCACACGCCGCCCCCGTCGGTTACGCAGCCTCCCCCGTCGGTTACGCAGCCTCCCCCGTCGGTTACGCAGCCGCCCCCGTCGGTTACGCAGCCGCCCCCGTCGCCTACGCTGCACCCGTTGCCAGGACTATTGTTGCCGCTCCCGTTGCCAGGACTATCGCCATCGACACCGAGTACGACCCCCACCCACAGTACTCCTACTCCTACGGAGTGCAGGATGCCCTCACCGGTGATTCTAAGTCACAGCACGAGACCCGCAACGGAGACGTCGTCCAAGGACAGTACAGTCTCATCGAACCCGATGGCAGTCGCCGCACCGTCGACTACACCGCTGACCCCATCAACGGATTCAACGCCGTCGTCAGCAAGGATCCCGCCATCATTAAGGCTGCACCCGTCGCTTATGCCGCACCCATTGCCGCCTACGCCGCCCATGGTGCCGTTCCCGTTGCATACGCTGCCAAGGCCTACGGACACCCTCTCGGCTACCACACAAAAGCCTTCCTCCATTAAACTCCATAAATTTTATGTATCGGTGTCATCATGGTCATAAGTAATTACAAAATGTCTAATAAATAGCATATTTTTCATCTAATTCTCTATTGTCTTTAAATACTACAATTAACCTCTTTTAATATTTAGTGTTTGAATATTTGGTTCTCGGCGCATTCTACTGACTCAACTTCGGAATTACCTCTTCTCTTAATCTGGAAAGCATATCCTTAACATGGTAAATCTCTTTCCATCATTTTATGCCATGTCTCTAGAGGCGTAGCTAAGAGGTACCCCTAGCGAGACACTTTGTCCATGGTCAGCTAGATTACTGTTCGCCCAGTTTTGGTTAAAATGAAAATCTCTTAGTTTATTAAAAATAGGAAGAAAATGTCACGTTCTGTAGCAAAGATCAACATCCAACTGAATGTTTTCTACGCAAGGAGTAAGATGGCAAACGGGCCATACTGGATGCATAGAACATTTTGCTATTCGACGGTTTCCAAAGACTATTTGCTCCAGTATCCCTAATTTCATCTATAGGCCTAAGTACTTTAAGAGTGTTTCTATATCAACCCGATATACCAATCGAAATTTTTATGCTACTTTGTCTTGATCTATATGAGGAAGGAAAATTAAGGTCATGAAAAGGGAAGATTTTTAGAAGCGGAATTTTAAGAAAAAGAGGTTTTAAAGCTATGCGTATGTAAATCTCACGAACTGCATAAAGTTCAGCATAATCCAGTATTTTGATATTTTGTGTCCGAAAATAAAGCAACATCCGAAATCGAGAACGTGTCAAAGAAAAGGAAATTGATTATAGATTCTACATTAAGTCGTGTAATATTGATATAGATTCGAAATTGCGACATTTTGCTAAAACAAACGGAAAATTTGTAAAATTTTGTGATTCATTGAAGTTTTAATTAAACAATTCATCCTTTGGCTACTAATGCCATTGTTGGATTCGAGCTCATGCATCCATATCGAATTTATGGTAGGAAACCTGACGACAGACTTTATGACCAGTAGGCAAATTTCTGAGTTCCCAGCGTATGCAAGGTCGATAAACAAATCGAACGAAAAAAAATATATCCACGAAAAAGTGTTTCTTAACAACCTAATTTTCCAAAGGACATTTATATGTTGCGATGTAACGATCAAGAGGACAAAAAATTATAGTAAGAACAGGAATATTGTTGAAAGTCGAACGATATTTTAACGCAAACGAGTGTTAAAAGCGGTGAGTTTAAATAAACATCATGAATTGCAAAGTGTGCAACGGAATGGAGTGTTTAATTTTTCGGAATTCTGCTCACGATTTTAGCATAAAACCTATTAGTGTCTTTAGTTAGTATTAGTATCTTTTTTAATTTAGGGTATAAATGGTTGCGTATTCCGTCATAATAGACTTACAATTCCATTTACATTGAGCTCCATCATACTTGACGGAGGCGTTTACCAAACCCGATCACTGACGCCGAGCATAATCTCTTATCGTGCAAACCACGCTTTGAATTAAAAAAAGTGATTAACTGTTAAAAGATGATTTTTTGTTAGTAATTTATGGTTAAAGTTGAAATATAACTATTTTTAAATAAGTTGCGTCACGCTTGACGGGGGTATATATATAATAATAATGTCTATATTAAAGGCGAGATTGAGACTGAAAAGTCTCTTCTTCCATCTAACCTTGCGTCAATGATTTTATGTACATAAAGACTTGTGTGTAGGTGAAAAGAAATGGAGAGGAAAACTTTAGAAGGAGTGGATGTAAAAAAAAATCCTAAGGTGATATCTTAGGAAAAAATATCCACAGCTGTAAAACACCCTCAGAGAAGGGGGGTGTGAAAAACCTGCGCAAACCTACTGATGGTTCATGCTAAAAGATGTTTAAGAAAGCTGTGTATAAGAAGGAAATTACAAAATCAATAGTAATATAACAAAATTACAAATTAATAATAAAATAAAATCATAAACAGGAAAAACTGCAATAATAAACCATGAGGAAATAATTGATAAAACAGAAACATCAGATAANTAAGCCTATTTCATAGGAACAATGAGAATAGAATCGAATCATCTCTTAAGTTTTGAGATAGACAGCCATTCCATTATTAATTTCCATACCAATAATTGCAGCTATTAAAGAAATTGAATGATAAAAAATATCTAGATAATTTCTGATTTGGTGCAGCAGTCTGTCAACATCAGGAGAGGAAAAGAGCATTTTTGCACAATATTTCTTTTTTACTTTAGAAATACATCAGAGTTGTCTTTCAAAAGATTCAGGGTTCTTGGTCACTCCTAAATTAATAATTTCTGTTAGTTTCAAGAATTAAGGAGCAGAACTCCTCAAGAAGGAGAGTTATGGTGTGGACTTCTGACTATGAAAATATAGCTGCTATATAAAATACATTTCAACAATACATTAATCAATATTGCAGATTATTAAAGGGGTACCATAGGTTGGACCACCAGGACATGGGAAATATTCAACCATGATCTCCCAGTCAAGAAAGTTTCATTTTAACAGGAGCATCACATGTGGACATTCTAGAAAAAAAATCATGCAACAGTTGAATGGAGCAAAGAAATGCTAAGCATAAGAGGAAGGGTGACTACGGAGACTCATTTCCATTATGAAACTGCTCTTGAAATGTGGATTTACAAGTTTAATCCAGGAAATAAAAATAAGCTGAGAGGAATTTTGCAGATGAGTATTTGCCTACTTATGTGAAGAAGTCACAAATAGTTTAAAAGAAAATTGCAAAAACTTGAATTGTTAATAGTGATCATGTAGAGACCAACCCTCAGGGGAAATGTAAGATTCTTTAAGCACAGAAGTACTATACATCAAAAGCTGCAGGGAAATTTGAACAACAACAGCCAAAAGCAGGACCGCTGAGGACACTCTAGTATTATGCATCAGGCCACATAATTCAAACTTCAATTAACTTCCTTGAATTAACATAGTTTCACCCTTAATCTAGCTAAAACTGTTTTCAAGTGACTTTATTCCACCATTTTCTAATCCAGCCATAAAAATCACAAGCATGAAAGAGTGCTCTCAAGTAAAAGGAGTAGTTCAGTCCTGTGAACAAGTTCTTATGGCACAAGAGGACAGAGTGGAATGAGTGTTTCCGAAAATAAATGATTAGCAATTGCACACAGGTAAAATTAAAATACTTTGAGAAAAAGTATGCAGTAAAAAATGACTTCCTTTAACGGATTTGCATATAAATGCGACTAGAGGTATGCAGAATAAAGAATACCGTAAAAGGAAAATCGGGAACAGCAAAAAATGAAAACTTCCTCAGATTTGTCCTTACTTCCTTTGCATCTGACAAAAAAATATAAAACAAATAAGAAATGGACCACGTTTACATCACAAGTCGGACAAGTTTCGCAAAATGTGACGGGTACAGTACTGGCATTAAGGAGGAATTCGGACTCAAATATTCCAATTACTACGTAAGAAAATGCAGTTGAAAAGTAAAACAAAAATAATGTTGTCAAGCGAAAGAGGTAGGATAAAAATTATTCGTGTTATTAAGAATTTAAGAATTCCAAAACACTTCAGGGTCAAATATATTCTCTTCTGTTAAGGAGAAAGTTCAAAAGAATTATTAATCTGGGGAATGTTTTCACAAATAAAAAACAGAATAATCTAGAAAATGCTCACAAAACAACTCCAATAATTAAAAGTTTAACAAACAAACTGAAAAATGTAGAACGATCCTAATTCATAACAGAGGAATAACTGGAAGGAATATTATAAAGAATTTAAACCTTTATATTAAATTTTAATTCTACGATTATCCTGAGTCAAATAGAGGTCTGAGAGGTCATTAGGTTCAGAAAGCTTAATATCGATAGCTTCAATTCCGAGTCTTAAGTTTTCATGCATCTGAAGATAAACCATCACAATACCTTTTATCCGAAATAAACTAGTCAATGATACTCATAAAACTCAAAAATTTACGAAAGACAATATAATTGTGGAATTAATATGTTCCATATAAAAAAAGAATGTGTAGCCTACGTAAAGCGGCATTTATTTAAACATTTCATTAAATCATTAATGAAGAGATGTGAGCTATTTATTTTCGAATTAGAACGAAAATATTATTTTAGAATGATAAAGACAATGAATTTGACTGCTGGATTATGTCCCATAGTCTAACGACAAATCACTCAGAAATTGAACGTAAATGAGTGAGTAAAAAATTACCTAAATATAAAGATGAACCATGAGATCATGATAGTTTACTTTACGAGTAGAAAACTTTGAACCTAGAAAATTCGGGAATTAATGTAAATAAATTGGTGGGCTTTACGGCTACCCATTTAAAATGGGGATTATAAATTTATCTGAACGACTAGCTTACGTGTCTTTTGTTTTAGAAAAAAATCTGGCACGTTTGTTGAAAGGATATCGCATGATCTTTAAACAAACATTTTCTTTTAGAGTTCTAGGTGAAATATCGAAATTCTGATTGCAAGAAGAGCAAGATATTGTAAGTAAGCCTAGTTTCCGAATAATACGTTAGGATAGAAAAGTTTTAATGATAATAATCACAACAAATTAATGGATACAAGAAAATCCTAATTACATCCATTCTAAAATATATTAAACGCTAACGCGTAGCACCGATACCTACCTATAACATTCCAAATAGCCGGGACTCGAACCCGGGACCACGGGCTATGAAGGTTAACCCGCTAACCACTCCGTCACCGCGGCAAATGAATGCATGAATGACCCAACGACTAGTATACATTCAAAGATATTTCATTTTGCTACAAGCTGAATGCTCTCTGTATTAATAATTTCAGGATTCTAAGGAATCGATAACGATAAATCGCATTTTCATGGAAATCTTTCCAGGTAAATTTGAACCATATTATTTCATGCATTCAAATTTACATTACACCCCACGGTTCCCAATAACGGGTATGCGCACTCAAAATTTGAAATTCTCCCTCATGACCACGGCCCACCATCTACAAACTTGCAAGCTCGTAATTTTTCATACTGCGTAGATCAAATAGCTACTGTTGATTTACTTAGATAATATTTTGTGTCATTTGACAAAAAAAATGTAAGACGTAGATTATTAATATAAATAAGATAGTAAAGGATGCAAAATATATCAATTTGATTTTCTTTCGTTCGTAAAGTATTTGCAACCTCTCACTTTTCCTCAGCTGTGTACCAGAGCGTAGAGCGTTGAGGAGAAAGGGAGAAAGTCACTCCAGGAACTCAGGCACAGATTGTTTATAACATGTACGAAACTTGACTAAATATCGGAATACTCTACTCATGAATAACTTACGTAGTTAATTTTAGTCTGAAACAACGCTGTAGCTAAAAATCACATATGCGCTGTCCAATATCCAAATTCATATTAAGGAATATGCTAAACATGAGCATCGAAAATAACAACGAAACATTTTTATATTCTTATGCAAACTATTCTGATACAAATTCGTCCAGGAACATTCCTCTTAGTCTCAACATTCTCAGCACTTACGGGTCGGCTTATGATAATAGAGATCGAAAATATTGTAATGGCGCTATTCATTACTACAGAATAATCTTCCCGCAGCTATCCCGTCTTGGGCAACCGGGTTCGAACCCAGTGGGAGCGCTACCAACTAGGCAATGTGGGAAACCTCATAATACAAAAAAATACTCTCTGAAGACTAGTCATTCACATGGAAAGCATTCTATGGTCTTGGGCCAAAGAAACTGTTTCCGTTTAAATTGAAATGGGAATGCGAGAATTCTAACAAGCACAATTCATGATGAAATCCTAATCTCATAAAAATCCCACTTGTGAGCTAACCGTTTGCCAATTGATGTTTAAAGAGCTGGGGAAGGCACTGCACGTAGATAGAGGGAATTCGGCGAGAAAGTAGTTCTTCACGAAATCCTCCCATACATTCCAGCGATACTCGTGACCGGAGGTATTCTATTAGAAAGCAGCGGAAGGTCTCACGGTGTCCGTTTGAGGCCGTGGGTTACTGTAACTACGGAAAGAAAAGGCGAGGAAAGCGTCAAGGTCTGCAATAATTCCTTTCTCCTATGTGTATTGGATGAAAAGAGGCGATCATTCAGGGTCGATTCGGAAAAACGCTCTTTTTGACCGATGAATAGACGAGGGCAGATAAAAGGGTGAAGGGCGGTCCAAAAGAAAGGGAAAGTGAGAGACTAGTCAATGACAGTTGGATGCAAGGGCGATGAATTCACGGGCTACCGTTGAATAAAACGAACTACAAAGAATTCATTTATAAGGACAAAGGAAAAACTGAAGACTCGATCCTTGGTTGTATCGACATATTACACTAGAACTAGGATTTAGAATAACTTGGCAATTAATACAGCCGTTATAAATTCCTGCATATAAACACCTTCATTTAGTAAATAGCGCTCAAAAGAGTTTTTCTGGCAACATGATGAAAAAGTATTCGGAAGAAATTTCTCAGTAGGCGGACGATGAATAGTGATATAACATTTGAATTACATTTATGATTCTTCGAGTTCAGACCACATATAATCGATGTCGGAAGAAGGAAAAGTTCAGGCTCACCTGAATATAAGAAAAAAGTTCAAGCGCATGAATATGACTATGTGTTAGTCGAAATTCATTCAGGATGTACTATTTGAAATCATTTTCAGGTTCACCAGAATATGAATATGTATTAATCGAAAACGGTCGCTGGGTTTACAGATGCTTTTTACTTCTTCCGATAATGTAATTTCACGAAGTGAAGGCTATCACCATTCATCATATCACAATCTACATAATATCTAAATGACAACAAATATTGACAAGATCTGTTTCTCAAGGAACAAATGAACATAAATCAGGTTTCCCAAAGATATAAATGTGTGCGGAGTTATCTTAAAGGAATGTGATGATATAATATTGGGCAGTGATGTCCTGTAAACAAGTACTGTAATTGGGTCCTTTAAGGAAAATTCATACGATTTTTATCTTTTTCTAGTCTCTACTGAAATTAAATTTACTCATTTAAAGCGAATTACTTCTGTACAGTAGTTTGAAATATTTTAACAAAAGTAAGTACAGGAGATAAGAGGAATCCATAATGCGTTCACAAACTTCAGGGATTCATTCCCTGAGTGTTATCTTCCTTATCATATATAGAAATTCCCTCCCTACACTCCGAAAGACGGCTTGCAAGCTGTCGATGTAGATGTTGATGGCCAGTATTGAAGCGAGAGTATACCACTACGATCACAGACGTCCTTGGAAATCTTACAGAAGTCACCCTCGCCTTCTGATACATAACCGATTGTATTCCATATACATCGAACTTTAAGCTGAGATTTTTGTTATAACTTTTCTTTCCCTCAATCAAAATCTGTGGAGTGGATCACTTAAGGGAAGCTTAAATCTTTCCTATTGACAGAGTTATAGATCGAGAATAATATTCCAACATTTTCTATAAATTTGACGTCAAAACATCTAGCTCATTATTCTTACATTGAAATACATATTTTAAAAAATGTATCCTTAGTTGGAGGATTTTCCAAACACTGATTAAGTACGGACAAAGAATTAGGGGGCAACTCTTTCTTATCCTCGATATCTTTGAATCATGCCATACGTGACGAAGCTATAACGTCGAAATTATTATTTCAAGAACGAAATCGATTTATTACCTCTTTTCGTGAAGTACCGTTGCCTAAAGCTATTCCATGTACATAGTATAACGATGCTTTCTCCTCATCATCAATTGAAATTCGTGATTCAGAAACGGAGAGTGAAAAAATTCCTCTCCGAAGTCAAGAAATAAGTGTTCCCATTGGCGATGTACTTAGATCGTATCGACGGTCAATAGGTCAGCAAATCTAATAGGAGACAATTTCCAGGCATAGAAAAGTGACGGGAAACAGAAAAAAAACTAGGTCTAATTTTACATTTATAACCTACTGATATATATCTATGACATTTTTAGTTTCTTTTTTACGTAAGAATCCGAGTAGAGAAAAATGCTACTTCGATAGGTAACTAGATAATACAAAATATAAGAAAAAAGTTGCAATATAAAGCTTCTTAGAATTACTAACATATTTTGCTAAGTATTCTTGTATTAAAGTCGTTCAATGATAATTATGGACGCACTAAGCATGTGAAAAGCGTTTACCTTTGACTCACACATACATTAAACCTAACCAAGAATGATGAGAATTTAGCAATGAACGAACTTGTAGGGAAGAGTAAATTGAGATGGCTGGAGGAATAACCTCCATGAAACCTTCCGTCAATCAAATCAAACGTCTTATTAAAACTCTCTTCCTTTAAAAGTGAACTACAAACATAAAATTAACCAATTTCTTGGCATACGTATGATAGAGCAATACTATGTTAATTCATAAGAACCCGATTCCAGAAATAAAATCATCAAACTCAACATTGCGGTATAGTGAAGTGTCGAGACTAAGAATTTTAATTCCACGAATTAAAGACGTCATCGTTGGAGAGCAAGGGGCGGAGTGTCACAATTATCGCCAATTATTATACAACCTCCTTGTGGCTCCTTTAGATCAGAAAGTGGCCCAATTTCTAGCCCTCATTTTCGTGAGAATGGACAAGAGGAAAAAAGGACCGTGTAGGGAAGGATCTAAATCGGAGGTCGGGAAGTAGAGGAGGGGTAAGGGAAAGGTGAAAGGAAGGGCGTTAGCAGGCGCTGTCCAATGTGTGTGCAATGGTATTGAGGAAGGGAGCCTGGAGCGGCGGCTAATGATTTCAACAGCGAAGGATGCAAGCGTCCGCGGAAGGAAAGAGGCTCCATATTCGTATAAATAGACGGCGGAGGACCACGGAAGACCAGAACACCTCTTGGAGTTAACCGCACAGCAATGGCATTCAAGGTGAGCTCACAGTGAGATTTCGAAGTGATAAGTGCACCCTCATAGTACGGCGACAGTGTACTGACGGGCGAAATATTCAGGATTACCGATCTCAGTGCTTGGATTTCTTTTGCTCATTTCAAATGTTATTTCTCTCCTGGCAGTTCGTCATCCTCGCCGCCCTCGTGGCCGTGGCCCGCGCCGGAGTGGTCAGCAACCCAGCAGTCTTGGGACACACCGTAGCCACCTACGGAGCCCCAGCTGCCTATGCTGCCCATGGATACGCCGCACCCGCCTATGCTGCCCATGGATACGCCGCACCCGCCTTTGCTGCCCATGGATACGCCGCACCCGCCTATGCTCATGCCGCTCCCCTCGCCTACGCCGCTGCCCCCGCCATCGCTAAGGCTGTCGTTCCCGCCGTCGCCAAGGTCGCCGTCGACACCGACTACGATCCTCATCCCCAGTACTCCTACTCCTATGACATCCAGGATGCTCTCACCGGAGACTCCAAGAACCAGCACGAGAGCCGCGATGGAGATGTCGTCCAGGGATCTTACAGTCTGACTGAACCCGATGGCACCCGCCGTACCGTCGACTACACCGCTGACCCCGTCAACGGATTCAACGCTGTCGTCCACCGTGAGGCCGCCGTCGTTAAGGCCGCCATCGCCGCCCCCGTCGTCGCCAAGGTCGCTGCTCCCCTTGCCTACGCCGCCCCCGTAGCTAGGGCTTATGCTGCCCCCGTCGCAGCCTACCACGCTGCCCCCGCCTATGCTGCCTACCACGCCGCCCCCGCCGTCCACGCTTACGCCGCCCCCGCTTACGGCAAGGCCTACCTCGGTTAATTATTTAACCACCTCATTTACATAATTTATAAAAATGTATATTCCATCTGTATAAAAATAAATATATGATAAAAATTCCACTTTTTTCATAAATCGCAAAATACGACGTTTTTCAGAACGAACTTCCACAGCCCAGTTATCATCTCGATAAAACACCCTTTCATTATATCAACAGAACCATAGGTTTAAAAACTATCATTCCGTGACTATTCGAATCATAAATATTTTCAGAAATAGACACGCTTTTTAATTTTTTAGTCCGTTCCGTAACGCAAACGAAATAAGAAAATCACTGAAAAAGACTTCTCAAAGAAGAAAAACTGAAAAGTTAAATGGCAAAAAGACAGAAAGAGTTCGCCAAAATACGAAATAGAGGACCTCTCAAACACAGGTTTCGATAATAATATCTCGTGAAAGCCACCATTAATTTAGAAAATAGTTAAATAAAAATGCAGAACTTTAATTTTTAAATCGTAATCATATCCAACCCCGTTTTTATCGTGTTTAAGATCAGTTTAGTTATATCAAGTCAATTTTCCCACGAATTATCTTCTTCAGAGTTGTACCACAGATGATTAAGTTGGTCAGTAGTAATTCCTTTCTGTTTGAGTTTTGAAACTGCAATTAATGCAATATGGGATTTTATATATGATCAAAGAGGGTTACATCCGTTATCTGCCTAAATGGAAACACCCAAACCATGGATTGAAATAAATATCAGAATAATTTCTTGACGCACTCGATGAATGTGAGAAATGGTTATTTTATATGGGGCAGTACAGATGACTTAAAAATGAACCATCCACCATTAAATATCATTATACAATCGAAATTAAACAATATTTACGAATCAAATATGAATTAATGACAATCATTAAAATGAGAAATTAGCTACCGTTCGTATGTGAATTGAATCGCATCTTTCTATTCGACGCTTCTGTTTCTCATCCATAATCATTTTTCAGATGAGTACTGATGCAAGTTTTCTGTCTGCGCCTTACTTATGATATACAAGTAGCAGGAAAGGACTAGAACATGTCACGGTGCAGAGTGATGAATATGTGCGGGCAGACATTCAAATGCCAGACTGCTCTGAAACGCTTCATCTTAAAGAGGCCGGAAAAAACCTCCGAGCGATCAGTCAGCTTGCGTAACGCATCCATATTGCGAGAACGCCATGACAGTTTCCCTTAGAAATTGGGACGGTTACGAAGAAAACATTTAGTGTGAGGCGGAAATTGCGATAACATGTCACACGCGAGAAATTATAAAGTGATTACATTTCAAAAGACATAAACGAATGTAATATCGCCTCAGTTTTGGAGAAACGATAGATCACGAACGGTCACGATTTTAAGAATAAAACAGATAGCAAACAATAAATGAGCAGTCAGTTGTATACATACAACATATAAGGGATCCTGTAACTTTATGATACATTCCCTGCTAGGAAAATCAATGTGATTCTACGCCAAATTTTGAAAAAGAAATGGTTGGAATAAGGATGGGAAATATTTTGTACAGTTTGTTACCAAAAGAATAATTTGGACGATATTTTCCAAACGTACTGAATATTTCAGATATAACAATTGGCACTATTCGATATCGAAAAAATAAGTAATGTCGGCCTTTCTCCTAAACACGGAATTACATTGTCGGAAGATGTGGATTTATCATGGATCATCATCTTTGTCATCAACAGATTTATCATCCTTTGTGAAGTAATCAAGTTTGAATTTATACGACTTGATGACTGCGTTGTTAAAACTATATCTTGATGAATGGAATATTCTTCGTTCATATTTCGGCAAAGGAGAATAAAATGCTCTTTTCATTCGCTCTTGTCTCAGTCTTGTTTATAGCTGTGATAATGTCAAAGCTACAGGGTTATAACTGATTATAAACAAATTCAAGACGGAAAAAACAAAACTTTGCATGCTCCACAGTAGATATTTATTATTCCATCTTATTTATTATTATCTTACTTAGTATACCATCTTAGTAGGTACGGCGTTCGACGAAGTCAAGCCGTCGCATATTTATTTTAAAAATAATGTCTTTTATCATTGTCACCCCCTTAGCAACATTTGCCTGAAGCTATTCCACCAAAAGCAATTTTCCTCAGAGAGGACAAGGGCAAAAGACCTCACTCCTCATCTTCCTAAGTAAGCCACATTCCCTCTGAAAGGCTTTTGGGGGCTAATGTGGAGGGGCTGAGAGTCAGACGAGTAATCAGGCTGAATAAACGGATGAAAGCACAATTTCAGTAATTATTCTAGTAGAAAGTGCGTAAAAATGTATCAAGAGGTTTGAATTTCTTGCTTTTACTTGAAATGAAAGAATGGTGTAAGCCAATGATTGTTATAATAGTAAAACACCACACGGAAATTAATAGCAAGATTCAAAGAACACATGGCACATTATAAATATGGGAGGTTTCAAAATGCCAGCGTTGCCAAACACATGAGTGACACATGTCACAATATTTCTTTACAAGACATGAAATTCCCACACTTATTCAATCTCCTTAGAATACCTATGCAAATATAAAAATAAAAACCGGTTGATGAACCGAGGCCTTAATTTTAATAAAACTTTGTTTAAACCGTTCGACCATTAGTTGTAAATCTCGACTCTCATTTGTTTCTCATCTATCTCGATTTGGGCGGTTGTTCCCTGCCACTGTTTTAATCTGTCAACAAATCTCTGAAGATGCTCTCATGAGCGACATGTATTTAAGCGAAATATTCTTAAGTCGTAAGTGTATTCCTTGATGGTTTATTTGAGTGATTTTTACTTTTTACTTTACTTGAAATATTACTCTTAAAAGCATGACAGGAAAACATCGAGACGCTCATTACGAAGTAGAGAACTCATTTAAAGCACACGCTTCCACTATTGGGAAACGCTGAAAAATTCGATTATGCAACTATGGCGTGTGAGGTCATCCATTTCGATGCCGCCGGCAACAATGGATGCTGCAACGGATACGAAGTTTTCCAGTCTGTCAGATATTTAAGGAAGATAAAGAATAATTTTTCCCATTATTTGACGACAAATCATCCTAAAGAACAAAATAATCGTTAAAAGTGATGAATGTTCACCAAACGCCGCATCATGAAAATTCTTTTACAAGGGAATGTAAAGAAATTCAGACTTGAAACTCAGACTACCACAAATATAATAATGATAGAAAATGTGTCGTTTCTAATGCAGAAAATAATAAAGAGATAAAAAACAGGTTATAATTTTACTGGAAAATTTGAATTACAAGCAAGAGCGACGAAATATGGACATTAATAGAGCTCTTATTTGGTGATCAAAATTCCATGAAAGAGTTTCATCCTCGGTACTCTTAAAAAGTAAATCGTAAAAAAGAACTACACCAAGTAATTTTCCTCACTCAGAGTTGATTTTCAGCGATTATTCTTGTATTGAAAAATGCTCCATTAAATGTAAAGCGATACCACTACTTCGACAGACGATAATCAAAAACAAGCGCAAGGATAAATATCGAAAAATCGGAAAAAAAAGTTCCCGTTACAAGTATTCTCAAGGACCTACGTCATGTATACGAAAATCGCCATCGAGTGAGCGAGAAAGTGTAGACGACGGCAAGTGCCTTCGAGGCACACCCTCGAGGATACATTCTCGGAGTTAATCACGTGGATAGACCACGAAAATGGAACCCGGCGGGTGCGATCCCCTTCCGCGGGGCGTGGTGATGGTTTGGGGTGAAAGGGCCCCTCCATGGTGCCGACAAACCCCTCGGGTGCTGTGCGCGGTTACCTCATCCATGATTAGGGCGTGAGGCACAGGGCCGCTCGCTATAAAAGAGCGGCGAAGACTGAGCAGAAGTCAGATTCACTTCGAAAGAAGATCTCTAAGACAGCAGCCATGTACAAGGTAAGCAGTGCTTCCAAGAAGAACTGAAAGTGAAACTCTGAAGAAATTCAGTGCCATGGTTTATATTGGATAAAAATATTGTGGAATCCAATGGTGGCATATATTTGTACCATGTCGAATCCGTGAATATCGCTGGATATGCAGTATAACGGTTCTTTTGATCTCCTGACAGTTCGTCGTCCTCGCCGCCCTCGTGGCAGTCGCCCGTGCCGGAGTCATCTCAGGCCCAGCTGTCGTGGCCCCCACCGTGGCCCGATATGCTGCCCATGGATACGCCGCACCCGCCTATGCTCATGCCGCTCCCCTTGCCTATGCCGCACCCGCTGTTGCCCACGCCGCTCCCCTCGCCTACGCCGCTGCCCCCGCCATCGCTAAGGCTGTCGTTCCCGCCGTCGCCAAGGTCGCCGTCGACACCGACTACGATCCTCATCCCCAGTACTCCTACTCCTATGACATCCAGGATGCTCTCACCGGAGACTCCAAGAACCAGCACGAGAGCCGCGATGGAGACGTCGTCCAGGGATCTTACAGTCTGACTGAACCCGACGGCACCCGCCGCACCGTCGAATACACCGCTGACCCCGTCAACGGATTCAACGCTGTTGTCCACCGTGATGCTGCTGTCGTCAAGGCCGCCATCGCCGCTCCCGTCGTCGCTAAGGTTGCTGCTCCCCTTGCCTACGCCGCCCCCGTAGCTAGGGCTTATGCCGCCCCCGTAGCTAGGGCTTATGCTGCCCCCGTCGCTGCCTACCACGCCGCCCCTGCCGTCGCCACCTACGCCGCTGCCCCCGCTTACGGAAAGGCTTTCCTTGGTTAAGCTAATTCACCGAGGGACTGTATTTATTTAAATTATCAGCCATGTATATTACTACAAATATATGAGTCAACAAAATTTTCGCTTTTTTGATTTCCTTTCTCCAATCACCAGTATTGTTTATGTAACAGCACACGAAACACAACAGGACCTTTGAATATTATATCCAATATAAATATGGGATAATCAGCAGGGATAGGTAGACGAGTATGTTCGATTGAAGATGTAATATTTTTTAAAGGTGCCAATTATAATAGGTGCATTACACTTGGCTCAAAGCAATAGTCACACAAAGTGGCGTAGCACGAGTTAGACAAATTTGGAAATTATTGTAGGAGATTGGAGCTCCTTCACTGAACATGTTAGATTTTCAACTCCAAAGAAAATTCAAGGGCAATAGAACAAATCTGCTGGAAATACACTTTTACTCTATATGTCAACATGGTTAGGAGATAAAAATATAAGGGTATATAGAGTACTAATTTCTGGTGGAATGTTCATCCACGAAAGTAAATAGCTCTCAAAGAGATAGCGCTTTGTTCCCAAAGAAATAATGTGTAATAGTCAATATTGGATAGATATTTTTAACAATCCCTCTAAATTGTTAAAATTTCATATTGTACACATAACATACCATTCCATCAACATATACATTAACTACCACCTTGCCACACGCCAAAACGCGTCTTGTAGGGCATTAATGGAGATTTAGATGTAACGGCATACAAATTTAATTTTTGGCACAGTGATAATGGACGACCTTCTAAAATGATTTCAGTGAATCTCGTTTCTTGTAGGACCACAATTTCCGAGATGTTAATCAATAGGTTTAATTCAGTATGCTGTTGTAAAGCATTAGAAAAATGTTGGATTTTAGTCATCATTAACCCAACGGCAAAAGCATTTTTTCAAGCATTGAAGTTGGGTTCAAATATCTTTTATTGAAAATTAAAAACATCCGTATTACAAAGCAAATAAAGGAAAAGTTCATGTGAATTTTTACGGAAATTCATAACAATTCGAATGCGATAGTATTTTAGCGTAATCCAAGATTGTCTTACCATATAGACCAGATACCACTTTCTATTTGCATTAATTAGTTTCTCGCAGCTAAAGGTTACCCTAAGGGATAACGAGCCAAGAATTAGCAAATTGAATCAATTAAGGAAATTGTGACCTTTCTTATTCAAATATCTGCCTATAAGCATTCATTGTCTACAGATAGCGAATATTAATAATATAAAGAGATGTATATCTAAGAATATCGGAAATAATTTAATACCGAGTGACTAATTATATTGCCTAGCAATATTTCACCCAACCCCTGAGGTTACAGTTACGTAATTTTTCACTAATATGTTAAATTTTAATTCCACAATCTGCAACGAGAAGATAAAAAATGTATGGCATTGTTCATAAAGTCCATAAACCCAGGAACACCCCAAGGTATTTCGTTGCTCTACGATAGTAGCCTTTTGGTCGTCCTCGTCAGTTAAGTTCTTTTGATTTCGTTTTTCACCATTAAAAGAGAATTAAAGAGAATTTCTTAGAAAAAGTAGAGTAATAAAATGTTCTAGTGTTACAATATGTTAAATCAGTCAAATGTAAAGGAAAACCTGGCATGAAAAAGATTAGTATTACCGGGACTCGAACGCAGAACCTCCCGCGAAACAGCTGAAAGGGCAATCGCTTTAACCTTTAGACCGAATAATGCGATATGCTGTTAGGGCGAAGTGGTTTTGTCAGACTACGCGACATCTTCCAGGGCCAATGTCCTCTTTTCACCTCCTAAGTCATCATTATTCTTTTTCTATATTTCACTGATTGTTAATTTATGGGCTTACAGAAAAATAAATATAAATTTTTGCAACTATACTATATTCCATTCTTCTATGAATGAAATTCATAAAAGATTCACAGTTGATTATTCCCAAAGGATTCATTGTTAGACTCTGAAGAATAATAACATATTAAAGACATTCCGGGCAAATCAAGATTTTTATTCGCAAAGTTTCCTCACCAAATTCAAAACTAGTGTAGTTACTACATTCTAAAAATACATTCGAAGATTCCATTTCCTCAAGTAGACCTTCAATCTCAAGGAGAACAATATCTATGAAAATGACTGACAACTAAGCCTCATAAATAGCTCTTCATTGAAACTTGATGTTAATATTTACAGAATCGCATTAATGCTAATCAACCTTTTCAAACTAAAATGGCTTAATAGCATCATAAACTACACATCCTTTTATGCTCTATGTTCGAAATTAACAGAAAAGCATTAGTTTTCCCACTGTTTATTAGAACATTGGGAAAACTAATGCTGAAGTAATTTAGACGATTTAAGGTACAGTAGTCAGTAAAGGTCTGGTGTATTTGATAATTAAGCTTCGTAATATTGTAAAAGATCAGAATGAAGCAATTATTTGATGAAGGGAAAACGAATCTGATATACGGAGAGAAGTCAATCGCACAAATGCATAAACGTGGGATACTAAGATGTAAAATGATACGCGGAGAAAAGATCCGGCCTAATGTGATTCCAACGAGGTATCTGCTTGTGAATGAATTCCAGCTTTCACTCGAGTAGATATCCATATGTTAATAACATGACGATCATCAGAATGAATTAACTCGACCGAGCAAACACGCGTTTGGATGCAGGATAAGGAAAAGAAAATCGATATCTGATACTTGACCTATTTCAAACATTCAAAAACACGCTTCACTTTCGCATCGTTAGACTTTATACGAAACGATGATTACTATGGAAACCGAAAATCAATCATATATATATATAAAAAGCAAATGTCTGTCCGTCCGTCCGTCTCCCTATTTATCTCAGAAACGGCTTGACTTAGAGATCTGAAACAAACTGCATTGTGTTTCTACGGTGCTGAAACCCCCAGGAAAACTATTCTCAATTCTGTAAAAGCCCGGGTTCGAACCTAGGAGCCCATAATACGTTTCCATAAGAGATGTACGTAGATTACGTTTTCATGACTTGCAGAGGTCGTTCCTTTTACAAAATTAAATTAGAAACAATGGTCCTACGAAATTGAGAGAAGTGTAACAAGAAAGGAAAATAATCACAGAATCTTACTTCAGTCGTGAATTATTCATATAAATTCAAAATTGCGAGAACTTTGATAAAATAGACGGAAAATTCGTAATTTTATTTCGGAAATAAACAACCCATCCCTTTGACGACCAAGGGATTTGTTGAACATTGATTTCATGAATTTTTCCATATAAATGCACGGGGATAATCAGTTAGTATACTTTTCCATAAGAAATGTACGTAAAATAGGTTTTCGTTACCTGCAGAGGTTGTTTCTTTTACAAAATTAAATTAGAAACATTAGTCCTACGAAATTTAGACAAGTGCCAAAAGAAAGGAAAATGGTCATAGATTCTTATTTTAGTCGTGAAATATTGATATAGATCCGATCTTTCGAGGATTTTGATAAAACACACGGAAATTTCGTACAACATTCGGGAAGTGAACAACCCATCTTTTTGACGACTAAGGTCATTGTTGAATGTTGATTTCATGAATTATCCTATAAAAATGCACAGGAATAATCAGTTCTTATAATTTTTATCAGAACTTTACGTAAAGTAGGCTTTCATGACTTGAAAACAGTAGAACAAATGATAAAAATTATGGTAAGAAATATATTGAGTTATTATGATCTTACGACGGACTGTTTCTGGCTTAGGAGGACCATGTGTATACAATATTAGATATATTTTTAAACTAAATTAAGTTCCGTCATGCTTGACGGGGGCGTTAACTATTAAGTACTAAAAGCTAAAAATGATCATCGCTCTAAGAGTATTTTGGATGATTTTATTTGGCCTATCGGAATGTTTACGCCTTACAAGTGAAGCTTGATGATCAACGTAACGATATATAGTAGAATACTGTATGAAACAGCAACTGATAACAATTCACAGCTGTAAAATAGTACTGCATTGCGTATTAGCATAACCAATGAAACAAGATAATAATCAGAGGATTATTTTCGGAAAGAAACCTAATAGAAACTGCTGTTTCTGTATTGACGTTAAGAGCGGGACAAAGTTTACGGAAGACCTCAAATGCAAAGTAAAGAATAAGAGAAATAACTACGATGAAATAGGATAACAAGAAACTTGCTACGAATTAATGTTTGAATTTACTGACTAGTTTAAAGAACTGCTAGAAACGTATGAGATTGTTATGAAAAAAAGGCATCATCGCTATACAAACGAAGGCTATTCCACCAATTTTTAGAGACGTTCCTCACTTATTAAAACATTATGGAATACTTTATAACAATAACGTGAAATGGGATTGCGTATAGTGAAGAAAAGAAAGTTACCAGAAAAACAATTGCAATAATGTTCGAAATAACTCAAAAAGAATTCCACGTTGAATTTCTGTGTAAAACGACTAGGAATTGAATTAGAAGTAAAAGGAGTGCATGTAAGGATTAATTTCATGACATATTTTTCATAGTATTACCCATTTCAATCGATAAAAGAGGCAATCCTTTTTATATCTGTCATCAAGGACGGAGCACCTATTCTGAACAGAGCCAGAATGAAAGAGGGCAAAACAGATACAAAAAATCGCTCGCAAAGACTTATTGTGTCTAACTCAAAAGTGAGATCAAGGGCATGGATGATGAATCTCTGCCTTTTGCCCTATTATTATAGACACGCAGGTTCCGCTACGGTGATACCTTCGTGACAATAATCACGAGCTAATCGAGAGAAAACTCCTTTGAGACGTAAGCCTGATTGAGATGCGATGAGAGCTGTTAGACCGATTTTAGAAGATGAATTTGGAGAGAAATCTGCCTCTATTCAGGCGAAAAATTAGAAGTGAAATAATATCTTAGGAAATTTCGCCGTGTAATACTGAGCAAAACATTTAATAATTGATGCCAAACTTATATCCCATTAAGTATACGTACGTAAATCACTGTCAATTGCAATTCGATTAAAATACTGCATCTTTTCAGCAACTAATAAGCTAATTCGATATCATTCTTCAATACGGTGTTTAGAGTCATCTATTAAGTTAGCTAACCATTAGTCAGACATTTTGAAAAAACAATTACAGAATTTTGGAACAAAGAAATGGTTAAGGTTGCCTGGAAAATTTGGCGATGAAGGAGAGTCGATGTAGAAAATTTGCGACGAATGAGAGAGAGATCCTGTGTTTATTCAACAATTAACCAGGAATAAATTCTGAAATGGGGATCATCTCGGTACTGTTTCGCGTTTTATGGCAAATCAAATTCATTAAAGTCCTAAACTATGAACTTAATCTATTGTCTGGATGACTGAAATTAAGAGATAAAGTCTGTGTGTTTTAGCTGTGCAGTAAGATGACGATAAAGATGAGTAAGATACAAAATTCTGCAAACTTTTTCACTGATTTCAATTGATAAAGTATGTTACGAGCTTAACCCAAAAGATTTTAATAAAGCAATACAGTACTAATAGTGTATGTAGTCCGAAATTGTCTGATCTTCCAAAAAAAAAATAATACAAAGGTACCAGATATTATAATATGAAATACGGCTTTCCACGAAATATGGATAATCTATACTGATTACCATCAAATATAGATATAACGCTCTCCTATCGCCTTCCCTCACCAGGAACCGCTAAATAATTTCGAACATTTCTCATCTCTTGATGTCAAATATTAACTTCTTCATTTCTTCTGTAATTCCTTTTTCCTTTTCCTACCAACATTACTTCTACGGTGTTCCAACAGCCAGGCATATTTGTTATTTTCTGTTTACTACATTTTATTTACACACAGCTTGCAATACTTATGTTCAAATTATGGCCAAAGTTAATACGTTTTGAAGTGTTTCGATTTGACACCAGCCTCGCTTAGCACTAAAATTATAGGAAGATAAACGGTACCGCTTAACATGACGCAGGTCCGATTTCACTAATTACGATGTATGAACAAATAAATATACTGATGAGACAATAACATTATACAGTAAAATTGAACGCTTAACCAACGAGCAAAATTTGCCAACCATTCACACAATAAACAGCAAATTTAATCATAATTCATCTCACGTGAGTATCAAGTCCCACTCTACTTCTGCCGATGGGTTCAATGAATCAACGTATCGTAGCTCAGACAACAATCGGTCATCGGCCGTAAGAACCCGCGGCGAAACAGAATGCGTAAAACGATCCGCCGAGCGGCGCCCTGAGCTGAGATTCCCATCGGCACAGACTCCTCTAAATGAAGCGACGATCACATGAAAATGCATCACATCTCGCCTCGTTTCTCTTCGCGACGAAGAATTCCATCTCCACGACAGCGGAGGCGATTCACAAGAGGAAGGAGGGGCTGCTTAAGAATGAGAGAGAGTTCGTTAGGGGCGTAGGCCGCGGCGGATGTGCAACAAAGGTTTCAGGTGGGCCATTACGTCACGGAATCATACGACGAAGACACAGGGTTACATAGAGGGAGAGGGAGATCTAGTCCTCGGGGAAGTATATATAGTTGGTGGATAAGGATACGACTTCAGATCAAACTCAAGAGATCATCGAATCACACATCCTGCAATGGCTTTTAAGGTGAGTTTGAGTGCTCCAGGGGTATTACCCATCACCTGCGGATTACTAACAGCAGTTAGCAGTTCAGCGATACGGATATCAGTGCTGCCTTTGGGACCGGTTTATAGTGTAAAATACCGGAAAGGATTATTCCAGCCTAAAACAATCCTTACAAAATAATTCTCTTGCTATAATTCTTAGCAGTCACAGTCAAATCTGTAACTTGCCTTTCTCTGGGGAGTACGCATCTTCTCATGGGATTAGTTTATACATTCTCCTTACTCCATTATCATGTTTCTTTTCTTACTTATATTCTAACCATTATAAACTAAGTGATAGGCGTCTCTGCTCTAACCCTCCTTCAAACTTCTAGCTGCAGGGTCTTCCGGTAATCCACAACGTAGGTGGATTCATGCATTTCCTATCTTAGGCTTACTTGAAAATTCGAGTGTCTCATTGGAACATCTACAATTTCCCCAACAGTTAGCTGTATTTGCTGCCCTTGTGGCCGTCTCCAGTGCCGGAGTCCTTGCTCCCGCAACCTACGCCGCCACACCTCTCACCTTCTCGGCACCCACACTTGCTCATGGTCCCTTCACATTGGGCGCACGTCCTGTTACCTATGCCGCACCTGTCGCTAAGGCTGTTGTTGCCGCTCCCACCGTCACTAAGGTCGCTGCACCCGTCGCCGTCGACACCGACTACGACCCCAACCCCCAGTACTCCTACTCCTATGACATCCAGGATGCCCTCACCGGAGACTCCAAGAGCCAACACGAAACTCGCAACGGAGACGTTGTCGAGGGGTCCTACAGCCTGATCGAACCCGACGGCACCCGCCGCACCGTCGACTACACCGCTGACCCCGTCAACGGATTCAACGCCGTCGTCCACCGTGAGGCTGCCGGCGTCGTTAAGACCGCAGTGGCCCAACCAGTCTTAACTAAGGTCTCAACTCCAGTCGTTACTAAAGTTTCAGCACCCGTTGCCTATCACGCGGCGGCACCAGTAGCTTATCAAGCTGCAGCTCCAGTAGCTTATCACGCTGCAGCTCCAGTAGCCCTGCACGCTACCCATCCCGTGACGTATCACGCTGCAGCACCTGTCGCCTACCACGCAGCTGCTCCAGTTGCCTACCACGCCGCTGCTCCAGTGGCCTACCACACCGCCGCTCCAGTTGCCTACCACGCCGCTTCTCCAGTGGCACTGGCCGGACCCGCATACGGCAAATACATCGTTTAGATTCGAGATAGGGTTGGGCTCACCATGAAGCTCCTTATTTAATTATCTTGTATATACTCAATTATACAATGTCTGTATTTAAATAAAAATTTTCGTCGCTCTTCCATCCTTATTGATTGGAACTCCTCAAAACGAGTCGGAATATATTCCAGACCAATAACTTTTGTCGTTCTGCAACGACGAATATTTAGCCGCAGACCAATTTACTGGAAAATTATAAAAATAAATCGCATACATCTTCCGTTTCAACCAATAGGTATGATATCAATTCTTCTTGAGATATGAAAGCAATCCAAAGAATCAAAGATAGGGTTATCAGAATTTAGATTGGAACATACAAAGGGTACGACACTCGCATGAAATACTAAATGAAAGGATTAAAAACATGAAATTCAGTACACCAACAATCCTAAATAATGAAACTACCCTTCAATACAAAAATTAAATAATGAATTATGAAATTTCTATCATTCTAATATTCAGCTGTGGTAAGTAAAAGTGTAACTGACTTACAAATAACCTTGACTGTTGAGGTACCAATAAAATTAATTCTAATGCGAAAGCTGTAGGTGGCAGTTTACAGTAACTTCATTGCAAAGCCATGCCACTCTATTTGAAGAGGAAGAGGGGGGTAGACGAATGACACTTTGTCCTTACTTATGACAGCATCGGCAATCGCATAGGCCTATAAAATTATGCTAAAATAAAAGAAGAACCTAAGTCGGCTGAAGTTTCTTAAACGGAAGTAATTGGAAGTGAAAAAGGGTACATCCGTTTTATGCAAGTGAAATTAAAACTCGTAGAATTGTTTCCTATACGAATTTCTCACTTAATCTTAATTTCATAATACGAATTACTAATTAAGATTAAAAAATTGGTTTCAGTTTTGCTTCAAAAAGAAAACCTCCAGGATTAAATTGGTGTAACTATACGGTCCTTAAACTTGAAAAGCGTTCAACAAATAATTTCTATCATTCTAAAATACAATTCTTTCTCTCCAAAGAGTTTACACGAGGTATTTTACGAGGTGAGACCGCTTTTAACACTATTCTTTAATTTTAATAATTCACAGGCAATATTCAGAGAGAAGCGACTCAAAATCAACAGGAGTCACTCTATACTGTTTTAATGATAGTAGTAAAATAATTTACGGCAATTCCTAGTTAAATTCAAGTACGTACATAAAAAAATATCAATGATTAACGCTGAGTTGCCACAGTCTACCACCAAGCATATCTCTGCGAGAGACAACTTGCAGAATGAGGTACCTCAATATCTGATTATCTCTGCAATTCAAGTTTCTTAATATATTTCTATTAATTGAAATTTTTAAATGGTACCTCAGCATAATGCGTTAAAAATTTTTAAATGAATGCTTCCTTAATGCGTTCTTATAATTCTGTACTTACTTCGGTAAAGCTTATCCAGGGTACACGAAGTGCTTATTTGATACATACATAAGAATAAAACAATTTAATGGTTACGCCCAATTTAAGTATTATCAAGTTAGAACTTAAAGTAAAATCAACTCCACCAATATATTCTTCTGATAATTGAACGGATGAAAGGCATAATTAATCTTAATTTAACAAAATGCAATGATAAGGTGGAGAAACGGACTAAAAATTATTTCTTCTGTATCAAAAGATCAAATGATCGAACGATCGTTTACCAAAAGATCGAATCAGCTAGAGCCACTGTTGAATGAAGTCACTGAATTAAATTTTTAAGAATAAGGCGAAAACGGTTTCACGAGCAACTCGAACTTCTTAGGGATTCAGTAACAGGAAATTACAAAGGAAAAGAAAATGTCTGACTTTGCACAAAGAGGTGCGCGCCTTAAAACCCAAGGATAAACAGATGTGACACGACTAGGACACGAATCCTGGTCTCCCACTTCTTTTGGGGGTATTGTAAACTCTTAACTATCATGCCACGTCTCTTTCGCACTGTTTAGGGATAGCTTAAGAAAAACGGAAGAAGATTTTATCCATTGCCCTTTCCGTTGTACGAAACTTATAAAAAGTAGGAACGAGGAATTAATTGGACAAAACACCCTTCTAACAAGATTCCCGTAGGTCAACGAGCCCAAAACTGCTTTCAGAATGGAAGGGAAAGACCAGTTCCGTCAGAAATACGTCAATCACCCAAGGAAAAAACGAGAAGGATTTTGAGTGTCACGAAAACAACAAGAAAAGGGAAGAAGGAGCCGAATATTTCATTCGCTCCACTTTCAATAAGAGCGCGTGTTTCCCCAGCCCTGACCTGGGTCACTTCCTATTCAGTTTCTCGACCTCCGGTTGCAGGGATTGGGCATTTCTCCTGCTCGCCGCTTTCTAAAGACTTCTGGAAGACGGGATAAGATTAAAGCGAAGACATAATGGAAGCGATCTCGCAACAAATTCACAGGGCGTTTCGGACGAATTAGCGAGGAAAGTGGAAGATGCGAGAGAGTACGAAGTGGGAGTGGCAAGGAAGAGGAAGGGGTGATGTAAGGTGGGAGTTTCGCCTCTAATGAAGATGAGAGAGCCTCGAGGGTTAAAAGTAGCAGAGAATTATTTGTGGAGGGAGAGTAGGGACAAGAGAAAGCACATTTCAAATTTCATTTATTTCAGAATTCAGTTCTAGTTCTTCCGACTGACACAATTCGAGCATTTTCATTGCAGGCTGATCAGAATTAAAACACATTCTTGTGTCATTTGGAAATGGAAAAGTCATGAGACACTACGTTTCATTTATGGAATATTACATTACAGAAACTCGGGTTGTACTCATAACTGTATATGGGAGATTTCCTTTCCGCGGCCTATTTGACATCTATTCGACTAAATAAATTAATAATTTACTTTTATACATATATCATCATCTACTCATTTTAACTTTAATGTATAAAAGTAATTAAAAATTGTACATAAAAAACCTGGAAAAATAGAAAAACTTGGTATTCTCAAACTTCGTTAGATACGCATTAAAATCACAAATAAAAATTTATACTTTTTCGATGAAAAATGCATTTTATTCACACGTCACGCCATTCCTCGTCGCTCTTCCATCCTTATTGATTGGAACTCCTCAAAACGAGTCGGAATATATTCCAGACCAATAACTTTTGTCGTTCTGCAACGACGAATATTTAGCCGCAGACCAATTTACTGGAAAATTATAAAAATAAATCGCATACATCTTCCGTTTCAACCAATAGGTATGATATCAATTCTTCTTGAGATATGAAAGCAATCCAAAGAATCAAAGATAGGGTTATCAGAATTTAGATTGGAACATACAAAGGGTACGACACTCGCATGAAATACTAAATGAAAGGATTAAAAACATGAAATTCAGTACACCAACAATCCTAAATAATGAAACTACCCTTCAATACAAAAATTAAATAATGAATTATGAAATTTCTATCATTCTAATATTCAGCTGTGGTAAGTAAAAGTGTAACTGACTTACAAATAACCTTGACTGTTGAGGTACCAATAAAATTAATTCTAATGCGAAAGCTGTAGGTGGCAGTTTACAGTAACTTCATTGCAAAGCCATGCCACTCTATTTGAAGAGGAAGAGGGGGGTAGACGAATGACACTTTGTCCTTACTTATGACAGCATCGGCAATCGCATAGGCCTATAAAATTATGCTAAAATAAAAGAAGAACCTAAGTCGGCTGAAGTTTCTTAAACGGAAGTAATTGGAAGTGAAAAAGGGTACATCCGTTTTATGCAAGTGAAATTAAAACTCGTAGAATTGTTTCCTATACGAATTTCTCACTTAATCTTAATTTCATAATACGAATTACTAATTAAGATTAAAAAATTGGTTTCAGTTTTGCTTCAAAAAGAAAACCTCCAGGATTAAATTGGTGTAACTATACGGTCCTTAAACTTGAAAAGCGTTCAACAAATAATTTCTATCATTCTAAAATACAATTCTTTCTCTCCAAAGAGTTTACACGAGGTATTTTACGAGGTGAGACCGCTTTTAACACTATTCTTTAATTTTAATAATTCACAGGCAATATTCAGAGAGAAGCGACTCAAAATCAACAGGAGTCACTCTATACTGTTTTAATGATAGTAGTAAAATAATTTACGGCAATTCCTAGTTAAATTCAAGTACGTACATAAAAAAATATCAATGATTAACGCTGAGTTGCCACAGTCTACCACCAAGCATATCTCTGCGAGAGACAACTTGCAGAATGAGGTACCTCAATATCTGATTATCTCTGCAATTCAAGTTTCTTAATATATTTCTATTAATTGAAATTTTTAAATGGTACCTCAGCATAATGCGTTAAAAATTTTTAAATGAATGCTTCCTTAATGCGTTCTTATAATTCTGTACTTACTTCGGTAAAGCTTATCCAGGGTACACGAAGTGCTTATTTGATACATACATAAGAATAAAACAATTTAATGGTTACGCCCAATTTAAGTATTATCAAGTTAGAACTTAAAGTAAAATCAACTCCACCAATATATTCTTCTGATAATTGAACGGATGAAAGGCATAATTAATCTTAATTTAACAAAATGCAATGATAAGGTGGAGAAACGGACTAAAAATTATTTCTTCTGTATCAAAAGATCAAATGATCGAACGATCGTTTACCAAAAGATCGAATCAGCTAGAGCCACTGTTGAATGAAGTCACTGAATTAAATTTTTAAGAATAAGGCGAAAACGGTTTCACGAGCAACTCGAACTTCTTAGGGATTCAGTAACAGGAAATTACAAAGGAAAAGAAAATGTCTGACTTTGCACAAAGAGGTGCGCGCCTTAAAACCCAAGGATAAACAGATGTGACACGACTAGGACACGAATCCTGGTCTCCCACTTCTTTTGGGGGTATTGTAAACTCTTAACTATCATGCCACGTCTCTTTCGCACTGTTTAGGGATAGCTTAAGAAAAACGGAAGAAGATTTTATCCATTGCCCTTTCCGTTGTACGAAACTTATAAAAAGTAGGAACGAGGAATTAATTGGACAAAACACCCTTCTAACAAGATTCCCGTAGGTCAACGAGCCCAAAACTGCTTTCAGAATGGAAGGGAAAGACCAGTTCCGTCAGAAATACGTCAATCACCCAAGGAAAAAACGAGAAGGATTTTGAGTGTCACGAAAACAACAAGAAAAGGGAAGAAGGAGCCGAATATTTCATTCGCTCCACTTTCAATAAGAGCGCGTGTTTCCCCAGCCCTGACCTGGGTCACTTCCTATTCAGTTTCTCGACCTCCGGTTGCAGGGATTGGGCATTTCTCCTGCTCGCCGCTTTCTAAAGACTTCTGGAAGACGGGATAAGATTAAAGCGAAGACATAATGGAAGCGATCTCGCAACAAATTCACAGGGCGTTTCGGACGAATTAGCGAGGAAAGTGGAAGATGCGAGAGAGTACGAAGTGGGAGTGGCAAGGAAGAGGAAGGGGTGATGTAAGGTGGGAGTTTCGCCTCTAATGAAGATGAGAGAGCCTCGAGGGTTAAAAGTAGCAGAGAATTATTTGTGGAGGGAGAGTAGGGACAAGAGAAAGCACATTTCAAATTTCATTTATTTCAGAATTCAGTTCTAGTTCTTCCGACTGACACAATTCGAGCATTTTCATTGCAGGCTGATCAGAATTAAAACACATTCTTGTGTCATTTGGAAATGGAAAAGTCATGAGACACTACGTTTCATTTATGGAATATTACATTACAGAAACTCGGGTTGTACTCATAACTGTATATGGGAGATTTCCTTTCCGCGGCCTATTTGACATCTATTCGACTAAATAAATTAATAATTTACTTTTATACATATATCATCATCTACTCATTTTAACTTTAATGTATAAAAGTAATTAAAAATTGTACATAAAAAACCTGGAAAAATAGAAAAACTTGGTATTCTCAAACTTCGTTAGATACGCATTAAAATCACACTGATCGACGAAGAAAATATTTAGATAAAATGAATGAAAAAATGACCAACGTAATTTATTATAAAAATACTAAAGGAAGAATTATTGAAATATTATTTTCATTTCTGGTATATCCCTTTTCATATTCGTTTTTCATATCATATCAATAAAATACTTACTATCAGCCAATATCTTAGTTTGTTGGCAAGCTCATCTCTTATCTAAGTAAATGAACGCCATACAAGATGAGCTTTGCCTTTATCAGTCTACTGTTGTTTAGTATTCATTCCAAAAACCATTTATTTTTAACATATTATATTTGAACAGAACACAACATTATTCGAGATCAAGCGGAAGAGAAGCCCAACTAAGTGAAAGACATGCAAAGTTCTAACCTCGACACTGAAGACTCAAACTAATCAATCCCGTCTGTGGATCGAGAGTGTCTACATCAAAATACGAAATACTTCATCCATTCTCATTCAATCAATGACATTTAAATAAAAAGGGACTTGAAAATATGTTACGGATCTCACCTGAATTTTATAAACAAATCCAAAAATGTGCAATATGGCAGATGAATCTCTAACAATATGTTACACACACAACCCGCTCGCTTAGAATTAGTTAAGGATAGCTCTGACAGTTACAATAAGAAGACTTGAATTTTTTTTAGGGACACGTTTAATTTTCGCAGAGTACCACATCAATTTTTCTGCATGGTGCCTTTTTTCATTTTTGACTAAAGAATTTAGAATGAATCGCTGTTTACACGTGTGCCGGTGAACCATCCTATCACTTCTTATGTCAGCATACTTACTGATCGATGTTTGAAAAGATAACTCAAACGCGCAAAAGTGGGAAGGAATCCCGAAGTAACCGCACAACACGAACGGAAATATACAAGAAAGAATATGAGATAACTCTTAAGAGTGAAAACTAAGGAGTAAATATGATTCATATCACAATGTGATAAAATAGATGAAGATAAAAGCAAAAGTTAGTCTAGAGAGGAAAGTGGCAGACAAATGATAGATATTTTTTCTAATCTCGTAAGATAACTTAGATAAGCGACAGTTCTTGGATAATCAACAATTCATGATTTATTTAGAATTGATTTACGAGCTTACGATTCATACGAGAAACTCATCGTTCATACAGTTCATATCCAAATGACCCAACAAGAAAATCCGAATTGAGTGCATGTAATAATACGAATAAAAAACAGTGAGAGATGTTAGGAATGCTAGGCAACCTTTTTCCAATCTCTCCCAAGGAAAACTACTGATTATAACCGTTTTGGAATGAGAGGAATTCCGTTCCTCGCAGCCCTTTTGCTTATTAAGGAGAACTTTTTCTACAGCAATTTTAAAATTCAAGATTACCTTTATTTTAGGAGATTCTTCATCATTTCAACATTTCCAAAAATCTCTTTCAGCTATTATCTAAGAACCCCAAAATTAATGATATTCATATATCAGGTATATTTTAAGTATTAGTACATCTATCTAGGGCCAATAATATATAGTAGTATATTTCCGACCAGCAAATCCCGCAAATGTAAGTTCTGAATCTTCTTTCGTAAGAAAGGTAAAAGAATGGCTTTTCTCAAATGAAAATATGGAAGAAATTGAGTAGTTACACACTCATTTGTGAGTACTTCTTAACACTAAAATATTAAAAACCATTATTTATGATACATACATAAATTCCATAATTGGAATTGGATTCGTGCAGATTTAATTTGAGATAATCAGAAAACTGATGTTTCTAATGGGGCCCCTTTCCTTTTTTTTGCATTTTTTTCCTTCTTTTGTTTTCTTCTGCTAAGAATATATGTACTTAAAAGGTTGGAATAAAAGTAATATTCTATTATTATTGCTATACGAAGACACCTTTTCAACATTTCACGTTAATTTTACTTTCACATTAAAAATTACATAGAAATAAACTAGAAGAATACAGGTATTGGGTAATACAAATAAAAGGAATCATAAGACGTAGAGATTAGCGAACGAAAGGGCGGAAAATAACCAGAATAGAAGACAGAAAATTCTGTAACGCAATTAGAAAAGAAATTGAGAATGGAAAGAATTATGGACGTCACGCAATTATGAAAGGGAAAACACAAGGAAATGAAAATGGCTCCAGAATACGAAAATGGATTTAGTAAGCCGTTGAGGAGAGCGCACGCCCGAGAAGTAATTAAAAAAAGAAGGAAGATCAAGATGAAGAAATTGTAGTTCCAATTTCGAAATCCAACGGGAAAACTATTATTATTCCGTGTAGAGAATTGTTCTACAAAAATTACAAAAGAATCTAACAGAATTGCCTTCTCTCACCGATAAACTGCGACTTATTATTAACCTAAACTAATGTCGAATTTCTCTATCTAATTGCATTAAACTAACTGAGTCTTTGAAAGCATCGTGCAACGTATTTCTATGAAGAATCATGAATTTTGCTATTCAGTTTTTCATCCTTCGTGCCTGATTGCCCACTATCTGTGATGGAGCGATTCATTCCGAGGAAATATTTCCGCTAAGTAGATGTTATCACGTCGAAAAAAATCTCAGGTCACCAAAAGTATTTTATTGTACACAATTTTTTAACAGTGGTTGTCTTAAAACAAGGTACAAGTAGATCAAAAAACTACAAAATGTATGAGCTTACGGAGTATAGATACGATATTCAATCCGTACACCTCTCATACAATGAAGAAAAGAAAGAAATGTACAAGCGGATATCCCAAAGACCAAACGCGTATCAATAACCTCAGATAAGTGAAACTTCTCAGACAAAATGTTAACCGGTGAAGGAATTTGAAGTGACCGATCCACATTAGGAAGTTGGTAAAAGTGACATCACTTCAGCGGTGGGATGGGTTTAATGTCCCGCATCGAAGAAGACCTCGTCTCACAATGGGGCGGAGACATTCGGCAGAAGTATAAAAAGGTATGTGCGGTAGATTCACCAAGTCATACCACAACGATCGTCATGGCAACTAAGGTGAGTGTAAAGACAGGAAACGAGCGGAAGCAATGTAATTGGTGTGATCATGTGTAATGTGTGTGAATCTTCGACATCTCATGAAGAAATCCGGAATGTGATAACGTATCATTGATTCTCCTTTCAGTTTTGCATTCTCGCCGCCCTCTTGGCCACTGTCAACGCTGCGGTAATCCAAACCCCAGTGTACCATACGCCTGTCGTCTACCAGACTCCGGTAGTGGTTGCGAAAACCCCGGTGACCAAAGTAGCCAAGGTGCCGGTCGTTGAAGAGTCTGACTTCGACCCCAACCCCTCATATTCTTTCTCCTACGATGTCCACGATGAAATAACTGGAGACTCCAAGAGTAGGTCTGAAACCCTTGACAACGGAGTGGTGACGGGCAGTTACTCTCTCGTGTATCCAGATGGCGTCAGACGCACAGTCGAGTACACTGCAGACGACGTCCATGGTTTCAACGCAGTCATCCATGAGGAACCTCCCAACGTTGTTATCAAGACTCCGGTAGTAAAGGCTGTGGCACCAGCACCAGTGATACCAGTTAAACCCGCTGTAGTAGCAACACCCGCAGTCCATCACATTCCCATTGCGCCTGGCCATAAGGTCTACTCAACTCCCATTCCGAATGTGGTGCCATTTTCTTTCAGCAACCCACACCTTGCTCTGCAACCAGCACCAATAGCCCTCAACGCTGTACCCGTTAATCGCAAAGTATTATTCGCATAAGAGATGAAGGAGAAGGTGAATAACCAATATGTATTATTATCTCAAAGCATATCACTGATTTTGATGTAAGTTGTCAATAAATAAGTCGCATACATGACAATTTTCCACACAACTATCTGTCGTTGAAATCTTTCCATGACGAAATTTATAGCAGTGATGTTTCTAAATGACAAGAATATCTTTTTGTTTTGATAAAATCGATGATTAATGATAATTACAATGTATATAATAGATATCTCTCAGAGAAGTGGAGGTCACTTGACATACCGCATAAGACGGCAACGAAAAACAACTTGTCATGCAATGAAACAAAAAAACGAAGAAAATATTGAAAGAAATTTCATGCTAAAAATGATAAAATTTCGATGAAAATCAACTTTAATAAGAATTATTTTGCCTTTATGAAAGGACTGTACCTTATAAAGAAAGGAGAGTTTCACTCGCTTACTTCACCGACTTAATGATTTGAGTGACAAAATCATTGAATATATTTTCACACTTGAGAGGAAGCTTATACTTTATTGGATTTGTAAAAGAGACTTTTATAAAGCTTCCACGCAAAAAATATACTTATATCAATGTGCAAAAATCATACATAGTCAATGTAAAATTACGATGTATAAGTCGCTAAGAAATAATAAGAATCAGTAATAATGCTGAGAGCTTCTTTTTAGCAAATTGGTTTCCTTTTTGAAAGGGCCAAATAAACAAGAGGAACATCACGAAGAAGGAAATGGCAGGTCATATAATATACATATAAATTCAGACATGAAATAAGTACAGTAAAAGTACAATACAGTAAAAATACAATAAGTAGAGTAAAAAATCACACATGGTCATGTTCCAAAAACTTGATACTTCAAAGTTATGATGCCGCATTCCTAAGTCCTTGTGCTCGATTTTTTGTAAAATAATATAGATTTCACGGAGGGATTTTCCAAGGAGAGCCGAGAGGAAAACAGGGTTTCGATGAACACATTACAATGCGGAAGAAGGAAAATAACGAAAGTTCGGGAGAATGTAAATACCACTACCACTAATTAAGTAGATTAAGCAGTGGTGTGAACTAAATGATAAGGAGAAGAACGTTTAATTTACAGAGAACATATCACATAAAGTTATTAGATTAGAAATTCCTGGGTCAAAGGAGTTCTACCTTAGAGGTCCCTAAAAATTATAAACTGATACATTAAAATCACACCTATTACTTACAAGGATTCTGTGAAACAAAAGAAAACTAATCTTTTCTTTCGTTCACTTCAAAGTAAACTTATATTTTCCCTGCGATAAGATTCTGGTAAAAAATTATACTTCTTAGAAAGGTACAGCACTGATTTATTAATTAGTCTTCCAAGAGTTCGGAACTAACGCTGCATTATTTAGAAAAGAAAATCAAAATATAATTTACCGGCATAAAATCAATATTACTGAATAACATCAAAAGTATTTGACTAGTTAAATATATCTCTGACCTTTGAATAAAATTCACTCCACAGTTACCAAAAAAGAAAGCTTAGAATTCGCGAAATTAATTTACAGAATGGGGATTTTTTTTAAATTATGGGGCTCGAGAGGAAAATTCAAGATTATTTATCAGTCTAAACCACAAAAATTAAAAATAACAAAAATTATTTTATCTTAATTGCAAACAATATAAATTTATCGATCTTTAAGTGAGAAAATAGGATACTACCTCATTGTCGGATATAAAACAGCGAACTAACTTTGCAATAGTATCAATCATCGATCAGAGAATTTTTATACATTTATCAACTGGTTTCATTTACTTCATTACGTATCTTACATTAGAGGCAACTGATTTTAGGATTGATTAATTCATGAAAAACAGGACAAACGGATAGTTATGTGGGTGACGCGTTCGATTTCGGTGAAAGCGGTTCCCGGTTCAACTCCCGGTGTGGGCCCACGTGCGAAATGACCTTAGCTGTCGATTTACCTTAGTTTAGCATTTTTACAACTGTTTCTAATCTTCAAAAATTATATTTCCAATAATTTAAAGTTGTACTTTCATCATCTTGAAATTTTCGTTTCCAATAAACGAATTTCTTAGAGGTTGTTAAAAGAGGAAAGTGCAAAGTTTGAAGGTTTTCCTAAAAAGCATTTTAAGGAAATTTCCATAACTATAACTTTAATGGAGCTCAATGCGGGCCAACCCTTAGCCCAGTTTCCTTTATCTCTTTTCACGCTGCATTTAATGCTAAAAATATGCAATATCTCATGAACTTAATCAGATTACTAATGCAACTAAGGAGCAAGGCGCGCACGGAAAAAAGATGCAATTTGAAAATGATATCTCGGGCTATCCAATGAAGTGGCTGAGCATTACTCATAAGGAATATTCAATTCTAAGACATGGAGATATTGAGTTCCAGTTCGAATTCCCAGTCGCGACGATCTAGGGATTATGAAAGTAGACGCCTAGCGTGTAATCTACCGAAAAAGCAAACATAATATGGGAATTATAGAAAAATTATAAAAAGGTTACTCCTGTATTCAGATGGTGAAGTTAATTCATCCGTCCAAAAGAAGGCTATGAATCAGTACTCAGAACAAAAAGAAAAGGAGAACGTCGTGAACGTCAGGTATAAATACAGTACAAGAAACGCAGAACATCATACCTTCCAGAGACAACGACTAACCAACATGTCTGCTAAGGTTAGTAAAGTAAGCTTAAACGATTTACATGTGATTGGATGACTTAATAACACAGCGTGAGGTGCATAAGTAAATAATAAAAGAACTTTCTAGAGGAAATAGTGGAATTATTTGCATACAAAATTTAATTGACCAAAGTTTTATAGTAAAGAATGTTCTCATCTTTCCTACAAAGATTTAAAGTGATTAAATCGAGTTAACGTGATATTTTCCATCATTTCAGATTTTCTTTTTGCTAGCCATCTTGGGCGTGGCGAAAGCTGGTTTCCTAGGGACTCCTTCAGCGGTAGTTCCAGGCTTCGGTCGACGTACCACCACCGTCTATCATGGATCTGCTTTATCCTACCATCCTAACGCCGATTACAGATCGCCACAGGTACATAACGAACAATATGCAGTGACAACTTCACCCATGACAAAGGCTGACGACACCAATGCCAGCGACAGAGCGAGGACTTCCAACTCCGATGGCAGGAGCAGAGAAGATAACTTCAACGATCACTCAGCGTTTTCCTATTCTAATAATCAAAAGGAAGCAGAAAGACCTCGCAGCAAGGACCAGAACGAGAAAATGGACGAGAGAGTGACTGCCAACGAAAACAGTGGAGATAGCAGATACACCAGCATAGAATCCAAAGCCCCTACTACCTCGCCTGTTACTCCCGGACCCACGCAAACTATACCTGGAGCAGATAATTTGGTTTTAGTCGCTGCACCAGCCTTTTACCACGCAACGCCAGTCGCCTATCACGCACCCCTTACCTACGATACCCAAGTGACTTACCACGGACCGATTGCCCATTCTGCCTTTTCCTCTGCACCGAACGGCAAGTTCGCATACAGCACTTCCCAAATCTCCTACGGCCCTAACCCATCTTCCCTGTTTGAGGATTGCTTGACCTGCCCGCAAACCACTTCCCAAGACTCGTACAACCAAAACCAATCCATTTCATTAGAAGACTGCTTGACCTGCCCACAAACCACTTCCCAAAACTCATATAGCCCACAGTCAACCACAGCTCTCCTGGAAGACTGTTTGAATTGCCCGCAAGCTTAGCCAAGGTGCAACAAAAAAGCGGAAAGAGCTTCATAAAATATTCGCATCTTTGTGAATTTGATTGAATAAATTCATCAGAAAACTATCCTGAAAATGTCTATTTTTTAACTACACAACTTCAACAGCTGAAATCATTCTTGGAGTAACACCTGAGGTTCATAATACAAATTCTAAGTGATCAATACTTCTGAACTTCCCGAACGCAGCCAGCACGGATTACTCTCAAAAAAGAAAATAACACACGGTAATCACCGAATTCGAGTTAGATATAAAAAACGAATGGTCACTTTTCTATCATTTGTGGAATTCAAATATATCTTGAATTTAAGTAAATTTATGGGACTCACTATTATGCCTGATACAGTAACAGAGCTCAAAGTTTAAAATATTGGTTTCTACACGATATTTTTCATTAAAATATGTTATTTCATAACTGAAAATAAATCGTTTCAATTTTAATACATAGTAAAAGAAAACAGTCGATTCTAGAGAAATATTTTTGAAGAATAAGGTGAGTTTACTCATGAAAAGTATGAAATATCTATATTCCTCACCCAACGGCGACCTACGAGTACTGCAGATCTTGAGGGAAAGAAGAGAAGGAATAATCCTAGAACACATGGATTTGGAACCTATCAGAGCTACTGTAAAAATGCTAACAACTAGATTCAAAGTAAAGACAACTATCACCTATAAAATGCTATAAATAATCAATAATGAATGGTCCATTTGACGATTTTATAATTCAATGCTTCTATACACGAAAAATCTAATAAATTTGCGCTTTCGTAATTGTGGGGGTATCCAGTAACTTTCTTTTCACCGGGTAAATAAATGCTGGGAATGTAAAATAAAAAAGAAAATCCAATACAGCCGTTAGATGCTAATGAAGTAATTTGTTTTAATTAAGACAGATAGAAATTAATTAATTAATTTAATTAATTAAGACAGATAGAAAGCAAAATTAGACTAAGGAAAAGCAATTTTGTATCTTTGATCCATTTTATATTTAACAATTAAAATGCTTCCTATTTTTTCAAATTCTGCCACAAAAAAGGAAACACGTCAGATTTAGCAGTAAAATTATGTGCGCATTATACCAGATATTTTGTTTGAATACTTCAAATGACAGACTAACATTGTAAGAAAATTGAATTTCGTCAAAACACAACTTACATCCCCCCGCAGTTATCCTGACGAAATTATCTTTGCAAATAATGCAACGATGATAATTCCGCATTTTATTTAAATAAGCTCAACTTTGAAAGCAATTTGAACCAACAAAATGAATCATTAATTAGATTAACATCTTTTTATCACTTTGAAGCAGAATAAAGATTAAATCGTCACGAATAAATGTAAAGGGTAGCTAATTGTCACAGAAATCTCAGAAATGACTATTTTGTAAAGAATAGGAATATTTAATACAGTCATAATCAAAAATAAATGTAAACAGTTGAGGAGGTTAGAATTATAACGTTATATTTAAGGCTGATTATATTATATATATTACTAGTATAATAGTATATGATTTTAATACAATTCCATCATTGCCTATTAATCACCACGATTGAAAACTAATCAAGAATGGGTATCATCAGCAAATCCTTATCTCCTAATGAAATTCTCCTTCTCTGGACTAACTATTAATTTAAATTTGCCTCTACTTAAATGATTATCACAACCTTTTCTACTTACAAAATTTGAACCTTTCCAGCCAAAATAACTTTTCAATTATTTCATCATTATTACTAAAATATTTTTCAATTGTAATTTCAGCTTCGATAAAAATTACATGAAATGTTTTCATAACCCAGATATTGAATACTGGAATTGATCTGCTCAATCCACTCTTAACAAAAGAAATTATATCGATACCGGACATTAATATTTTGAAATTGCCCATAAATATTCCTTATGATTTCTTGTTCAATTTTCGATCTTATACTTATTTTCGTACGAATACATGACATTTCGACTAAATACAAATTACCTTGAGTGCCGAAATTGACCCACACATCGAGGAAATACTTGTTTTCGGTCAAAAAAGTTTTTGATTCTCACCTTGCAAAGAGCAATACATGGAAGGAAAGGGCATAATATGAAACTTGCACGTATTGACGTACACCCAGGCAAATTCAAATCCTGCTCTCATCATATTATTTCACCTTCGATTATTCAAAAACAAGGGTTATTTTATAAATGAAAACGTTTTGAAGAATATTGAAATACATTTAAATAGGGTAAAATTACACCTATTCGCGGAAGTATAAAACGGAGACTACAAATGAAGCTCTTTTTTAATATTCATTCAATTCTCACGTCGACACTCGGAGAGAGTACCAAACAAGAAAGTTAAGAATTTACAGATGTAAAAATAATGTCACAACAATTTGTTTGAATCTTATCTTTGGATCCGATTTACGACGCTGTTACGCTACATTTCGTAGATAAAATCGTAGCAAAATCAACAATCTCGAAATTTCCATTCGTTCATAGTTTTATGACGTAATATATTTTCAAGTGATTAATTGATCATCAAGATTGCTGCCAGAACCGATAACTATTATCACGTGAGAACATTTTAAATAAAGACGAACTGAGCAAAGACATTTATTTTAAAGATGTCATTATTGGGATGATTGATTTATTAAAACACATACAAATTGAAACTTTTAAAATTAACCTGCTATGACTTAATGTGCCACTACAGAGTGGAATCACGATATTAATGTCAAAAAATTAATGAATTATTACAAAAATATCAAGGGATTAACATTTAACAGACAACTTTCTTCCGCCTTTAAATACGATACGAGGGAATAAGAGGATTAAATAATAACTTCCGTTAAGTATAACTGAAGCAATGATGGCTCTCTCTCATTTTAACACAATAATTACCGTGGAATTATGCATGATTAATCCAAGGTCAGGAGTCAGGTACTCGAGCAAAAGATACGCTTAGCGGTCGGAAAAGTAACCATGGAAAATGTCACAGAGATGTATCTAGACAGAGAAACCAGAGCAAAAGAGTCAAGGAAGATGAAACGTAAGGAGATGATACGTAAGAAGAAAAAGAGTGCGTGGAGGGCCGAGTATATAAGATTCGCTTCCATCAATGAATGGCACATCTGATTGAAGCAAACGGAAGAGGCAACATGATTGCTAAGGTGAGTGCGGGACTTTGCATCTCTCTCTTAGAAGCGGTTTGCAGGTTCGAGTTGTTTAAGAATTCATTCTCATCTCGGAAATTCCACCAAAACAGCGCGAAGGCGACTTTTAACATATCTAAATTGTATAATTATTCATGGGAAATTAATTTGATTCATCCGTACGCTGAGAACTCCTTTGAGAACGCAGAGAAATCTTTTTGGATACGGCCTAAATTTTCAAAAGTTATTATTAAAGTATTTTGAGCATTGATTTTGGAGAGATAAGAGATTAAAATTAAATAATAACAATATTTCAAACAATTATGCTGGATTTAGCATGTAATAATAATAAAGCTTCATCGAACCATTATTACGAATTTATAGAAATAGAGCCAGAAATTTCTACCAAAAATAATTAGGACTAGAAAAAATAATAAAAACTTGAAATATTTTTGAATATTCATTATGTAAATAATAAATTTAAAGTTCTTATCTCCTCCCAGGTATTTCTCATAGCTTCCATCATAGGATTGGCATCCGCGGGATTTATAGAAGCTCCAGCGTACGCTCGTTACACGGCCCCGGCATACTACGCCACTCCTATCGCCTACCACGCCCCCCTGGCGTACCACGCGTCCATCGCTCCTGCCCCCGCGCCTTCCTCAGAGGCACCTGCACCAGCCACCAAGGAGCCCACCTCCACGAAAGCCCCGGCGCCCGCTTCAGCAGCCCCCGCCGTGGAGGAAGACCCCGACTACGACACGAACCCAACCTACTCGTTCTCTTACGATGTGAAGGACGAAGAGACCGGCGACACGAAGACCCAGAGTGAAAGTCTTGAGAACGGTGTGGTCAAGGGAAGCTACACTGTGGTTGACCCCGATGGCACCAAGAGGACCGTAGAGTACACGGCAGATGCCGTCAATGGATTCAATGCAGTGGTTAACATGGAACCATCGGAAGTGGCTGTCAAAGCTCCCGCGGCAAAGGCACCCTCTGCCACGGCAGCACCAGCGGCAACTTCGGCGCCCGCGTCTTCGGCTGCACCCGCCAAATCCGCAGCGTTGCAAGCTGCACCCACATTTTACCACACACCTCATCTTGCATATCACGCACCTCTTGCATACCACGCCCCCGTGGCAAAGGTTCTCTCTGTTGGTAAGGTTCTTCAGGCGCCATTGTCGTACAGCACTCCCCACATATATCACCCATCTACTGTCACATACGCCGCAGCTCCTGTGCACCATAAAATCATCTACGCCTAGTCACAATGACAAATAAACTCTCTCCTCTTTAATACTTTTCTAAGAATATACATGACCTTTATTTATAATAATAAATTTGTAATTAGTGAAAATACTAGCTCATCCTCACATTACACGAATTAAAATCTGCCAAATGAGGACTGCCCAGTGCTGCAAGAACTGATGAAGGACTAATGTGAATACTAGTGTGAAACATTGGAGAGCATTAAGTGAAATACTATGCATGTGTACTTACTCTATTTTAATATAAGACATTTACTGCAATCACATTGGAATTTCACAACATCGAATTGTAGCGTTGATGAATATCTATAATTCACAATATAAAAAAAATGAATATTAACAAAGGTATAATGAAACTCTGAGATGTTTTCTTCAAATCAACTATATCATACTAAAACTTGTATGCAAAAATTATTTTATATTTTTACGTTCGTGATGTTATTCANCCACCCCCGCCGTCTACCAAGCACCACTCGTATACCGAGCACCCGTCGCCCTCGCCAAGGCCGCACCCATCGCTAAAGAAGACTTCGACCCCAACCCCTCTTACGCCTACTCCTACGACATCCAGGACGCCTTGACTGGAGACACCAAATCCCAGAGCGAGAGCCTCGACAACGGAGTCGTGAGAGGAAGTTACTCCTTGGTTGGCCCCGATGGCATCAAGCGCACCGTCGAGTACACCGCTGACGACGTCAACGGATTCAACGCCGTCGTCAACAACGAGCCCTCCAACGTCGTCATCAAGACCCCCGTCGTCAAGACCGTAGCACCCGTCAAGACGGTGGTGGCCGCCGCCCCAACCCTCTACCACGCTGCACCCGTCGCCCATGTTTACCATTCCGCACCCGTGGCGTACCACGCTGCACCAGTGGTCCAGGCGTACCATGCTGCACCTGTAGCTCAAGTCTACCACGCCGCACCAGTTGCTAAGGTGGCAGCAGTTAAAGCCGCTTCTACACCCGTGGCTAAGATCTCATTCTCCTCCGCTGACGTGAAACACGATATCACCTACTAGACCACTATGAATCCTGGATCCTTAAAAGCTGAATTGTTATCATTTTCTAAAAATGGTAATTAATCCGTCTCATACTAACTAAAATTGTTTTGATTGGTTTCACATCCAATTTTAAGTTATAATAAATTATTCTCAATCTCTATGATGTGTGTTTTCATTACTTGCGCATGCCTTGCACTATCGTAGCACTGAATGGCTCAATGGATTATTTGAATCTTTTCTGACTGAGAATGGAATTCCTTTAGCTGTCATAGTGTCTTTACATTTTCCATTTCATGGCGATTGCCAAAGGAGAGGTGAAGAAGTAGGTATGATAACTTTTGAAATGAATGCGTTGGTGAGCAGTAATAATAATAAGATAATACACCCCATTAAGTTGGATGAATTCATTTCACCCATCAAATGTATAGTTAAGTTTATATTTACCAAATAGAAATGATAAACAGAAAAATATTTTTCGAGAGAATCCAACAGTTACAGGCTGTTTATATCGCCTGGATATTAACGTCTACCTACACAACAGACACTAAAACAACCTCGAAGAAAACTTCTGAACCATTAACGTTTTCTTTCCCGCTTAATCCTTAGGATAAAAAAACTAACTTATGACTAAACGGAATCTGGTTAAGCGATTTTAAAACATTTTTATATAATAGACATAAATTGAATCATTCTGATACACATTTATTTCTCAGAAATTGATATTGGCTCTTGTACATCATATTAGTGTGATTATTTTTCCATCTCCTGAACCAGTTATCTCTATCATTGAGTAATGACGTTCAGTTGCTGAAATAAATTAGGGATGGGAGAGGGAAGGGGCAAAGGGTGCTATAAAAGGGAATCGCTGAGACTCAAACAGCAGATCATCTNCACATTGGAATTTCACAACATCGAATTGTAGCGTTGATGAATATCTATAATTCACAATATAAAAAAAATGAATATTAACAAAGGTATAATGGAACTCTGAGATGTTTTCTTCAAATCAACTATATCATACTAAAACTTGTATGCAAAAATTATTTTATATTTTTACGTTCGTGATGTTATTCAAATCCTAATGCCTTTTTAGTATTCAAAATTGGACAATCTGAAGAGACCAAAAAATATCAATTATTTATCTTCACGAGATTCAATATCCATTCATAGATTCATAATTTCCGATGAAAAACGACATTCAAAAATAAGAGATACGAATAATGACGAAGTTAGCTACCGCATTATATGATGCCGAAAGAGTTAATAAATACACATAATTAAAATTTAGGGTTGAATAGAGCTACATGGTCAATCATTAATAATTTTCGAATAAAACTACTTCTATATAAAATGGATGGAATGTATAAAAAGACCAAAATAAAAACTAAAAAGTGATCAAGACAGTTTCTTTAGAAATGTACGTACATAATAACCTTTTCTTCCAATTGCCTAAGCATTAGCTTTTCGAGGACAAAACATCAGAAGTGAAACAAGTTGAAGCAGATTTATTTTATAACATACATGAAATAATTCAGAATAAGCCTCGATAAAAATTCAGAAAAATTTTAAATCTTTCGATGTCATGAACATAGCAGCAATTCGCAAAGGAGACGATGTTATACCACAATTACTGTTATATTTTTTCATTCGTTTTTATATGTGGATCTTTTCAATGATAAGGGAAGTCGCAGAATCAATGATAAGTCTCCATGACGGGTGATGCAATTCATTATTTTGTTCTCTAGTAAAGGATAAAAATTATATTATGCAGACTCTTTGTTCGACCATTCTGGGGTCCGAGTAACCCCCTGTTCCACCTACCATTTTATTTATGTGTTAGGTAAAACTTAATGAATAAAAGAAAATTTTGCTTTACGATGAAAACTCTTCGTAAACGAAGACTGACGAGAAAAGCACCCGATATATGGAAAGCACCTTCAGAGCTAATGGAACGCAAAAATATACTCCAATAAATAAATAAGTTAATCAAAGCGAAATGAATAAAAATATAACGAAATAAAATTAGATGAATGATGATAATCATTCATTAAGACATCTACGGAAGATTTAACTTAGATATCTAACTTAATAAAATCAAAAGGCAATGTGTTTGTTTTTCGATAAATCTTAAACATTGTTAAGGTAAAGTTTACTTCCTCCACTAAAGGATATTTTCAATGCTACTGACAATTTTCTGTACTCTTTACAGCCAAAAAGGGTAAATTATCATAACATTACTGTTAAATCACCAATTATTACGATAATCTTTGAAATATTAGAACAATAGGCGCAATCCCATGCTCCAACGGAATTGAAATTTTCGCATTCGCCCTTTTAAGATGGGCGAACTGTATCCATACAGGGGCGTGGTATGGAAATCAATGAATCTTTCGAGTAGTCTTCCAAAAAGCATAAAAGAATGCTATGGCCTACTTAAAAGGTTGTTGCCGTATTATGGGACGAAAATCAACTTCAGCAAAAGGGAGCGCCAAATAAAAAATCCAATTTCCGAGGGAGCTACGCAGGATGATATTTTTTCAGCAACACGAAGGTCGCAGATTGACCGAGGGTATCAGGTGGACCAGCGGGAATAACCGGATCACACTGATTGCATCACTACTTTCGGAAGAGGATGAGAGAAAGATGAGGTCGCGAAGAGACATAATTGCAGAGGAGATGAAAGTAAAAAAAAATCTTGGATGGGTATATAAGGGCCGAGCAAAAGAGAGCAGCATTCAGAGACACGACTACCATCTCGAGATGACTTCCAAGGTATGTGTATCTAATTATTATATTCACATCGCTTGATTCATCTTTAATTATGTTTCTTTACGAATGTATTATATATACAGATAGGAGTTTCAACAACTATACATGCGGTGATACCAGGAGATTTAGAGGGATAAATGCCATTTATTGAGCGTCACAAGTATTGTCTATTGTTGTGACCATAAATAACACAAAACTCTCACTAGGATAATTTACAAAATCTATAAAAATTATAATATCTGATAAGTAAAAAGAAATTTAATTTCCGTTAAATTTTATGAAACGATTATTAAAGGTCGCGTACTGTAATATGAAAATTAACGTGCTAAGATGCGATAGGAAAATCGGTCCTACGAAGTCCTTCTATCGCTAGGAAATATCTTACAAATACTTTCAAAGTCCATACATACCACAGGATAGGAATCTAATTCGATAATCTAATAATCTCTTTCAAACATAAACAAATACATCGTTCATTAATTAAAACATCTAGGATCCTCCTTATACATTATCATTACAGTTTTAAAATACATCGTATTTTTTTATAAAGCTTCGACCTCTGAGGTCATTTTGGACATTTGGGACATCACAAGGAATCAAATCCCAACCGTTTCCAACAAAGTCGAATGCGCTACCAAATTGGCAGATTATAGGACAATATTTATTAATTTCAAATGATATTTAATTTTTAAAACTTGATCATTATTTCAATTGTGCCGCAGCTTCTTGTCTTCGGTGCCCTCGTGGCCGTGGCCAACGCCGGGTTCCTCGCAACCCCCGCCGTCTACCAAGCACCACTCGTATACCGAGCACCCGTCGCCCTCGCCAAGGCCGCACCCATCGCTAAAGAAGACTTCGACCCCAACCCCTCTTACGCCTACTCCTACGACATCCAGGACGCCTTGACTGGAGACACCAAATCCCAGAGCGAGAGCCTCGACAACGGAGTCGTGAGAGGAAGTTACTCCTTGGTTGGCCCCGATGGCATCAAGCGCACCGTCGAGTACACCGCTGACGACGTCAACGGATTCAACGCCGTCGTCAACAACGAGCCCTCCAACGTCGTCATCAAGACCCCCGTCGTCAAGACCGTAGCACCCGTCAAGACGGTGGTGGCCGCCGCCCCAACACTCTACCACGCTGCACCCGTCGCCCATGTTTACCATTCCTCACCCGTGGCGTACCACGCTGCACCAGTGGTCCAGGCGTACCATGCTGCACCTGTAGCTCACGTCTACCACGCCGCACCAGTTGCCAAGGTGGCAGCAGTCAAAGCCGCTTCTACACCCGTGGCTAAGATCTCATTCTCCTCCGCTGACGTGAAACACGATATCACCTACTAGATAAAACTAATTCAAGTACATCTGTTCCAACTGGTGATGTTGAATTTATAACGAACAGGCGAGCACAAGATGATTCCTTTTTATATGGTTTCTCTTTTCAGGTGTTTATATTTCAAAAGTTAAGTTATAATAAATTATTTTGCATACCTCACCCGACGCATTTTTTTATTCGATCTTTACTTCATATTTAATTTACTGTTCCTAAATTAAAGCAGCAGGTCTCTTTTTATATTCCATGTCAAGAGTTCTTATTGAAGTAATTAATTTTTTTTCTGTGNGTTGTTGGGAAATGGAGGAAGAATAAAGGTTCTGGAAACCGTAGCACGGACGTACGATTGTTTCTCCTTTTTTTTTACTCCCAAGCGGATCGCAATCCCTAAGCTTGAGGGCCTTTTTACAATAGGAACAATAAATCGAAACAAAAATTAAAGTTCCAACGAACTTTCATACCATTGAGTGCATTATTTTTAACTGAAATTTACATCGGAGCACACGTCGAAAGGCGGATGGCTGGACAAACAAATCGATCAAAGATCGATTCCAGATTATTAAAAGAAATTCTTCAGATATCCAAGACATCGAAGAGATTCCAACAACTTCTTTTAACTTTTGGCTTTCCAAACATGTAAAGACACCGGTTTTTTGATGTTTAACATTTAGTTTTTTGTTTCCTTTACCCATAACTTTATGGAATTATTCCAATTATGATCGACGTAGAATTCGTATGCGTGACTGTATGCATTTTTCATGGCTCTTGAAAAAATTGACATACACGGTGTAAAAGAAATGTTCCCTCGGATATCAAAAGGTAAAAAGCTAAGTAGCAGGCAATTAACGCACGCTATTAAAGACAATTCAATAGAGACTTTGGGAGTATCGAGAAGAAGAACTCGGACTTTAAGTGAAAGCTTAGGGAAGTTTTTTTACTTTATACCTTCCTTTAAATTTTAATGAAACTATAAATGCAATGAGATTCTAATAGAACGTGTAATCTTTACGAGTTTCACAGAAATTTATAAAAAGAGCCTTCATTTAAATGTTTGCGAACATTGGTGTATTATCGAGACGTAAATGCACGAATGAAAAGCGGGATGCCTACATCACAGGATATTGTTATCCCACCTTGAGAAAGACACGTTTCTATTTCAGTTCCTTTCTATGCAATGTATTATATTTTCGCACCGGTTATTGTAAAAAGAGATGTTTGTCAGAAATACATGGAAGACAGAGAGACGAAGGATAACTTAGCACTTGTAGCGAGGGTAATAAAATGGAGTTGAATTCACAGTTAAAGTTGAGTAAAAGTTCAGCATTCTCGACATTCTCTTTTAGCTGTCAACATCTTATAGAAAAGAAAGATGACGACATTTGACTCGACATGTCAGGAATATAAATCATATTTAATTAAAATATTTATCCGCAAATTATACCAAATAAGGATACGAATGAAATTACGGTTATTTTATGCTTAATTTATAGAAACTATTAAAATATAAATA